>OU343224.1:324481762-325081762 GCA_910596185.1 Chrysanthemum makinoi
GGTTGAATCACTCCTAAACAAGATTTCAAGTATTTATATTCAGGTAGCTTTATTATGGCCTTTATGTTTGTTTAAGGTCGCTTATGTGTGAAGGCCCATAAGCTTCACCCAAGCCCAATAGGAATAAAGGAGAGGGAGTGTTGCCCTAGCTCCTTGCCTATATAAACTATGTAATAACCTTCATTTGAAGGTTGGTTGTTCAAGTTATTCTCTCTTTCACTCTATATGCTTTAACCGATATTATTAGTATGTGTGTTTGATAACTTGTTCAATCCTTCATCTCCTTTCTATATTACTGTGTTTGTAAAACTAGTGACCTAACAGTGGTATCAATCGCCAAATAGTTGGGTGTACTCGCTTGTTTTTTTTGAAGTTTTGGTTTGGGTCTTACGTAAAGATAACGCATCTTTGGTTATCTTAAAACTCGCTTTTTACACTTTTAATCCAAGATTCTTGTACTTTCAATGTTTTGAGGTGTTAAAATACTTGTTTTAGGCAAAAAGTTTCAAACTTTACGCGTGGATTTACGGTTTTAAGCTTGTTTTTGTTCGTGGGTGTCGTCACGCGTAACCCGCTTAGCGCTTTTGGTACATCAAAATTCACACTTTTGTGTTCTTTTGGTACTATTGAAGCTATTCCATAACAAAAATCTGGTTTAGAAACACATTTGGGCAAAATCAAAGTTACGAGTAATCCTACGCGGATCAAAACCCTAAAATTACGCGTAAGATTTTCCTTGGTTTGATCTTCATTTTCCTGGTTTATTCCGTGGTTTCTTACTTGGATAAGTCTGAAAATACGTCGACTTTGGATATCTTTTTAATCGAAGTGTAAAAGATCATTTGGGCAAAACCCTAAAATTACGCGATAAGCATGCTTACGCAGAAATCCTACGCATAAGATTCACTTTACGCCAGAAACTTAGGTCTACGATAAGGTAATCCCACGCCTAACTTTCTACGACTAACTTTTGTCTACGCATAACTTTAGTGCTTTTATCCTACTTACGCGTAAGCTAAAACCTACGCGTAACTCCTCATTGTTACGCGTAACTTTTGGTGTTTTTACGCATAAGTGCTACTTGGTTCTTGTCTTTTCTACGACTAAGGACACTTCATCAACAAAGGTTCATTCGACTACAAAGATCCATTTTTACCACACAAGTTTTTCAACATGTCACAACCACCATACTCTAACTATTTCCCTTACACTTATCCTCAACGACAACAACAACTAAGTCCACAACATCAAGAATGGAATCAACAACAAGCAATTTATCAACAACAATTTAATCAACAACATACTCCACAACTTGTTGCAAATCCACAACCTCAAATGGTTCAACCACCACCAAGTCCTCAAGTTCAACCGCACACAAAATGAATTCAATCAACATCCATCAAGGAACACTATGAAGGAACCCACTTGGTTTGCAAAGATGTGTGAAGCTTTAAGTAGCCAATAATCAATTCATGAGGTCGATCACTTGATAGACCTCCAATGCTCACTCCAGAAACTATGATCAATGGGTGATAAGGTTCTTTAGGTTTTGTGATCTCAAGAAGCCACATGGAAAGTTCTTAAAGAAGGTTATCTTAGAAGGTCCATTTGAGATGCCTACTATCATTGTACCCGTAGATCCAAATGCCATTCCACCAAGAGATGAACAAACCAACATTGCTATCAAGCAGCATTTAAATCCCACGAACTTCACTATGAAGCGATGAACTTGCAATGGAATACATCCTCTTAGGATTACCAAACCCAATTCTTCGTAGTGTTGATGCTCAAAAGATTGCACAAAAGATGTGGGATCATATTCGTCTTCTTATGGAAGGATCTGCACTCAATCGAGGATTTGGAATCCAAAATTTACTTGGCTTATGAACACTTCATGATTGAACCTGGAGAGACACTAGAGTCCTATCATCATAGATTTTCTGACATCATCAATGATTTGGATAAACACAACATCATCATGCCAAGAATTGTCGTTAATACTAAGTTCCCGAAAGTAGTCTTGGTCCTAATGGGAGAAGTATGTCATTTTTCTCCGCAAGCGCTAAGAACATGCATCATTCTACCTACGGATTGTTGTACGATTACTTGAAACCTCATGAAAAGGAAGTTGATCCGGAAAGGATTCTCCGTGCTCAAATTGCTCCACCAACACATCCGGAAAATCAACAACAACTTGCCTTATATGCTCAAAACATTTATTCTCCTCAACCAAAGAACTCAACCAAATGCTTCAAACACACCTTCACAACAACAACCTCAACAAAATCAATTGGTTCCATACAACAACATTGCTCAAGCATATGTCGTGAAGCTAATCGAGGAATCCGATCCGCCGAAGCATTGCAACAAGGATTTGCTATGATTGCTAATGCCTTTAGCCGTTATACCAACAAATCCAACAATCGTATTCGCTCCTCATCTAACACACGGACTCAAGCATGTGAACAATGGACGGTTGAAGTTCGTAATCGTGATTATGGTCGCCGATGGGCGTGGTCAAGGGTTTAATGCGTGGGTAGGAATAACAACATGAGCTCAAGTGGTGGAACAGGGAAATGCTCAAAATGGGTTGAATGGTCTTCGATGCTACAATTGCAATGAGAAGGGACACTGCTAATGCATGCCCAAAGCCAAGGACTAAGAGGCGCTGCTTATTTCAAAGAGGCTCTTCTTTGGCTCTTAAGGATGAAGGCCTCTGGTGGAACTCTCACGGACAAAGAACGAGCTTTATGGCAAATGCTGACTCGTGATGATGATATGGAGGACTTGCAGGCCAATGCACCAAGTATGTTGATGGCTAATATGCAAGCGTTACACATGAGTGACCAGGCCCAGTAGATGACACGATGGCTTGTCTCAGGTATCCAAACAAACCATATTTATCTCTCGATCTCATATCTCCGCCAACATCGCAGATCCGGCAAGGCTCAGAATGTTCAAAATGAGTCATCCACATCTCATTCCGACGATTTTCAACTAGACCCCGTAGTTATATTTGACGATCAAGATGACCAACCGGTTTCCCTTGATAATCAAATTGACTCCGTGGTCATACTTGAGGATCTAAATAATGATCATGTTGTGACTCACGTTGAACAAGATTAACCTTTGCCCCATCCGATCTTGTTCTGTTACTTCAAGACCAACAATCCCAAATTGCTGCATGTGTTGCATTAAATCGGGACTTGAAAAGTAAAAATGCACTGTTAACAAAGGATTTTGAATGTTTACAAAAGCAACTCAACTTTTTCAAAACTCAAGAAAAACGTGGAAACGGTTTTGAAGCAGCCTTTGCCAAATCTTATCAAAACGAAAAATATTTAGAAAGACGGATGCGTGATCTAGCTTCAAGAATGCTTTGTTGTCTAAAATAGAACAACTGAAACATGAACATAAAAAGCAAATTAACGCCCTCACCTTGGAAAATCAAAAAGCTAAGGCTGAGTTGTTAACTTGTCAAAAACACTTCTCTGCATACAAAAAGCATTCAACGAAACGAATAGATGATCATCTTGAAGAAATCATCGGCTTGCAAAACAAACTTAAAGAGTTTAAAACTATTGTTTACAAACATGGCGAGTCGGTCACAACCATTGAAAAGTTTACTTTAAAACCAAATCCAAATGGATATGGACCGAATCTTGCTGATTACAAACCTAAGCTTTCAACCAAAACATTCAAACCAAATCCTCAAGTTTCCAAAGGCGTAATATAAAATTGATAATTCTGTTATGAGTGTTGTTGAATATCATCTTCAAGAGGAATTAGATGCGTAAGACGAGAGTCATCAAAATTAAAAACGTTGTTTACAACAAACCTTTTAATTATTCCAAACCGGTCACTTTCGTCACACCAACGGATTCTTCTAACACACCAAGAGTTATCATCGTAACACCCGAGTCTTCTATTGTTAATCCCAAAACAGACTTTGCACAAACTTATGGTCCTTTACCTTCCATTAGTGAAGTAAACTCACAACCTGAAAATCGAAAAATTCTTCGATATTTTGACATTTTCATGGCCGACCTCAAAATTTTACAACATGAGATAGAATATCGATCTGAAATCAAAGTTGAACATTTTCAATCGCCTCTAGCGCGAGAACAAAGAGACATTTTTCAGAAAAATCTTTACCTAATGTTAAAAACTTGAAAAGTTGTGCAATTGCCTGGGAAAAGGATTTTCATAAAGAACTTGGGTCATGAAAACGCTGAGAAAAGTAAACATCTATTTCAAACACTAAACGTGAAAAGAAAATGTTAAGAAAAGATGTTGATCGACTCTTGGAAGATGTCATCTGGCGATGTTCAAAATGTTGTGTTATTGAATTCTTTGTCATATGCATTTGATAATATCTCTGCCGACATCGTTGTTTCGTGGTAAATGTTGAGAACACTGATAATGTGCTTCAGATCGAGTCCTTAAATGTTGAAAACAAACGATTGTCAAACGAACTTTCAAATGCAATACGCCGTCTTAATTGGTGTCAAAAAGATATTCACGATCAACAAATTGTTTTTCTAAACAAAATCAACCAGCTTGCAGTGCAAAACCTTCGATTCTAAAATTGAGCAACCTGATGATCAAAACGTGTTTTTCAAGTGTCAAATCTCAAAATATGAACAAGAACTTGTAAAAGTTAAAAAGGAATATGGTGTCATATTTGATTTACTCAAAAAGACTCGTGATGAAGCATCAAATGAACTTGATCATTATCTTGCACACACTAAAGAAGTTATGCATTTTGCTCGAAATGTTCGGTCTGAAAATCAAGATCTGATTCACACTATCATCAAGTTAAGAGAAATGTTAGGAAAGTATGAACAACTTCCGCCAACAATCATTAAGAGATTAGCCCCCGTAACACTTAGTACTCATGCACCTAGAATCTCTACTGCCAATTCACAAGTAGCTAACGCGGCTTCCTTCTATGAAACAGAATAGTTGAGCCTTTTCCAAACGTCCGCGACTTCACGACCTAAGAGCACTCAATCAAGAATAGGAAGTTGCGACCTAAGAAAAGATCAATCAAGAATGCTAAAGTAGAAGAACACCCTAGGACTCTGAATAAGACACACGCTGCCTCCACTATAGATATTGCGTCTAGCAAATATAATAGAAATAGTGATGTAACGAATGCTAAACCGTTAAGTACTTTTGATATTCAGTCCGATGCACCTTGTGTTATTTGTGGTAAAAGTATGAATTCTGATTGCCATGATAAATGTGTTGCTAAAGCTATAATCTCTCGCTTAAGGAATCCTAAGAACCGGAATACCTCTAGGCCAACTAATCTTTCTAAGTCCGTGCTTGGTAGACCGCCATCTTTAGATTCTAAGAAACGCATTGTGTCCCTCAGTAGCTCCAGTTTCACCTCCTAGGAATGTAGTACCACCTAGTGAATTCACTAAGACTAAAGCAAAGAGTAGTTATAGATGGCATAAATGGATATATAACACACTAGGATTTAAGTGGATACCTAAAGCTATTGATGTGTATATATCTACTATAACGCTATGGAACCCTCTAACATTTCGGGTTCCACATCTACTTCTATTCCATCCGTGTCGCCTCATGTGTAATGCAGGTGATACGATCATTCTCGATTGTTGATAGCGGATGTTCCCGACACATGACAGGCAATCTTAAATCGTTATCAAACTTTATTGCAAAGTTCATTGGCACCGGTTCGGGAATGATCACTTAGCAGCTATCATGGGCTACGGAGATTATGTCAATGGGAACATCGAAATTAGCAGGGTTTACTATGTGGAAGGCCTCGGTCACAATCTGCTTTCAGTAGGTCAATTTTGTGATGGAGATTTGGAGGTTGCTTTTCGGGAGAAAACTTGTTTCATTCGTGATCTACAAGGAAATGACCTTATGTCTCGCTCGCGTAATTCTAGTCTCTACACTATCTCTATGCAAGACATGGTTGCTTCCTCTCCCATTTGCTTACTTTCTAAGGCAACATCAACAAAATACTGGCTATGGCACCGCGCTCTCTCACATCTAAACTTTCAAACCATCACCAACCTTGCTCGACACAAACTAGTTGAAGGACTCCCACGATTCCGGTATTCAAAAGATCACCTTTGCTCAGCTTGTGAACAAGGGAAAAGCACTCGTGCTCATTTTCTTTCAAAGGTGGAACACGCTCTCAAAGATGTGCTTCATCTTCTTCACATGGATTTGTGTGGCCCGATGCGCGTGCAAACGATCAATGGCAAACGCTACATCTTAGTAATTGTTGATGACTACTCTCGATGGACTTGGGTCTACTTTCTTCGTAGCAAAGACCAAGCTCCACAAATGATCATCACATTTCTCACAAAAATACGTGTTCACCCCAACACCGCCGTAATCATCGAATGACAAAGGAACCAATTTGTTAACAAAACCCTTCGTGAATTCTATGAGAAAGTGGGAATTCAAAGATCAAACATCTATTGCACGCATACACCGAACAAAACGGAGTTGTTGAAAGACGAAACCTAACGTTAGTGGAAGCTGCAAGAACAATGTTAATAAATGCTAAACTTCCAGATTACTTATGGGCGTAAGTCGTATTCTACTGCATGCTATACTCAAAACCGCTCTATGATCACCAAACGCCACAACAAAACACCTTTCGAGCTTGTCCATAACATAAAACCGAATCTAAAACACTTTCATGTATTTGGATCTCTTTGCTATCCGAATAATGATCGTGATGACTTTGGAAAGCTCAAAGCCAAAGTTGACATTTGAGTCTTTATCGGATATCGTGATAATTCCAAAGGTTTCCGAATCTGGAATCGCCGTACAAAACAGGTGATGGAAACGATTCATGCTCATTTCGATGAACTTACCGAAATGGCTTCTGAGTATAACAGCTTAGAACCCGGTCACAACCGCTTAAACTTCCGTCAACCCCCATCATCACCAAGAAAGCCCTCACCTTACTCGTCAACAAATGGAAAGGTTATTTGCTCCGCTGTTCAGTGACGATATTGATGAACGTGCTCCGTGTGTATCCGCCGTTTCCGCGACAACCTCGATAATATTCCTATACCTGATACACCTGCTACAACAACTACTGTTGAAGATGCACCTACACCACTTGACTCCAACACAACAGTTGAACACACCGCTTCCAACAATGATGAACCAATGATGATATTCTCAATGAAATACCCCCACCTGCAGATTTTGATCCAAATGCGTTCTTCAATCCGTTTGCTAATGAGATCGCTGCACCGTGATGTCGCGAATCTTCAACAAACCATTTGAATCCTCAGAATCGCACAATGTATACCAACATCAACCCTCCACACATAGATGGACGAAAGACCATCCTCTGGAAAACATTATTGGCAACCCGAATCAACCAGCCGTTACGAGACAACGTCTTCACACAGACGGTGAACATTGCATCTATGCACTCACCGTCCGCCAATCAACCTAAAACATCAAAGACGCAATGACAAAAGACAACCGGATTGAATCCATGCAAGAAGAACTCAACCAATTCAAACGCCTTGAAGTATGGGAATTGGTTGAAAGACCAACAGGAGTCTACGCCATTGGTCTAAAATGGATTTGGAAAACAAATTGATGCTCGAAGGGAACGTATCCGAAACAAGTCACGCGTCGGTGGCTAAGGGTTATCGTCGAAGAGGGATTAGACTTTGAAGAATCTTTTGCTCCGCTGCTCGCCTTGAGGTCGCTCGGATATTTCTAGCGCTCGCAGCTCATATGAATATAACGGTCTATCAGATGGATGTCAAAACTGCGCTTCTCAATGGACAACTTAAAGAAACGGTTTATGTCACCAACCGATGGATTCGTTGATCCCGAAGTTCCCGAACCATGTTTACAAACCTGAACAAAGCTCTTTATGGTCTCAAACAAGCCCTCGCATGGTACGATAAGCTATCATCTTTCCTCATTGCCAATAATTTCACCAAAGGCTCGGTTGACCCAACTCTTTTCATACAATATCACGGGCACACATCTTAATTGTTCAAATTTACGTGGATGACATCATTTTTGGGTCTACACATAAAAAGTTTTCAATCGCTTTGCAAAACTAATGAAGAAAAATTTTGAAATGTCCATGATGGGTGAACTTACATTCTTTCTGACGCAAGTTCATCAATCACCCCGTGGTATTTTCTTGAGTCAGTCCAAATATGCCCTTGAATTGTTAAACAAATTTGGAATGAAAACCAGTGACACCTATGCCACACCAATGGCTCATACCAAGAAGCTAGACGCTGATTTACATGGGAAATTGGTGGACCCTACAAAATACCGTAGTATTATTGGGTCTCTCATGTATCTAACAGCTAGCAGACTGGATATTGTCTTTGCCGCTTATCTATGCTCCCGTTATCACGCGACCAATCGAAACCCACCTCTCTCGAGGCTAAAAGAATCCTCCGATACATAAAGGGAACCATTAACTTGGGGATCTGGTATCCGAAGGATTCTGGTTTTGAACTAATCGCTTTTTCAGACGCCGACCACGCAGGATGCTTAGACTCACGGAAAAGTACTTCAGAGCTTTACAATTTCTTGGTGATAAACTAGTGTCATGGCAATCGAAGAAGAAGGATTGTACATCGCCCATCAACCGAAGCGTAATATGTAGCCATGTCCGCATGTTGTGCTCAAGTCATATGGATGAGAACACAACTCAAAGACTATGGTTACGTATTTGACATAATCCCGATGTATTGCGACAATCGGAGTGCCATTGCAATCTCGTGCAACTCAGTTCAGGACTCGAAATCAAAGCACATCGATCTTCGATATCATTTCATCAAGGATCACGTGGAACAGTGGTCGTTGAATTATATTTTGTGGGTACAGAATACCAATTGGCGATCTTCTCACCAAAGCCTTGCCTCCCGCTAGGTTTAATGAGTTGGTCCACCGGATTGGTATGAGGTGTTTGACTCAAGAGGAATTGGATGATCTCCTAAAACAGTCTTAAAACCTGTCAAACACCAAATTCTCTTTTGTAAATAATTTTTCAAAAACAAAATACAAAATTATAAAACCTGATAAAAACAACAAAAATATTCTTCTAATCTACATTTCTTTCAACATTGCAAGTAATATTTTTCCGTCAACACTTTAATCTTTCAAAATTCAGTATTTTTCCGATCAAGTGTTGAGGGGGAGAAAATAATCTTTTACCTGCTTCAAAACATCTGTGTACTTGCATGTTATCATATCTCGGTTGACTCTTTTACAAATGGTGGTACATTTCCCGGTTCAAAGACACTCCTCGGACTTTAATTAATAACCTTTCATTATTTTCTCAAGTCGAGGGGGAGTGTCGTCATGTTTCTTTCCTAAAATCTTCGTTTGGTAACCAAAATGGAAGTTAAATGGCTTGGTTTGAAAAAGGAAAAGGTGGAGGGACCAAAACTGTCAAAAGGTTAAACTCACTTTTAATATAACACCCTCCCACCAACTTTTATTCTTCACATTTATTACACTAAACCAAACACATCCTACAAAAAATCGCTCAAGATATCCGTTGATTTGATCATCATTGTGTAAGTGTTTTTGTGATCTAAACATGTGTTTAAGATAAGGTCTTGAATTTCATTCAAATCCAACGGCTAAAATTCATGTTACGAGTGATTATGTGTTCTACGCATAAGCGTATGAACACACAATCATTGTGTGAACGTTTGTGGTTAAATGGATTGTGTCAAAACGCTTTTAAATACATCAATGATATCGTTATCCATCAAAATCCACCCGTAAACACGAATCAATGACTTTTGAAAATTAGGGTTCTTATGTCGAATTGGGTGTTTTCGAATGTGAAGTGTTTTGGTCAAAAAGATTGTTGGGTTATGTTCTTATGATGATGAATTGATGATTTCTCTGCTTTATAACCACCCGAAACTCTAAATCATCAACAATTTGGAATTAGGGTTTAACGTTCATAAGTTTGGGTATGTTTGATTCACCATGAATTAAGTGTTATAACTTGGTATATAGACTCCTCAACACTCTTAAACTACCAAAATGTTTGGTGCATATTCCATGGCTAGATCTCATACGCCTAGATTTAGGGTTTAGTCTACGCGTATGCAGTTCTACGCCAGAATCGTTTTAACTGTCCAAATGTGTTTTGATCTATCATAAAATGAATGTTATGTGTTTAACATTGATGATATGATGCTTTATTTCATGCTTGCAACACTAAATATTCAGAATCAAGGTTAATATACTCCTACGCGATAAGGATCACCTTACGCGTAGCTTGTTATGCGTGAAGATTTGTCTTACGCGTAGCCTACGCATAAGGTTCTACATATGGGACTACGCCGTATCCTCCGTGAAGGATATGCGTAAACAAGTGACCTCTACGCGATAAGGTCAACTCTTACGAGTAGCCTTACGCGTAAGGTTAATATATGCCAACGCATAAGATTTACGATAAGGTCCTCTCTTTTCCCTACGCTAACACTTCTTACGCGTAGTTAAGACCCTACGCTGTAAGTTTACGCCACGCATATATCATTCCCCTGTCTCACGCATAACTTTACCAATCCTACGCATAAGCCGTGATCATACCTTCGTTATGAATTGTTACGTGTACAAACTTGTAAATAAACTAATCATATCATCACGTATCCTAAAATGTCACTAATAAACTGAAATCGCTTTGATATGTTGTGAACAATAAGTGATAAAATAAACTTTAAAACTTAAAGTTAACTAACTCACGAAACATTTCACGACGCCATTGGACTATTGAATATACAAGTGACTTAGGACTCGTAACAATCATTGACACATTCAATAACTAGACAATAAGACCTTCGTTGACTAACATTATGTCTTTCGATATGTTGGTTCTTTTGGCTAATGTTATTTCGATCACTACATGGTCGAACAAATGAATATGGATGCACCTGAAGTTCTCTCCATTGCCGATATCTATCCTCATGGCTATCCAATGAAGATAGGAAAGAATAATCTCCGTGTTGACTTTGACAACCTCACTTGCTCTGAATCTTCATGTTTAATTGCTATTGACATTTTGAGGACTCATCCGTGATCGTAACATGCTTTCACACTCTGCAACTGCTCCTCAGATCTACATCCAACAGCTTCCGAACACTATGGAAAGGGTCAAAGGACAAACTGCTGTGGACGGTGACTCAATCACAAACAAGTCACCATTACACCTGGCAGACTTAAGGGCTCGTTCTCCTAATTCGATGTCGATCCAACCAAACTATATGCCACACCTGGCCAAGAGCTCACTCTCCAATTCTTAATCAATATCGGTTATGACGAGGCTACGTGAGTAATCACCAAGCATTCTCACGTAGAGCTTAAGAGTATTCCTCAACCCCGGAGAACTCTCTACATGATCATCACCAAGTCTGTTTCTGGTCGTGACAACGGCTATGAGCACCCTAAGCTCATGGAACTGCAAATATTCTGGGCATTGGTCAACAAGAAACACATCGCTATCGAAGCTCCGATTTGGGATGACATGATGTCATTTCTCAACAAACTTGGCTCAAAGATTCCCTACATCAGATATACTAAATTGTTGATCCAGAGAGCACTTGGACTTCATCCCGACATTCCCAAGAGGCTCAATGACCCCGACAATCACGACATGTTGACGGAACCCATTCTATCTGTCAGAATCAAGGAAACGCCTACAAAGAAACAAGGTGCTGGTTGCCGATTTCCTTCTAATCAAGATGTCGAAAGCTCAAACGCATAAAAGGTATCCGAAGCGACAAGGCAAAGTTGGTCATCTCGACGAAAAATCTTCGAACACCTGTAGGAGAACCAAAAGAGGAAGTGCAGGAAGTACGGCAAGTACTGTGAGTCAAAGGAAGTTTCCCAAGAGGAACCCTCCTTCAAAGAGGATTGTTCCATCTAAGGAAGCTGCTCCCATCCCAATTCCCAAACCCGAACCGCAAAGAAAGCTTGTGGACTAAAGCTCGATGGTACCACAGATGAAGAGATTACCTTCTCTCGAACCGAACCGCCTCCTCCAGCAGCCTAAACCTACAAGTCCAATAGCCAACATGGAAAAGGAAAGACTCCGTACATTTGAGTCTCATGATGAAAGCTCAAGAAGAAGAAGAGCAACCTGGATCAATCCTACAGAAGAAGTTTAAATTAGTTAGACAAATTCAAAAGTCAAGAATTTGCAAAAGATCAAATGGGTGGCCCGGAGGATCGAAGTGGTGTCTGTCCACTCTTCACCGTGTCCCGATGCGGTTAATCAACCCGATAAGGGATCTGGTGCCACCACTCTTGTGCAACAACAAACGCTTGTGAAGGAGTCTACTAATTTTAACATTGAGGAACCGTAAAAGAATAAGACCGAGAAAGAGAAAACCGATGAAGAAGCTAAGGAACCGACGGAAGAAAAGGCTAAAACTGGACATGATGACGAAGAAGATTATGATGACTTTCTTCTCAACAGTCCAACTCGCTCCAAGGAGGATACTTTTGCACCTCCAAAGGACCCCGAATCTCCTCATGTCCCTCCTCATCAGATTCTTCATCTCACTCATCACCACCACCATCAAAAAGATCAACAAAATCATCATCCAAATCTGTGAAGAAACCACCTCGATCTTGGATTTCTCAAGCTCATCAACGAATTCACAAAGCCTGCAAACAAGTCGAAAAGAAAAACGTGCTCTACAAAAAGCTAAATTTCTTTGCTGATCACATACAACATATGTATGACGAGCATGACAAGATGGAGAAAGAAAGGGAATTTGTTCAGAAGTTCATGAAGAGTCATCGTAAAGAGGAACCGAACGAAATGATCGAAGGTTACACTAACAAGTACCTTCGTGATATCGCTCCTAAAGTCCTAAAGGAACCTGGAAAAGACAAAGAAGAGATCATACTCACAAGTTTCTTCTCGACACCGCCCCGGTGTGACTAGAGAAATATTTTCCACACAACTCACCCCTAACATCGTAGCATTGGTTAAAAATACAATGGCCAAAGAAGTGATCTCTCTCGATCTGAAGTTAATCGCTAAACTTGTGATACAAATGTCAAAGCGATCCGAACGCGTTTACTTCGGATGAAGCTAAATTTTTCGAAAATCTACTTGATTTTCAACTCAGATCATCATGCAAGGAGTCAACCGATCAACCCAAACGACCAAGAGATGACGATGATAAGGATAAGGATTCTCGCATAAACGTCGGAGCCGTAAATCTACCTCTATGCCACCTCCTCCACCACTAACTTCTTCTCAACAAAAGTCTCCTCCACCTCGGTCTTCTATCGATAAACCTCGGACGATTCCGAAGTTACCACCCCGACTCATAAAACAGTGATTACTTTGAGTATACGGGTGGTGACGATGAAGAGGTCCTTGAGCCCCGACAACAACCCACCTCACCCAAACAAGTGTAGAAACCAAGATCATCATCAAGGCCTTCCAAAGAAGAAGAAGACGACTCACCGGAGTCGTCTCATGGCTAGATGACGATAAAACCAAAGAGTTTGAATGGTTCTCCACACTTGTCAATCAAACTCCCTACCCCGATGAAGGTCAAGAATTGGTAGACGGTTCTACATTGAGCACGCAAAACTTTTGCAAGAAAAGTTCCATGTGAAGAAAATGACGAATCTGAAGTTGAAGCGAATCAAGAATGAAGCATTCCAACTTCTTAAAGACAGCTCAAAGCTCGCCGAGGTCGAATATCATCTTGAGAACATCGCTCGAGCTATGTCTAACGACATGGATTGGCTCAATCCCGAAGCAAACATTGACTTCACACAAAGGGACAACCCTCCATACTACACCGATTGGACCAAACCCCTACCGACTATTGGCCAAACAGACGAACCACGGATTCCCTTCCGATACTTCTTTAACAGAGACCTGGATTTTCTCTTACACGGTAGCGATGGTTCACGAAAATACGCTACATCATTGACTCTTCCATTCCAAGCGGCTATTTACTCAAACTGCATAGCTATCGAGGAACGTGCAAATCACTTGTTTTCCGACAACGTGCAAGCATACGACCAAGATGCATTGTATGGGATTCATCATTGGCCCAACGCCAAGAATCTACTACGTGTCGGGTTCGAAGTCTCAACATGCGCATGTATAGTTCTAAGGACATCGTGGCCATCAAACACATTGATCTCAAGTCTAAGTGGGACTACACATTCTTAAAGAATATCATAGTCACACGACAAGATGAACAGACTATGGAATTCTCCGAGGTCGACTTTGAGAACTTGTCCTCAACGACATCGAAGACATGTACCTTGCCAAAGTATGTGGTCGTATGAGACAATTCTCGATCGAAGTTCAACGTGAATTTATCAAGTCAGTGCTCATCTTCATTAGACGCATCGTGATCAAAGAACGTGTTGAAGATATCCGATGGTCGTTGAATCTTATCGACGCGTGTCAACCTCACTCCTCCAACGCTTACTCTTCCCGATCTCAATCAGCTACCTCAATATACGCCCATCAGCAAACCTTTCGGAGTTGTTTACCGCAGTGAACTTCAAAGAAACCGCTTAATGGGCGTAGTGATCTTCGTAAATTCGGGATCATACTTTGAAGCCGGTTAGGGATGGATTAGCGTCATGTGTTGAAGGATATACGCTGAAAGTTGGGTCTCGTAGCGCCGGAATTCTCGTGAAAGGAGGGATGTGAGAAGGATCATCACCATGATTGATGAACGGTTGTTCAGAAGGGATCGGTTCAGACGCATTGAGAGCTATGTTGGTGGTCCACCCAGAGAAACATCACCGGCTTTCAACGCCTTGCGCGACTTCGGAATATCACCGCAACTCCCGGTACCCCTTGAATTGTTTCCTTCATATAATTTTGGATGTATGATTTATATGTCAATGGCTTGTGCACACATAACAGTGTACAACCCGTTCTTGTCAAGAAAGGACCCTCGTGGTACGCTTCTGCCACAATCCTTATAAAAGGAGCGAAAGCTTCTTACTTTTGAGTAAAACCTATCAAACCTTTCACTTTTCAAGGTTTTGCTCAAAAGAACAAGTACTTTCCCTTAAGACTTTCAAAACCTCAACCGTTTATATCACTTGTTGAGGGGAGTATTTGAAACTTTGTTCACAAATTGTTCACAGTGGTCATTCTTCCCGCAACACTTGAAATGGTCATATTTATTCTCAAACGTTTCAAAAATAACACTTTAATATGCCATTTTTGAGGGGAGAAAATTGTGTGATAAGAAATATGTTGTACAAAATGCAAATGAATCGTGTACCTCGTGACTTAACCAACTAATTGACGATACTTAACCGTTAGTAACTCGAAAAGACTTGTCCCGACGGGTAATAATTTCAAGCTAGTTCGCTAGTGATGTAAACGTGTCTCGAAAGGACTTGTCTCGAGTAGAATGTACCATTCGAGAAACTTTTGATAGACATGAACTCCGACGGGTTTGACAACCTTCCAAGGTTTGTCTACACCTTCAAGGTAGTTATTAGAGCTAGTTGTCACCTAAAAGCTGACAATGTAACTCTTTAACTATGCAACGTAACCGTGTCTCACGGGGAATTGTCTATCTTGAGTTGATCAATTCCAAAAGTGCGCGCTCTTTCCTCACTGTGCATTTAACCATTAAAACTATTAAGCACATGTTGAGGGGGAGTATTTATGCAAAACATCATCTCTCACAATGGTTCAAACATGTTTTTCATTAACAAACCCTTTGAGAGACATTTTTTCATAAAGTGGTTTTAATGGCAAACATAGGTTAGTCATGGAGTTATAAGGTGACTAAGGTTAGGAATAACCGTCCTATGATCCGCCAGAGTCGGAGGGATCTACCCAAGGACACTACAAATAGTTAGTATTTAGAAGTCCTTAGGTATGATTGTAAAAAGGAGAAAATGAGAATCGGAGAAAGAAGGAGTTGAAGAATTAAAAAGAAATGCAAAGAAAAGGGTGAAAAGAAATAGCCCTCAAGATTATTCAACTTAGGCGCATAATCGTTCAATTCATATGCTACTGGTTGTCACTTAGTGACGCCGGTATTGAAGATTAAAAGTCGCCATGGACCCAAAGTGACGATGCACTAAACCTTCTTATCCACTCAAGTTTCTCTCAACATAAGCTTGTTTCATTCTCACAGGGAACCCTACGTAAACTATCGGCTTTCTCCTAGAGATTGCCGGTATTGAAGAAGGAGACCCTCTCCCTAGTCTCCGCTCCAGAAAACCAAAACGCACTATTGAGTCTAGAGCCACGAGATTCATCAAAAGATCTCTTAGGAACACTTGACATTTAATCACTTGATGATCAACTAATAAGATCATCAGTGGTTCATATCGAGTCCTTCACAGATCTTAGCAATCTGTCGAGAACATTTATGAGAGGTTCACATCTGTGATCCTCAGTGATTGAATGGAAACTCCCGCCGTGGTCAACATCAAATGTACTCGCCAGGTCATTTTCGTAACTCCCCGTGGATTACGCTGGAGTGTGTCTCAAACGGTCTACATCGTGAGGTGATGCTTCGGTGTACCTCGCGACTCATCTCGAATCGTAGATGTACTTCGTACATCGCGTTATCTCACTTGTGGGACTCCAGCCAGAACGGCCTTTGTAAGAATTAGAGTTGTGTCCTCACACTATGCCGTTGACACTCTCGAAGTTCAAACTTGTAAGTGCCGGAAACCGCTTATTACTAACCGCTTGAAATGTTTTCTTCTTATGGAAGCTCTCGAGCGGGATGATCGCGTCTGATTCTTCTCATGCTCACGCCAACATCATCACTAATGGAAGTTCTATATCAAAAGCAACACAACGTCGTAATGATTCTTCACAAACCAAAGAATCTACAAAGTTAAAGACTTAAAGAACTTCATCAGGATTGAATTCCAACGTCAAAGAGCGTGTGAGCATGTTGAAGAATGACGTGGAGACACCGGAGCAACGATGACACTGAAAAGCAACCGATGCGCATAACAACATACTATCACTCTCACCACAAAGAACAATGATCAAAGAACAAAGTTAAAGATGACGCCAAAGCATAACCTGCTCAAAGATAACTATCTCTACACCGGGAGATTGTTCGAATCAAGGCAATTCTTCTCACAAGAAAGAAGAATGTCGAAGATCGCCAACTGCTACTATTACATCAACGCCTTCACCGCTTTCATTCATATATACTTGAGGGGGAGATTGTTGGAATCACTCCTAAACAGGATTTCAAGTATTTATATTTCATATGTAATAGGTAGCTTTATTATGGCCTTTATGTTTGTTTAAGGTCAAGCTTATGTAGAAGGCCCATAAGCTTGACCCAAGCCCAATAAGGAATAGGGAAGGAGAGGGAGTGTTGCCCTAGCTCCTTGCCTATATAAACCATGTAATAACCTTCATTTGAAGGTTGGTTGTTCAAGTTATTCTCTCTTTCACTCTATATGCTTTAACCGTATTATTATTAGTATGTGTGTGTGCGTATAACTTGTTCATCCGCCTTCATCCCTTTCTATATTACTTGTGTTTGTAAAACTAGTGACCTAACATCTTTTGTTTTTGTGTGATTCTCTAGGTTCCTCTTAAAGACGAGATCACCACTTCTTGAAGACGAGCAAGCTCAAGTCCATGAGTTGTCATGCTTCGTCATCATCAAGACAACTAAGGTTCTCTTGTTGATAGTTCTTTCTTCCTCCGTAGATGTTGGTTTGAAAGCATTAGTGAAGGATGACGAAAGTGTCAAGATGAAAGCATTAGTGAAAGGTGTTTATCGTCCGTGTCAAAGCATTAGTGAATAATGCTAAAGGTGTCAAGACGAAGGCATTAGTGAAGGGTGCCAAACGTTGTGTCAAAGGCATTAGTGAAGGATGCCGAAGAATCAAAATCAAGTAGCATTTGGGAAGAATGCCTAGGTCGTATAATCGATGAGGTGCATCGTTATACATATAAGTAATTGTTTTTCTCCAAGGATGGTGATATCCTTGATGATGTTGTAACAAGGAGTGTATCTCCTTGATATTAGGTGTTGTGTTGTGAAGGGTAGTAGTTCCTCTATAGTAATGGAACTAGGTGCTTAGCCTAGTACCTAATAAAGGGTAGGCGACGTTGTGATATGATTAGTTCTCCTTTGTGTGAAAGAACTCGGTGGTTAGGCTAGCACCGTATAAAGGGTAGGCGACGTTGTGTTAGGTGTGGTTCGCCTTGGTGTGAAGGAACTCGGTATTTAGCTTTGTACCGGAAAAAGGTTAAGCGACGTTGTGAAGGCTTCTCCGCCATAAGGAGTTGGTGTAGTTCTTACGAACTCTCGAGTAGGTGACTCGGGGAGTGGAGTAGGGCAAGGAAGGTGTCCTTGTAGCCGAACCACTATAAATACTTGTGTCGTGGTGATGTGCTTCTTACTCTTTATCTTTCATTACACGTTTATATATCTATCTATCAACGTCCAACATAAACAACCAAATAGATTGACATAAGTCGATCAAAATATTTAAAAGGTAGTTTTAAATTGGTAAAACTATTCAACCCCCCTTCTAGTTTTCCACAATTGGCATCAGAGCTTCGTTACCAAGTTTCTTAAAGTATGTTGTACTTTAAAGACTTGATACGGTCCGTGTATGTTTGAAAACTACAAAGAAGGATTTTTCTTTAAAGGGTCATATTTTCTTTTAAATCATTTTGTTGGACATTGATAGATTATTCTAACAATTTTTGTTTTCAAGAAATCTTCATGCTAGAATCTTTCCAAAATCCTCATCTCTATTCAAAGAATAATGAAGTCAACATTCAAGGAATGATCTAAAAAGTAATCACAACTTACGTACACCAAGTACAAAGGATTACTTTAAAAGCTCATGAAGTATTTTTGGTATTATGCCAAAACCAAGGAGCATAGAGGTATGTTTTACTTTTCATTAGATAGGTTACATGGGTTTAATTCATTTCATAGTTCTCTTTGTTTAATAATTACTAGCATCGTTAGAAGTCTCTTTCGTCACTTCTCTATCTTATTCATCATCGGGAATAGTATTCCTTTTGATTCGTCAAACTAACGCCGTCGTCACATATGAACCCTCGATATGTGATTCATCAAAACCCGTCGTCCAAAAACAATCTTCATCTAATACCTCCAAACTATTTTTTGCTAGTTATAAGCCTACTACAAAAATAATGCCAAATAACCCTTTTGCTGTCCACAGTATCCGGATCCCTCTAGTTGTACTAGCCGGATCCCAAATACAAGGGATCCGGGGGAACCGTGGAACATAACTTAGCTATACGCTTTCAAAAAATCACCACTGATCTTTTCCCTCTACTCACATAACACAAAAACGACTAAACCACTGATTTCTCCTCATTGGATTCCATACTCTCAAGTATTCCTTCCCAGAACACCATTGTAAGTAATTACATTAACTTGTTCTAATTTTCATCATCCTCATTCTAGGGTTTATGGTTTCACAAATCTCTAATCAATTGGTTTAATTAGGGTTTTACAAAATTAATCATGAAAAGGGGCTTTTAACATAACTAAGTTCACATTGTGTTCACAACATTGTTAATACAAATCAAAACCATAAACCCACCTCAACTAATCTTACCTAATTGAAAAAAAAAATTGTATTTTTAGGACCAACCATGCCTAAAGCCACTCAACAAGATCATCATGATACCGTCCATTACCTTACTCATTATTATCGAAATGAGGAATTCTCAAAAACCGACCTCAAGGTCTTCAAAAAACTCGAAAAATGACTTATCCACGAAGGTCGTGTAATCAAGGAATGTTTCCTTAAGGATACCGACACTCGTCAAGTCTTCTCGGTAATCAATTTTGATTGTCTTCTCGACATTGATGAACAAATTTGTTCGGTCTTCATCTTTGAGTTTTATAGAAGCATTAGGATCATTCGAAACGTCGATGATAGCATTTCAATCGCTTTCATCATCAACGCACGAAACTTTACTCTTCCTCTCAACACCTTTGCTCAAATTCTTCGCATTCCTTGTGAAGGAATTTGTATGTACTCCCAAGATTGGGCAATTAACGCTCAAAATCTTGCACATGATTCTAAGCCTCTCTACCATACTCCTCTTGATGAACCCGAAACCATCCGAGACACCATTTTCAAAATAAGAACCGACCAATCCCGTTTCGACCGAAACAAGAAGCTCATTCACCGTAATCCTTTTCAAATGGAACTTTTCGAAATTCATCCCATGTTTAGAAAATGGGAAGAAATCCTTAGGGAAAACGTCATAAGCCTAGTTGGTAACAAAGATCATCCAAACGCATGTCTTGTGCAAATGATCTATTGTCTTATCCACCAAAAGCCATTTAATCTCTCCTATTACATGGTAATAAGAATGGCTGGGGTATTCAAAGTTTCCAACATGGTACTTCCATATGGTATGCTCCTAACACGACTTTGTAAGTATGTTAGTGCATTGCAACAATCCCCTATCAACACTGATCATTTCCTTGCCGATCATGTAATGGTACCTCTTACCAAAATACCCTCTAAACGCTTCAAGGTCAATGGAAAGAAACCTAAAGCTCTATCGGACTCCTCGGAAGGAGAAGAAGAAAATGAAGAAGAAGAAGATGTCGACCCCATAGCCAACATCAAATTGGAACTCTTTGATTACTACGAACAACTTACAACCATTCCAAACGAAACCGCGGAATTCAAACAGTTGAGGGGCATGATTCAAAACCTTGCTTACAACCTCACTAAGCCGTCAAAAAGGAAAAGAAATGATTGACGAAATAGACAATAGGGATATGCTTATTTTCTTTTTTTTTGTATGAATGATTACATTTTAGCACTTTTGGTTTGTGGTAATTTGAATATTGATACTTTATCATGCTTTTATAAGTGGTGCTTTGTAATGACACGCTTGTTCTTATTGTTTAGTTTAACGATTTATCAATATGCAAAATCTGCACATCATTCTGTGATGATTCTGATCTGCAGATGCCGGATCCCTAGGATTAGCCTAGACGGATCCCTCCCTTGAGGGAACCGTGGGATCCGTGACATCAGATCAGCAATACATCATCCCTTACATCAAGATAGCTTTCTAGATAACAAACATATGATATTAGAACCCAACTAAATCCACTTCACGGATGAGAAAGGCTTAGACACACTTATGGCTTACTTGAGATCTTAGTCAAATTGCCTTTTGATTTATCAACACATCAAAACTCACCATATTTCTGCTTCAATACTCACAAAATGTTTCTCATATTTCAAAACACTTAGGTGGACATATTGAACAATTTTAGGAAATTGTTTCTAGTCATCTCTATCTCAAAATGGGTCAAGAATTAAGCTTTTCAATTCTTTTGATTTTTAAAGATTTTTCAAATTCCATCTCAAGCCAAAATCTGATCACTAGGATCATTTATTATGACTTGACACCATCAAATCACTTAGTGCTATCCTTGAACATCTATTGGTAGTCATTTAAGCCCATCTCCCTTTCATAAAAGGCAATCATTTGCTTTAACACTTATTACCCTTGATCATTCAAGTACCTTCTCATCTTAAACACTTAGGAGAACTGAAACACTCAAAATGAGATAGGATTTAGCTCCTAGAAATCTCACTTCAAACCTGTCATAACTGCTGAGAGCCGGATCCCTAGGATTAGCCTAGCCGGATCCCTCCAAGGAGGGAACTGTGGGATCCGGATGACAGATTATGTCAAACCTTGCTAAAACAATCATTTTAACTTATGTTCCACTCCATCTCATCTTAAATGAGTTCCTAGATCATTGAAACTCTGAACTTCAACCTTGTGCATGTTAATCATCACACCTCTAAGAATATTAGTGGCTTAAGTCTTAAATGCACTTGCCAAGTGCTTTCCTTTATAAGCCATATTGCTAAGAACACTTTAGTCATCAAACACAAACACAATTATCAGCAATTGCAACCATCTCCCTTAGTCATTTCATCATGAGAAAGGCTCCTAGTGCTAACTCATCCACTCAAGAACCACCCAAGAAACTTGCTAGGATCATACACGAAGTTTCCTCAACCGAATCATCTCCGGTTAAGTCCACTAATGCTAGGATTTCCCCTACACCAAAGAAACCAATCAAACTAATCCCCAAGAAGAGTGTTCCCACTAGGATTTCATCACCAAACTCTACTAAACCAAACATACCCTCCACAACTCAACCAACATCATTGGTGCCTAGAGCCACCTCACAATCATCTCCACATTCTCACAATGTAGAAGACTTACCTCCTTGGCCATCTCACCTTCCACCACTACCAACAAACTCACTTGAAATGGTTAGGCAACAAAATCAAAATGTTGAATCAACACTTGATCCAATATCAAACTCTCTCATTCCCCCCAATAGTCCATTTTGGATTATGAGAAGACATCAAAGTCAACCACCCAACCACATGGAAGTTGATACTCCTTTACCTCCACCCTCAAACATTGTAGAGCCATCACTTAATGAGCCTCCACCAATTCCTCCTTCATTTGAAGATCCTCAACCCACTTCACTTGAACTTCCACTTCAAGAAACTCAAAACCATGACAAGGATTGCTATCATTGTAAACATGTTGAAAGGTTGATACATGAACTACGTAATGAGCAACGTTTCATGTTTTATCACCTCCTCGAACGTTTCAAAGAGGTCAACAAGCCTAAACTACAATGAGCATCATAGTCACTAGCTCAAGCTTAGAACGTTTAGGAAACTTATCTCATCCTTGATCATCATTAAGCTCTTAGTTGAATCTTGAGTTTGGGTAACTTATTAGCATTAATAGCACTTGTATGGCTAGTTCATTCTCTTAGTTTTAGAGATTTGTTTGATCATCCCTTGTTTTATTGAATGCCATAATTGTTTTGTGCTTTGTGCTTGGTGCTTGCTTTATCATATACTACTTCACATCTTCATTAGCATTGATTGAAACACTCTCACTGCTAAAGAAACTGTCAACAGACAGCCGGATCCCTCCAAAATACCTAGACGGATCCCTCCAAGAAGGGAACCGTGGGATCCGTGGTACAGAAGCACAAATTTCTACTAACTTGAGTTTTATTTGCAGGAAATTATGCACTATACTCTTGTTCTCTAACCTTTACTTTGTAGATTTTCAACATACATATGAAGATTTTGACACCATAAATCTAGGGGGAGATTTGTGTCAAACGAGATCGCAAAAACACTTGCAACTTAATCCGATTTTGGATTATACTTCATGACACCCCATTGCAACTTTGCAATCTTCAAGGGGGAGCACGTTTTCATCACTTAGACAAACCATTTGCAAACATATTTGCAAACACAATTAGTTTATTTTACGTCATGTCCTTGACGCCCTCTCAAAGGGATGGACTCGTCAAGGGGGAGTTAAGACGAGTACCATTTCCGTCACTTGCTCTCTTTACATTTTTACATATTTTTTTTTCTCTTATAAAAATTATGTTAGTTTCTTTTAACACTTTTTGTTTCGACAAAAAGGGGGAGAAGAAAGTAAAAACTACTAATTCAAATTTGCTACGAATTTTAGTTTTTCTTAAAACAATTTTATGTTTTGTCATCAACAAAAAGGGGGAGATTGTTAATACAAATAAGCCGTAAAAACGTTTATTTATATTTTACGATCTTCTAATGTTTTGTCGATAACAAACGTAAAATCATTTTAACGAAACAAATAGAATACGTAAATAGTTTGAGTCAATAATTTCCTAACACACTTACGTTTTCACATAAAACACTAAAACAAGTATAAGTGATTTTATGATTTAGATACATATGTACAACAACTAGTGTTTACATATTGGGTTAGCATATACTTAAACTAAGTATACTAAAATGGGTAAAAACAAGTATATACTAAATTGGGTAAAAACAAGTAAATGGTATTGACCCATAACCCATGGTTTTATATATACCACTTAAACAAGTTCATTGTATCCTTGAGATACATTGTATCTAGAAAGAAAACTAATGGATCAACCCATAACCCATGACCCATGACCCATAACCAAAAATACCCATGGGCAAAGAGGAGCGTCCCACGAATCCCTGACTTTGTGCTAGCCGGATCCCTTGTGAGAGGGATCCGCGGGATCCGGGGAACAGTAGAGAATTTCCTCTATAAATAGAGGGCCATTTTTTCCTTTCTATTCATCACTTTACACACATACTTCCCCAAGTATTATAACCCTCTAACCTCAGATCCAAGTGATCTATGTAGTTTGTCTTTTGTTTTTGTGTGATTCTCTAGGTTCCTATTAAAGGCGAGATCACCACTTCTTGAAGACGAGCAAGCTCAAGTCCATGAGTTGCCATGCTTCGTCATCATCAAGACAACTAAGGTTCTCTTGTTGATAGTTCTTTCTTCCTCCGTAGATGTTGGTTTGAAGGCATTAGTGAAGGATGCCGAAAGTGTCAAGATGAAAGCATTAGTGAAAGGTGCTTATCGTCCGTGTCAAAGCATTAGTGAAGAATGCTAAAGGTGTCAAGATGAAGGCATTAGTGAAGGGTTCCAAGCGTTGTGTCAAAGGCATTAGTGAAGGATGCCGAAGAATCAAAATCAAGTAACATTTGGGAAGAATGCCTAGGTCGTATAATCGATGAGGTGCATCGTTATACATATAAGTAATTGTTTTTCTCCAAGGATGGTGATATCCTTGATGATGTTGTAACAAGGAGTGTATCTCCTTGATATTAGGTGTTGTGTTGTGAAGGGTAGTAGTTCCTCTATAGTAATGGAACTAGGTGCTTAGCCTAGTACCTAATAAAGGGTAGGCGACGTTGTGATAGGATTAGTTCTCCTTGGTGTGAAAGAACTCGGTGGTTAGCCTAGCACCGTATAAAGGGTAGGCGACGTTGTGTTAGGTGTGGTTCGCCTTGGTGTGAAGGAACTCGGTATTTAGCTTTGTACCGGAAAAAGGTTAAGCGACGTTGTGAAGGCTTCTCCGCCATAAGGAGTTGGTGTAGTGCTTACAAACTCTCGAGTAGGTGACTCGGGGAGTGGAGTAGGGCAAGGAAGGTGTCCTTGTAGCCGAACCACTATAAATACTTGTGTCGTGGTGATGTGCTTCTTACTCTTTATCTTTCATTACACGTTTATATATCTATCTATCAACGTCCAACATAAACAACCAAATAGATTGACATAAGTCGATCTAAATATTTAAAAGGTAGTTTTAAATTGGTAAAACTATTCAACCCTCTTCTAGTTTTCCACACATTCCTAAATTGCCATGCTTGTGTATCTCTCAACACTATTTGATTTTTCAGGTTGCAAACACGCTTAGTATTCTACCTTTGGAAAATTTTTCTAATGTTGTAGACAGAAACACATTCAGCCATGGCCAGCTACAGACTGTGGTGTTTCAAGCTTTTCCTAGAACAGAGCATGAATTAACTTTAATAAAGTTTATACTTGCGTGTTCCCGGTCGCTAAAGACAACGAATATCAGGCTCAGCCATAGGAGTCATGATGGGAATGAAAATATCAAGAACAACTGGGAGTTGGCTAGGAAGCTGTTGAAACTCCACCGACCTTCCCCCACAGCCGTGGTAAATTTCTTTGAGTGGTTGTTGTTTATGTATGGGTTGAATACCCTATGACAATTATTGTTGCAAAATAGTTTTGGTATTTTGGTACAGTATTTGTTTATATGGTTTGCTTAAAATAAGCTTGTTCATATGTTGTTGTTTGTGCTTATTGTAGGTGATGCAAGATTGACATTCGAAAGTCAAACTTTCATTTAGCATTTCAATTTGATTGTGGCAAGTAAAACTGCATTTCTAGTTTACTTTAGTTAGTCAATACTTGAAAATGGTGAATGGCTATTTTGTAGGTAGTATTTGCATTTTGACTATGTAAAGTCAAAATTGCAAAACCATTACTCAAATATTTGAATTTGTAAAGTCAAAATTGCAAAACCATTACTCAATATTTGTTTTGAAGTTTATTGTTAATTTGATATGTTTTAGAAGTTTGACTTAACAAAGTAAAACTTCTAATACATTTTTTGTGTTGTTTAATCTTCAACTAAGTTGTAGTATACGTAACTTGGCAACTTGAGGGACCAATTGTGTATCTTACAGTGATTATTGGGCGGGAGTTTTAAGTATGACAACGGCAACCAAGACAAATTCAGGGACCGAGTGTGAAAAAAAATCACTATTAGACCCTTGACCGTCTCTTACCGGAGACGCTATTAACTAGTGCACACCAAACGATAAACCCATCTACCACTTTTTCCACACACAAACAATTTTCCAATGGCATATTTCCCCATTTTGAATGAACTCATGGAGGTTGCTGGTTCATCAAACTTGAATGATCGTATAGCTGTGTGGTTTGAACAAGAGGCTGCACAAGAAGGGATTCTGAAAAAGCTAGTTCTTCAGTGCATTGATCATCTGAAGAGAGGAATCATGAAGCGTAGGGAGCTGATCGAAGAGAATGAAGCTTTGGGACCTCGGGGAATTGCGCTTGACTGTGTGGATGCGCTGACAAAAATCCAGTCGAGGCACACAAACCAACTTGTTCAACTCATAAAGATTGTTGGTCAAACTGATGAAGCTATTCGTTTCAACCAAGGTTTTGTTAAGAAAATGGCTGAACATAATGCATGAATTTGGGTTTTCCATGGGGGTAGATAAAGGTGGTCTTTTGGGTGCCAGTTTTGATAATATAGGTTGGTAAAAATGGTATGTAAATTGGATCTTTTGTTTAGTTGTTGGTCTTGGTTTGATGTAGTTGTTTATGATCTTTAACAGACTATATTAATGATAAAATATCATCTTGGTTTTGTGTTGTTTAATATGTTCTTGTATTGTGTGATATTGGGTGTATTTTAGTCTAATTAGTATCAACAAAACCAAACATCCCCTTGTATCAGCAAAACCAAACAGCCCCTTTTATCAGCAAAACTTTAATCAGCAAAACCAAACACCCTCTTGTATCAGCCAAAGCAAAGGCAATGGTTTAAAAATATGTGTTGAAAATGCAAATACTTTAGCACTAAATCATAATGTATCACCAAACATCCCCTTGTATCAGCTAAACCAAACAACCCCTTTTATCAGCAAAAGTTGTTACAGCAAAACCAAACACCCCCGTATCAGCAAAATCAGAGGCAGTGATTTAAAAATATGGGTTGAAAATGCAAATGCTTTAGCAGTAAACAATAATGTATTGACAATGGTGTATTGTAACATCTTGAATTTTGACTTACCCAAGTCAAACAAACTTATGAAAGGCAACAAATTGTAACTTACTATTGTGGTATGACTTGGGTAAGTCAAACCTATTAAGAAATGCAAAACGATTTCAAGCAAGATACAATGCACGACCAAACACGATTACTTAAATAAGAACCCAATTTTTTATTCATCGATTTCATGTTCTCAAAAACTACAAATGTTTACTATCATCTAAACATACACTTAGCTAGACCCACAACTCTCCCTATCATCCTTTTCCTTCTTTTCCTTCCTTTCCTTAAGATATTTAAACAAAATTTCAAGATTTGTAATCCTTTCTCCCAAATCGTTAACCTTTGATAACACGATGTCAGCCTCATCCTTCTCCTTCTTAACACCCAAACCCTTTTCATTTGGGCAGTATGCTTTCCTCAACGAACTCAACAAAGCCTTCCCCTTATCGTTTTTTGCCATTATTGGGTTTTTTATTTTTTTTTGCTTTGGGTAGAATGTGTGTTGATTGTATTTTAGGGTTCAATGTTGGTCGTTGCCGATACATATATGGTTGAAGGTTGGGTTACATTTTAACTATGTTGGGTCAAAAATGTGAATGGTCTATTATACCCTCGAAGGAAATCCAGAAAATTAAAGTTGACTATGCCAATCCTGGTCAACGGACGAGTTTGGCATTTAAAGGCCAAGGTTTGGACCTCCGGCAATGATATCACCGAGTTTTGTCCCATCGCGAAGCGGATTGCCAAGTTTAGGGACCAACCGTGTATTTTAGTCATATTTTTATTTGTGTAATAGTATAATACTTGATGAAAAATATATGAATATATTTGGTTTTAAATGTATTTTCGTTTGATATAATCTTCATCAAGTATTATATAACACAAATAAATATATTAATGATCAAAGTTGAACAAAAAAGACTCAAAAAAGTCAAAGTGAACAATTATTATGAGACGGATGGAGTAATAGTTATAGCAATTATTATTTACCTTTTACTTTTTGAATTTTACTCATTGTTTATTATTTTTAATACCTTATGTTCAACATGTATTAACTCCGATTAATATTTGTGCTTTCCTATGACCTAAGGCTGTTCGTGTAAATGAAGTTCTTCCAACAACTCTCGTCCACCTTAAATACTTGTTTTTTTTGGATGACGTGGTATATTGATAAATTAATAACGCGATTAACTCTGACTCATTCAGATGCGCTCCGACATTTGACCTAATAAGAGCGTTTGTTTTTTTCTCGTTTAGACATAGGCAAAGGTTAAAACCTCTTACCTGACTAAATATGGATGATGTGTCTTGGTGCGTCTTAATGTTTCATAACTCTTCTTTTTTCTTATAATTTTTTCTTTAGTTTTTTTTCTATGGTTCTTTTTTTCACTTTCTACAATATAAAACTTTAGCATCAAATGTAAATTGACGTTGTAATTATTTTAATCAACAAAATTAATTTTCGATCGAGTCCGTTAATACATTAGTTAATGCTTTATTAGATGAAAGGTTGTAAAGTTAATATTGAAACTTGGAATAACATAAATTAAAATTTTGATTAGTGTTGATTTAGTGGATTTGGTGTTTATTTAATAGGACGCAACCTACTGCATTATATTATAATTTTCTATATTTTATAATATGTGTAATTGATATGCATTTTTGTTAACAAAATGTAACATTTAGTTTTGTACTTATTACACAAATTAAATGTGATTTTTTATGTTGGGTTAATAACCTATTAAAGCATTATACTTGTCACAAAAAGCAGTTTGACGTAGCGAACAAAAAAAATAGCCCTTTTGGCTACTAAACTTAAATTCTTGTCTTCCTTTGAGTAATAATTCCAAAATACAAAATTGTAATGACTATTTTACCCTTGAATTTATAAAAATTGTATTCTTTGTCCCCAAGTATATAAATAACCCATTAATATTTTTAACTCATTCTTAGAGTATTAACCCATTAATCTTTCTCCCTTCTCCCTCACCTTAGCCACCGGACGGAAAACCACCCGCCGTCGCTTCACCACCGGCCACCACCCCTCACCACCTACACCAAAACAATCCTCTCCACTCCCTCTACCCGATCCACCACCACACGCGCCCAACACGAAAACCAGTTTTGTTTCATCACCCACACCGATCTAAACAAAAAAAAAAACAGATCCATCACTTTACCCAAGTGGCCTCCTAACACCATAGATCATCACGGGTGCTCTTGGTAGTGGTTATGGATGTTGACGCGAACCAAGAAGAGATGGTGATGCTCTAATCAAGACCAGAAAGCCTATACTCTTCCTTCCAAGATTACTCGTACAAATAGGAACTCAGTTTACAGGTTTTATCACTTTCACACATGAGCACAAATAAAAAATTAGGGTTTCGAATGGTTAGGGTTTTCTTAAATTGATAGAGGGGTTTTGTAATTGGTATTGAATAGAGTACGATTTAGGTTTCAATTTGTATTGATCTCAAGAACACCACAAGTAATTTGATTTTCTTTGGTTCGGTTCTAACCCCACTCGAGCTTTTGATTTTACAGTAATTTGATTTTCTTTTGTTATGGGGAAAGTAATTTGATTTTATTTTCCCTTTTATTTGGATTCAATTATTCCAATGTATGGTGGTGTTGAATTGGTTTATGTATTCTTAGAATTGGTTTAATGGTGAGACAGTGGGTTGATTGATTTATTACCAATGAAGTTGATTTATAATGTAAAGCAGTTTGACTATCTTATTTGAAACCGGAGACAATAAGTGGGTTGAGCAAGTGGGTTGAGCAAGCTAGCTTAATGTAAAGCAAAGGGGTTGAGCAGTTTGACTATCTTATTCCAATGTATGAAGTTGATTTATAATGTAAAGCAGTGGGTTGAGCAAGCTAGCTTAACTTTTTTTAAGATAACATGATTTAATTACTTGGACTATCGACGCAATTTTTTCAAACGACAGGGGCTATTTTTGTAATTTAGCCTAGGGACGATGGATGCAATTTTCACAAACTCACAGGGACCATTTCTGTAATTTGGAAGGGTAAAATGGTCATAATACTCAAAGGAAGACAAGAATTTAAGTTTAGTAGCCAAAAGGGCTATTTTTTTTGTTCGCTACGTCAAACTGCTTTTTGTGACAAGTATGATGCTTTAATAGGTTATTAACCCTTTTATGTTATACTAAGTATCTAAAGGAAAATTAGAAAAACTGATAAATTATAGGTTTTATTTATTACTAGTAATAGATAACAATTTTGAGACAAACTAAAATATTACTGTAGGTTTTTTCTAACTTGTACCATCATGGTATTTGTTAAACACAATTTAGAAATATATTTATTTTAGGAAACAAATTAGTTCATTTAATGCTTCTAAACAAGTGTCATGGTGACACATATTAGAAAATCCCAAAATATTAAGTTGTACTATTTAAATCAGATGAAACGAGTATTGCTTATGAGAAGTGACCAGTAAACAAAGAGTAATACAACTTGTAATTTATAATTAGACGTTTGACGACTTTACGAATACATAGCTGGGCACATAGTTTTTTCGTGATGAAAGTGCTAACACTTTTGTTTTGTACATATCACGTAGATATAAGCGTTCACGATTAAATGTATTTGTTAGAACTTAAGTTTTTGTATCATGTTTGAGTCCGAAATTATTAGAAAACGCATCCGGTACATAGCGAAATGTAGAAAGAAACGTTTGTTAACACATATTGTCATCTGCCTATTGGTAGGACGATTATACAAAAAGAATATGCCATTTACAAATGGAATTAATTAAACAAATTTGTGAAAACAATACAATAATATATATCGTCAAAATACTATGATACAATTGAAATTCTCTGAATAGATTACTTGAAAACAAACATCAAAATTGACTTTTATAAATAAGATATTCTCAACTCGATATGCATCAACTTTCGTTTTATAAATTTAAACGCACACCGATTGTACGATGTTTATTTTTATAGAAGTAAAGAGATAACACAATATAAACACATTTAACATAAAGTTAAAGAAATAAACTTTTGTAAAACATTTTTTTTTTTAACATGACTTTTGTAAACGTTTTTGTACGGCCACGCAAGAAAGAAACACATTACACATAACCACCATTAACCCTAATAACCTGACCGTTGATCCAGTCACCAGCATCACCCGCCAAAAAACCAACCACCGGAGCAATATCATCCGTTGTCCCGAGCCTACTAGACGGATTTAAATCAATAACCTTTTGAATCATCTCCTCGGTTTTGCCTTTAAAAAACATTTCAGTCGCTATAGGACCTGGGGCCACACAGTTAGCTGTGATCCCAGTTCCTTTTAATTCCTTAGCCATAATCTTCACTATCACCTCAACAGCGGCTTTGGAAGCAGTGTATGTCCCATACCCTGGTTTCAAAGCCGCTACTTGAGATGATGTAACACAAATAATCCTCCCACCACCACCTTTTTTTAATCTATTTGCGCCTTCTTTGCAACAAACAAATGTCCCTCTTGTGTTTATAGACATGATACGATCAAATGTTTCTAAGGAAGTTGTTGATATTGTGGAGAATGTAGGGTCCGCTACACCTGCACAGTTTACCAAGATGTGGGGTGGTGAGTTGAAGGTGGTTTCTGCGAAGTCGAATAAGGATTTTACTTGGTTTGGGTCGGATATGTCGATTTTGAAGGCGAAAGCGCGACTTGGGGAGAGTGTTAAAGGGAGTGTGGAGGTGGTGAGGTCCGCAATTATGAGTTTGGCTCCAAGGGAAGCGAGATGGAGGACGATTGCTTGGCCTATGCCACCAAAGCCGCCCGTGACGATTGCTATGCGGTCCTGGAGTGGTGGCTGTTGAGTTGATAGTGATGGTGAAATGGTGGTTGGTTCAGCCATGAGGAATATATGTATTGGTAGAACGAGTTTGTATATGGACTAAAGCAAGTAAGCAAATTATATGTAGACTTAGATAAGATATATAGAAGTAATCTGGAGTAACTTGTAATTATAGCTTTTAGGTTTATAATTAAGTATGTCATATTGTGACATATTTTTATGTCAATTAAGTATCATGCACAATGCTTTGTGTAATGGTTAGGTTTGACAAAACGGGTTAATTCTATAAAGGCCAAAACACATATTAGTACGCCAAACTTGATGAAGTGGATTATCTAGTACCCTTAACTTTTAAGGGTGCAAATTAATACCATAAATTTGAGAAAATAGAGTTTCTACTAAAATATACTAATTAACTCAAAAATTAATTGCTTTTTTCTTTCTTAAAAATAATTTAGTAAAGTCTTTTTTAATAAATACTTTATAGTAAAACTTTGGCTAGGTAATTAAATTTTTTCCTATTTTTTTTCTAAATTAGTATACTATTTTAATTGATTATTTAGAATATATATAAAATTTATATGTTGTATCTATTTCTAAAGTATTTCTAACGCTTTACTCTTAATATATCTTCGTACTATATTATTAAATGTTTGTGGCAATAACTTGTAGATCAACTTATAACTAACTATATATGAGAGCAAAGGGTATGGGAACAAGATAACATGCTATTTGCTTATTTTCAAACAAATAACATGCTAAACACTTTACCATGCAACAAGCCAACCACAAGCCAAAAGGGAATTGAGTTGGTAGAGTGGCTCAAGCCAAATGAGAAAAATGACAAACTTTTGCTATTTTTTTTAGTGTATTGTGAGTGAGAGGTATTTTTGGTGGGGTATTTTGTGGACCCAATAACATGTTATTGGTGTGTTATGAAAGAGGGTGTTTGAGTTATTGGTGAGTTATTGGAGGTGTATTATATGGCGATGAGGTGGCATACAAATAACATGTTATTAGCATCAACGATACCTTATGCTCTGAGATTTTGTCTTTTCAATTTAACTTATGCATATAAAAAAATAAATAGTTAAAGTGTTATGGTCTCGAAAATATTTGAAACAAATATATAGTGTATAATACATATATCTATATATGAAAAGTAGTGCAGTAGATTCAATTTTTATAAATTATTATTTCAAATAGATTTGTATTCTCAATAACTAAATATAATATTATATTAGTTATGAGAAAAATGAAGTTAACTAAATTTTCATTAAAATATGATTAATTATCCAGAGTTTAAGTACAAATCATTTATATTACATTACGTTTTAGTAAATTGATTTAATTTTTTTGAGAAAAAATTTAAAAAGAAATAATAATAAGTTATGGAGTTAATTTAGTATAGGTTAGTAGTAATTTGAGTTGTTAAGTTTGGGGTATCATTCTGCACTCTTAAAAGTTCAAGGTACTAAATGATTCCGTTTGCCAAGTTCGGGGTGCTAATATGTGTTTTAACCTTCTATATACTTGAAATGGCTTTGTAAGAATAATTTTTTTAGGAGCAATTGTATGAGGTAGGATCAAATGAGAAATGTAATTAAGATGAGAAGAATGAGAAGAAACCACAACCACAAATATTAGATGCATCCATAAAAATAGATGCATCTCCTTATTATTTATTTTTCCTCCAATTCTTTCTCACTCTTCTCATTTAAATATTTCTTCTCACTAGATCAATACTCGCAATTGTATATGTATTTTTTCAAAACTAATAATTACGTATATAGTCAGCTTAAACTCATAGTAATATGTATATCTTTTTTAAACATTTCATATGTCATATATATTCGAATAAATTACTTATATATATTTAAAAAAAACTCATAAACACATAACAAAAATCATACAATTGTAAATTACCATTATGCCCTTATACTTGCCATTAACCATTAGAATATATCAAGAATCAAGATTCAAAAACATTTCACAAGCCTTTTTGTTCCACCCAAATTCTACATAAACTTCGTAGACCTTATTTCTTTTGTTGTCTCCTAAGCCCTAAATTAAGTAATGTTATACTCATGTCATCTTATTGCATTATTAGATGGAACATTTTGTATAGGCTTTAAGAAGTAAAAACCAAAGGGGGGGTTCATTTGTTTTTCAGTATTTTCACTATTCTGTTGCTAGCCATGTGTATTGCATCCCTCAAATATTATAATAAATCATGTAAAGTGAAATAGTTCTAGGATTTTTTTTTTTATAAAATTTAAGTGAGTTTGATTATAATCTAAATTTATTAGATGAGGCCTACAATAAACAGTTAAAATCAATTAGTGCCAAACAATCAAGTGGTCGACAATCAATATTCAGGGCCCATTTGGTTTGCATTAAGGGATAATGACAAAAATACCCAATTTTTCAAACTTACTTCACAAAATACCCCATTTTATACTCAAAAACCCAAAATACCCACTAAATCCGCAAGTTTTTTGAGAAAAATCGCAAATTTGCGAGTTTTTGAGAAAAAATATCGAAAATTTTCGATATTTTTAAGAAAAATCGCAAGACTTGCGAAATTTCTTAAAAATATCGAAAATTTTCGATATTTTTAAGAAATATCGCAAATTTGCGATATTTTTAAGAAATATCAAAAATTTGCGATATTTCTTAAAAATATCGCAAATTTTCGATATTTTTAAGAAATTTCGCAAATTTATGGATAAAACTTGCGAGATTTTTGTCAGTTTGCTAGATTTTGCTGATAAAACGTGTTTTATTGTTATTTTAGCTCCCTTCACTAAAAAAACTCAAATTCTCACTAAAAAACTCAAGTTTTTCATGAATTCCGTCAAAATACGTGTATGTAAAGGAGGTACATGGGAAAGAGTGGATGGTGTGTTGGAGTATATGCCGTTAAATTGTGTAAAACGTACACTAATTTTACCATTGTTGTCATCATATTCATGTTTACTAGAACCGGTATCCGAGAGGCTAGAAATCGATGCTAATAGTGGTTTTATGATAACTTACAATTCGGATAATGATATTGTAGAGGTATGTGATGATTTGGAAGTCAATGAATTTATGGAATTTGTTGTTAAAAGTAGTAGAATTGTTACGCTGTGTATTGTTGAGTCTAGTGTAAATGGTAGGCAATTATCAACTACGGGAAGCAATCAACAAAGCAATTTTATTCATGCTAACTCGTCTGTAAATGTATATCAAACCGAATATCATGCCACACAAATTCACCAAACACAAATGCCTCGTTGTAGTTTTTATCAAAATTTTAATAGTTTTCAACATATGCATGGATTTCCTGGGAATCCTATGTATGTGCCTGGAATTCCTGTGTATCATACGCAGGATCCTCAAAGTGATTCAGCTAATCGTAAAAAAAAAAGGTTGTTGGTTCACCAAAAAACAAAAAGACTAACGAAAGGGATTTGCTAGATGATGATAAATTACGGCCTTTCGGAGAAAAGGTAATGGGTGGTGTTTTTGGGAAAGTGAAAAGATTGTCTGGCGAGGATGAGAGTAGTGAATCTGATGATGAGCGTAGAGAATCTGATGACGAGATTAGAAAATCTGATGAGGAGGTTAGTGAATCCAAGAAGGATAAATTTTGGAATATGCCTCCCCTACTCAAAACACCAGTCCCAGATATCAACTCGAAAAAAGGTATGTGTTCTGGAACATCTAGTCTTGTTCGTTTGCATGATACTTTTGATAATAAAGAACATATAAAAGTTGTTTTGGGTAGAAAAGCTCTTGAAGAAGGATTTCAAATTAGATACCCAAGATCAGACCCCCAAAGGGTATATGCAAAATGTATTAATGACACATGCGAGATAAGATTTTTGCGATATTACAACTGACAAAAAGGACAACTTTATTCAAGGATAAGATATATGCGATATTGCATTTTTAAGAAAATTTGCGATATTTCTTTAAAATATCAAAAATTTACGATATTTCTTAAAAATATCAAAAATTTGCGATATTTTTAAGAAATATCAAATGTTTCGATATATCTTAAAAAATTCGCAAACTTAAGAAAAAAATTCGCATATTTTGCGAGATTACAACTGACAAAAAGGACAACTTTATTCAGGGATAAAGTAATTGCGATATTGCATTTTTTGCGAGATAATATTTTTGCGAGATTACAACTGACAAAAAGGACAACTTTATTCAAGGATAAGATAAGTATTTAATTAACTTATAAATACCCCTTAACTTCAACATTTTTAAGCACAACAAAATGTCTCATCGAAACACAAGATATTCCCAACCATACCATAACAAACCATTCACAAGTCCTCAACATAACGTTGGCAGTTCTTCATCACAACCAAATATGAACCATCCTTCGTCTCCCGTTCATCCATTTAGTGATGAAAATGCGGTTAGGATAATACCTGGTCCTGCTGGTATTCTACAAGCTGCGAGGCTCCGTAAAATAGCAGAGATTAGGGAAGGTGGTCATGACTATGAAATGCCGACACAGGAATACGTTAGGAAAATAATTGAGGATGCGAGTGAGGATGATCATTTTACGCGTGGCCCATGGCTTAGCGCGGTTCAATATCTAGCTGTTGAAGGGAGTATCGCAATTGGTTGTTTTGGCGATATGAAAACCTTTTTGAAGAACGGGAAACTTGAAAAGGTTGTAGCAGTAATAAAGTCTTGTACGCCGAATGCGTTGGGTGACCTAACAGTAACACTCAAAGATCCTTCGGGTATAATTTCTGGTACAATTCATTACAAAGTCCTTAAAGAGGAGGGTTATCAAAAGGCTATTACCGTAGGAGCTGTTTTGATACTTCGTAATGTTTCAGTGTTTTCCCCTAAATTTGGTGGCCATTATCTTAACATTACATTGAAAAACATTGTTAAGGTTTTCCACAAGGATACAGTCTTTAATTTATGAATGTTTACGTTTTTATTTCGTACGTGTACGTCTTTAATTGTCCATTTAATCTGATTCAGTTCATAGTCGTTGTTGTCCAATATCATTTGACTCGATTTAGTGAGAATTTGAGTTTTTTTAGTGAAGGGAGCTAAAATAACAATAAAACACGTTTTATCAGCAAAATCTAGCAAACTGACAAAAATCTCGCAAGTTTTATCCATAAATTTGCGAAATTTCTTTAAAATATCGAAAATTTGCGATATTTTTAAGAAATATCGCAAATTTTTGATATTTCTTAAAAATATCGCAAATTTGCGATATTTCTTAAAAATATCGAAAATTTTCGATATTTTTAAGAAATTTCGCAAGTCTTGCGATTTTTCTTAAAAATATCGAAAATTTTCGATATTTTTTCTCAAAAACTCGCAAAAACTCGCAAATTTGCGATTTTTCTCAAAAAACTTGCGGATTTAGTGGGTATTTTGGGTTTTTGAGTATAAAATGGGGTATTTTGTGAAGTAGGTTTGAAAAATTGGGTATTTTTGTCATTATCTCTTGCATTAATGGGAATGAGACTATGACTTTCAAAGTCATAGTCGGTGTTTGTTTTGTTTTGTTTTGTGGGCCCGGTAATGAAATGGGTATATCATAGTCATAGATTCATTACACACCAATTTGGTGTCTATGAAATCCATTCCCGTGGACCCCTTTTTTTTCCACTACAAAATTAAAATATCTATACACTTTTTCATACCATATTTTATCAACCAAACATAAACAATCGTAATGATACACTTTTTCATACCCATTATCATTCCACCTTATTCCAAATCCGATACCCATTGTTATTCCTGACAACAAACCAAACGAGCCCTCAATAAAAATAAATGAAAGAAGAATACTTAGGGGGTGGCAGTCATGCCTAATAACATATCTCATACCTAATCACCCACCAATACTATCCTTCCATCTCATCTCATACAGTCATACCTATCTCATACCTAACCATAAATTTTTAGTGGCAACCATGACTAACCCATACCTCATCTAATTTATTTTTTATTTTTTTATATTTATAATTATATTAAACAATTTAATAAAAACATACTAGTAATATTTTATTAATACTTAAAAGAAAATTACATAATACTTGAATCCTTAACCCTAAAAAACAATAAAAAATAATAAGGTGAAACTCTCAATATTTTAAAACTTCAAGTACTAAATCACAACTTCACTAACCCTCCCATAAAATCCTTAAAGAAAAGTACACAAACCCTCAAAAACACTTCTTCTCCTCCTTCCAGAGACATCCCCTGTTTCTCTCGCCTATCCAAAAACAGCATGAGTCAAATTTTTTTATTTATTTTAAAAAAACGCTCCCAACGGATAGTTTTTTAGCCATTACACGCCTTGATATTGAAATCATTCTCCCACACCAAATCGGTGAAGTTTACCGAATTCAACCAAAGCCACACCACACCGAATCAAGGGCATCGGTGTTACCGATCGGTTTGGGCCATACCGATGGCCACACCGATCCCACTGCCACCCCCCTTAGGCAAACAATACAACACACAACAACAAAATTAAAAATGTTATGGGGGACCAACAAGAACAAGATACACAAGAAAAGGAAAAAAAAAAGTTATTGCAGTTATCTGGATTTGAATAAGTGATTTGATAATGGGAGAACAATCATAGAAGAAAAACGAGGGTGAGAAGAAGGGTATAATTGACAATTAAAAGTTAAATGATAATATTCTTTTATGTATAGTTTTAAAACATATTTGAATATTTGTTTTGGATATCGACGACATATTAAATGTTTAAGAAAGATATATATGTAATTATGATTTTAAGATAGATATATATGTAATTATATTATTTTGCAAAGATATATACGTAATTCTCTCTTCTTCTTTTTTTAAATGTGGCCTATTGATCATTTAGACCTTTGACTATGTATTAATGACACAATCTACTCTCACTATCAAATGACACTTATTTGAGAAAAGTAACGACCATAACAAACTTAATAATCATGGTGTAGTCATTTTTACTCTATCTTGTCTAATCAATACTCTCAATAAATACCAAGAGAAATCTCTCACTTGGATTATTGGCATCACTATCGGAATCGACTAACCTTAACGTTATGACTTCATTATCTATTCTTAATCTTCAGTCGGTTCTATTAGAGCTGTAAACAAATTGAACATTCAGTGAACATTTCATGAACTGTTCGGTAAAAAGTTCGTTTATTTAATAAATGAACGAAATTGAACAAAATTTTACCTTTGTTTGTTAAATGAACGAACATGAAAAAAAATCGCGTTCGTTCATTTATGTTCATGAACGTTCGATTATACGTTTATTACGTTCGTTTATGTTCAATTATTTGTTTATGTTCATATATCATATATTTTAATTGTATACTTTTAAAATTAGTTTGTTTAAACAAAATATCACTTATAAAAAATAATATATTATGCATAATTTAATAAAGTTTATGTTTGTTTTTCTACGTTCATTTATGTTCGATTGCTTATGTTCGTTTATATTTCGTTTAGTGTCGTAATAAAAGAACATGAACAACTCATTTTCTTAATAAGCTAACATGAACAAGAAAATTCGTCCATGTAAGTATTCGCATCCGTTTATTTGTCCGGTTAAAATTACACGAATGAACATGAACACAGTTTCGTTCGTGTTCGCCCGGTTCATTTACAGCCTTAGGTTCTATCATTAAATAATCTAACTTGATGTTCTTGTTATGATATGATTACATGAGATTGATTATGTGTAGGTTAAATTAATCTAACTTGTGGTATCAAGAGCAATTTAAAATTCATGTATCATATTTAAACCCTTGATTGATAATGATCTCATTAGAAATTAATTTAATATGTGATGAAGAGTCGCCACTCGATTATGACCCATGCCTCTGATTCGAGACAAGTTGATTCCAGATTATAGAGTAGAAATTTTGAAGAATAGCAATTTTTCAAGGACCAGTAAAGATCTATTGTATGACTTCAATAAATCATTTACGCATGACCAAATAAGAATTGATTTTGCTAGTCAATTAATTTAGTGGCCCAACATATGTAGTTGTCTATCTAGGATGATCGATTTACATCTTTCTCCATAGACCTGGGGCTGTGTCTCAATCTCCTATGTACAAAATCTTAGGGACTTGTTCTTATGGAGATTCCCTTTGGTCTAATTCCAAGCCTTACGACGAAAGGGGAGTCGGCGTGGCATAAAGTGAAGATTGGGGGGAGTAGAGAAAAATTCCCTTCTGGGGTATTCCGAAGGTGTAACCTAGGAAACAAAAAAGGGGCCGATACTTTAACCAGAGGAGCGACTTGTTGGTTCATCAAACCCCGACTCAACGTCACACGTTCTCCAGGTCCGAAAGGTAAATATTGCAAGTGTTGAGTGTGATATTCAATACTGATTCGAGAAATAAACTAGTATGTGCCATGTGCTATTGCAAGTTAATGGTTCTGTCGTTTAATTTTTGAAATTGCATGACCAAATAATAACTGATATTTATGCATCATGCCATACTCTTTCTCTGTGAATGTCATGAATCTATATTAATACTTATTGTTGTATAAGAAACAAATCATTTAAAGGCTTATGTATATGCGTGGAAAACTAGAAGGGAGATTGAATAGTTTTACCAATTTAAAACTTTCTTTTAAATATTTAGATCGACTTATGTCAATCTATTTAGATGTGTATGTTGGACGTTTATAGATAGATATATAAAAGTGTAATGAAAGATAAAGAGTAAGAAGCACATAACCACGACACGAGTATTTATAGTGGTTCGGCTACAAGGACACCTTCCTTGCCCTACTCTACTCCCCGAGTCACCTACTCGAGAGTTCGTAATCACTACACGACACCAATCTCTTTATGGCGGAGAAGCCTTCACAACGTCGCCTGCTCTTTTCCGGTACTAGGCTAACCACCGGGTTCTTTCACACCAAGGTGAACCACACCTATCACAACGTCGCCTACCCTTTATCAGGTACTAGGCTAAGTACCTAGTTCCATTGCAATGGAGGAACTACTACCCAACACAACACAACACAACACCTAATCCCAAGGAGATCCACTCCTTATTACAACGCCATAAAGGATATCACCATCCTTGGAAATAAACTAATACTATATGTATAATGATGCACCTCATCGACTATACGACCTAGGCATTCTTCCCTAATGCCACTTGATTTGATTCCTAGGCATCCTTCACTAATGCCTTTAACACAACGCTTGGCACCTTTCACTAATGCCTTCGTCTTGACACCTTTAGCATTCTTCACTAATGCTTTTGACACGGACGTAAAGCACCTTTCACTAATTCTTCCGTCTTGACTCTTTCGACATCCTTCACTAATGCCTTCAACACAACACATCTACGGAGGAAGAAAGAACTATCAACAGGAGAACCTCAGTTGTCTTGATGATGACGAAGCATGGCAACTCATGGACTTGAGCTTGCTCGACTTTAAGAAGTGGTGATCTCGCCTTTAAGAGGAACCTAGAGAATCACTCAAAAACAAAAGACAAACTACATAGAAAGATCCCTTAGGATCAGTGGTTAGAGAGTTACAATATTTGGGGAAAATATGTGTAAGAGTGGCAAGCCAAAAGGAAGAAATGGCTCACTATTTATAGAGGAGAAATGCTTACTGTTCCCCGGATCCCACGGATCTCTCTCACAAGGGATCCGTCTAGTGTAATCCTAGGGATCCGTGGGACGCTCCTCTTTGCCCATGGGTATTTTGGTTATGGGTCATGGGTTATGGGTTGATCCATGGGTTTCTTATTAGATACAATGTATCTCATGAGTTCAATGTACCTTGTCAAATGGGTATGGGTCAATACCATGGGTTATGGATATTTTCCATGGGTTGTAGTTTTTACCCATTTATATAATATATACTAGTTGTGTATATATTTTGCCCAATATGTAAACACTAGTTGTTGTACATATATATTACTAAATCATAAAATCACTTATACTTGTTTTAGTGTTTTATGTGAAAACGTAAGTGTGTTAGAAAACTATTGGCTCAAACTATTTACGTATTTTATTTGTTTCGTTAAAATGATTTTACGTTTGTTATCGACAAAACATTAGAAGATCGTAAAATATAAATAAACGTTTTTACGGCTTATTTGTATTAACAATATCCCCTTTTTTGTTGATGACAAAACATAAATTTATTTTAAGGAAAAACTAAAATTCGTAAAAGTTTGAATTGGATTTTTTACTCTCTTCTCCCCCTTTTTGTCGAAACAAAAAGAGCGTCGAAAAGAAACTAACACATTATTTTAAGAAAAACATGTGAAAAACAAAAGATGTAAATAGAGCAAGTGACGGGAATGGTTCTCGTCTTAACTCCCCCTTAACGAGTCCATCCCTTTCTGAGGGCGTCAAGTAAATATAAACTAACAGGCTAACGAATTGCAGTTTTGTTTGCAAATGGTTTCCTCCTTGTGAGGAAAATGCTCCCCCTTGAAGATTGCAACGTTGCAATGGGGTGTCATGAAGTATAATCCACATAAGGATTATGTTGCAAATGGTTTTGCAATATGGTTTGACACAAAGCTCCCCTAGCTTTATGGTGTCAGGTTCTTCATGTGTATTTTGAAAATCTACAAAATAGAGGTTAGAGAACAAGAGTATAGTGCATAATTTCCTGCAAATAAGACTCAAGTTAGTAGTAAATTGTTCTTCTGTACCACGGATTCCACGGTTCCCTTTGTGGAGGGATCCGTCTAGGCATTTTGGAGGGATCCGTCTGTCTGGTGACAGATGATTCAACAAAGGTGTTATACCAAACAATGCTGAATATGAAAATGAGATATGTATCCAAACAATAAACATATACTCAGATAAATATGGCAAGTAGGTTATCATTCAATAAAACAATGAGACAATCAACAAATCTCTAAAACTAAGAGAATGATTTAGCCATTCATTTTATACTAATAAGTTACTAAAGCCTAGAATGCAACAAAGTGCTCGAGTCTAAGGATGAGTAGACTTGTTGATTTGGTCCAATCTTTCAAGAAGATGATTAAACATGAAATGTAACTCATTTCGTACTTCTTGAACAAGTCCTTGGGTGATTAGACAATTTGGGCAATTATTGTCTTGATTGGGAACCGGAGGAAAATGGATGTTTTGAGGAGGCTCTACAAATGATTGTGGGGTTTCATTTTGAGTTGTGGGATGAGGTTCTACTAAAGGTGATGATGGTGGTAGTGGAAATTCCTCCATATGATCATGTCCATGATTGTTCCTTGTTTCCAATGATGGACTATTCGGTGTTGTGGTCGGTTCCCTATTTAACGAGAAAGTTGATGAGTGGGAGGTTCTTGGTGGTGAATGCTCTAATGATTAGAGATTTGGGTGAGGAAGAGGCTCGTTAAATCTATGCTCAAGGAATGAGGACTTAGACGGCTTGCTAGAGCTAGCTATGTTTGGTTTTGAACTAGATGACCTTTTTTCTAGTCCAAAAGGTTTGATGCTAATTCTTGCGGTTCTCTTAGCAATTGTTAAATGAGTTTGTTGAGGTGGAATTCTAGCATTGTTATCTCTTACGGGAGATGATTCGGTGGATGAAATTTCATGGATCATATGACCCTTTCTTTTGGATGAGCCTTTGGTTGAAGAGTTGTTGCTAAGAGCTTTGGTCATGATGAAGATAAGAATGCAATATGAGCTTCTAACTACTAATTTTTGAGATCTAGGTGAGAGTGATGACTAAACCTTAAGAGTGTTTGGTTTATAAAGGATGATTTTGAATTAGTGAATTAAATTCTTGGCCACTAAGAGGATTAAGCATGCACTTAGGATTTTGATCAGCTCTAGGGAGATAATAAATGTAAGCTAAAAGTGGTTAGATAACCAAAAGGTGGCTTAAAATTGAAGAGGGAAGCTGATTAAAGCTTTCTACAGCCACGGATCCCGCGAATCCCTCTCACCAGGGATCCGGCTGGTTATAAACCAGAGATCCGTCTGTCAGACAGATTCTAGGTGAAATAATTATGCTTTTTGAAAGGTCTAGTACTTATTTATCTTGAGGTTTTGACTTAATTTGGAATTCTTGAGTGGTGGATGTCTTAAATACTCAACCATAAGGGGTGATGGTGCTTAATGATGGTTTTGGGTAGGAAAGTTCACTTTAGGTAGTCTAACTAAGTGCTTGAGAAAGATATCATTTGAATTGAGATGAAAAGATGGTGGAATCTAGTCCTAGAGGTCAGATGAAGCCTTAAGAAAAATTTACTAAAATCTTAACAAATAAAGAAAAAATGAAAAACTAGTTTTGAGCCTAATTTTGAGTCAAAAGTGATTAAAACCAATTTGCTAAAATTGATGGATATATCAAACTAAGTGTTATGAGATGTGATAAAAAATGTGTGAGCGTTGGAGCGGAAATATGGTGAGTTTTGATGAGTTGATAAATCAAAAACACTTTGAATTATATCCTAGGTAAGCCATGGGTGAGTGTGAAGCTTTCAAATGTTTGAGGAAGACTTAGTTGACTCTAATGTCTTATGTTTGACTAGTGTGAGGTGATCTAGTGAGCTTATTTTGATGTAAGCAAGTCTGTATTGCTCATCTGTAGTCACGGATCCCACAGTTCCCTTCTGGGATGGATCCGACTAGTTATAATTCTAGGATCCGCCTACTGCAGATCAGAAGGCTTTCAGCAAATGTGCCATTTTGCATTCTTAAGCAAGTGCTTCTCTTAGTAATTTCTATAAGGACTAAAAGCATGAACATATCAAGTATAACGCATAGCAAATGTGGGACAACTAAAAGTTCCTAAAAATGAGTGACGACGACTACTTGAATATTTTCAAGGAGTCGTAAAATCTCATTCTACATGTTCCTAAGTTAGGATTGTTTAGTGCCAAGTTATGGCAAGACCTACATGCTACCTCCTATTCTACATAAGTATTGTTTAAGTGTTACAACACATTGTTTGAAATTTTTTTTCACAAACTTTAGGTCCTTATGACCTTACCTTGCTTCTCCCGTCTTCACCTATCCTCCACTCTTTATCACACCATCTCTACTTCTTTTTCTTCAAGAATTTGGCGAAGCACTTGAAGATTCCCTTGGTTTGTGTTGGGAATTATACGTTTGAGTTGATAAGACAAAAAGAATGAAACAAGAGGGACTTAATATGACAAGAAGGAAACCTACAAAAAGAAGGAAGGACTTGCTTGCAAAAGAAGTTTTATTTATTAGTCCTTCGTAGAGATTTGTAAACCCTAATCCTCTAGTATATAAAGATGACATAGGTGTAGGTTTTATATACAGGTATTCCAATATGTAGTCGATGACTAAAGGTGTGTGTGTGTGTCCTAAGCGTATTGTCTTGTAAACGCCTAGGTTATTAGTTTAGTTAGTAGTTTAGTTATCTAGACGTGTTCCTATAAACGCCTAAGATTAGTTAGTGTTAGTGATTGAAAACCTTGTGTCAATAACAATTATGTTTTGATTTATCCGCTGCGTATTGTCATTGTTATTGTTAAACCCTAAGGCTTAAAACGATCTAAAGGAGTTCCAACAAACTTTTCAATTGGTATCAGAGCTTGGGGAGCTCGTTACCTAGGGATTCAAAAGGTTTCTTGGCGAAAAAGAATGAAGAAATCGATTTTTTGCAAAATTCGCAACTTTTCTGCAGCACGGTTTTCAAGAGGGTATAACTTTTTAATGAACCGTTGGATCGGGCTAAAATTAGAACTGGAGCTTCTTGGTATATCTATCTTTAATCTCACCGAAGGGATTGTTGATCTGAGCTCTCAATCAAAAGTTATAAGCTGTCGAAGTCTGCTGCTGAAACTGAAAATTTTTTCGTAAGGTTACTACAACACTGTTTTGAAACGATCATAACTTTTTCGTTAACCGTTGGATCGTAATAAAATTTTAGGTGGACGTTCTATATATGATAATCTAACTTTCCACTGGAGGGATTGTCGATTTGAGCTTTTATGTGAAAGATATATGCTGTCGAAGTTGGCTGCAAAGAGAGTTTTCAAAGTACTGCTGTGTGTTTCAAAGTACTGTTAGGATTTATTCAAAGTACTACTCTTTGATCAAAGTACTGCTGTTTATGTTCAAATTACTGCTCTTTTGGTCAAAGTACTGCTGATTTCACAAAGTACTGTTCGAGGTTTCAAAGTACTGCCCGTATAGGTTGAAAGTACTGCTCGTTGTTTTAAAGTGCTGCTAGTTTTTATTGATATCGGATAGAACGAATTGTTTTTGGTTCTAGTATGGTTCTGAATTTGAGGGAAAGTTCAGATGGTTTGAAGGATATCGAATGACACACACAAGAGTTTTGGTTTACATATACAAGATTGGAAATTTGTTCTTAAACGTTTTCTAATGGCTCATTCTTATTTGCTAAATTGATAACGAAGAAAGGTTTTTATCACCTATTTGATGATGAAGTGGAGTTTGTTGGATAAGTGTTTTATTATACCTTTTAGATGGAGGTAACTTGTTCGTACGTTCATGTTGTGGCTAAGACTTGGTAAATCTAGCAAGTAGGGTTTGCTATCACTTAAAGGAGTTACGTTGTTGTGCTCAGTGTCTCATTGAAGATGAGGATTTTATCAAGAGATCGAGGTCTACTCATATATCATCAGGTATGAGTTCATAGTCACGTGGTTAGTACAAGACATAAGACGCGAGTTTGGGATGTTCTACTTCAGCATCAAGTTGGTTATACTTAGTTTTCTTCATTAGTAATCATTACATGGAGCTTACAGATTTGATGAATCATTTGATGTTCATGCACCACTCAAGGGGAAGTGTTTGATTCTTACTACTATTGATTAGTATTACTACTGATGGTTTAGATTTCTATTGTTTCAAGTTCATTTTTAGTTGCGGAAAACTTCATGGAGGGTAATTTGAGACATTGGAAGGATGAACTGGATGTGTGGTATTGGTTCGTGGTGGTGAAGATCAAGTTTACATACGTTCTCTATTTGGATAATAACAAAAATAGGAAGAGATGTTTGAGTGGCATGACATAGATTAAGGGGAAGACAAAGGAAGATATACTTGTTTCATTCATGGTGAGATCCCTGATCTCAATTTCTCTACTTCGTCTAGGGAAGTTTGTTCAAGAATGGTTTTGTCATTATCCACTAGGGGAAGATGGTTGGGAATTATACGTTTAAGTTGATAAGACAAAAAGAATGAAACAAGAGGGACTTAATATGACAAGAAGGAAACCTACAAAAAGAAGGAAGGACTTGCTTGCAAAAGAAGTTTTATTTATTAGTCATTCGTAGAAATTTGTAAACCCTAATCCTCTAGTATATAAAGAGGACATAGGTGTAGGTTTTATATACAGGTCTTCCAATATGTAGTCGATGACTAGAGGTGTGTGTGTGTGTCCTAGGCGTATTGTCTTGTAAACGCCTAGGTTATTAGTTTAGTTAGTAGTTTAGTTATCTAGACGTGTTCCTATAAACGTCTAAGATTAGTTAGTGTTAGTGATTGAAAACCTTGTGTCAATAACAATTATGTTTTGATCCGCTGCGTATTGTCATTGTTATTGTTAAACCCTAAGGCTCAAAATGATCTAAAGGAGTTCTAACAAACTTCTCTAAAGGAGTTCTAACAAACTTCTCAGTTTGTTGCCATTCGGGTGATGCACTAGGAACGTCCGGCAATTGGTTGATGTAGTTCAAGGGGTCAAGATCGGTATTTCCGAGTGGGTTGCTACTACCTTCACCTTCTCTTTGCCTCTCCCTTTCATCCGAGGAATCCGTGGGTAGGTGAGGCCTTTTGCCTTCCACCATAAACCTTGTAGTTCTACCCTCGGTTAATGGTACCATAACTTTGTTGCAATAGCTATGATCAAAGGATTGCGGAGAAGGATCTAATGCAAAGATGAATTTAGCAAGACGGGTTAGGAGCATTGCGTACGGGAGCACCATTTTTTCCATGCTTCTTACACTTGCCATTCTCTTAATCATGTAGAAGGCAAGGTTAAAGCGAGTCTCTGTCACTAGGCAATAGATCATGAAACTTAAACATGCGTTGGGGTGATCCTTGTTTCCTACTAGGCACAACACATTCTCCCTCACCACATTTTCCCATTTCCTATACAATGCGTACATCTCGGAGAGCTCCATTTGGAAAGGATCCCTATAGATCACTTTCGAATTCCTAGTGACCCTTGATGGGGATGCACTTGGCATGAACACGGTGTCCCTCACCGTGGTTGCTTCTCGGATTAACCTGTGGTAGATTTCATGATTATCAACCATAGTGTGTAACTCTTCCAAAGACCACTTATTAGAAATTCTTCCAAACTCTACAAGCGAAAGGGTGTACTCATGCTCATTTATGGTGAAGACAATCGAGATGGACACATCATCATTTCTAACAATCCCCATTGTCTTGTAGAACTCGAGTACAAAAACCGGGCAAATTTGTTCGTTTATGTCCAATAAACAATCAAACCCAATAGCTCCAAAAACTTCTCTTATGTCGGTATTGGCAAGAAATGATGGTTCTACTACTCGACCTTCGTGAAAGAGTCTCTTTTCGAGCATTTTAAAAGCTTTCCTATCTTCGGGACTAAGTCCATCTTTTCTTTGGTACATTGGTATGTAATGAGCGGTATCTTGGTAGTCTTGTTGTCGGTTGCTTGGCATGATTATTCCTAAACAACATAACCACAATGTGGTGTTAATTATGAATAGTAACCTAGAGGGTTTGATTACAATTTTGCTCAAATCATTTTTATTGAATTCATGAAATGAGTTTAATTTGTATTAACAATGTTGATTCTTTGATTTGGATTATCTTAGAAAACAATGTGGTAACAAATTATCATAAACCCATTTGAACCCAACTTTTAAAAATGAAGAAGTTGTAATCCTAGTAATCAAGGAATCAAATTAACAATGTAGTGAAGATTATACTTACACAAGTGATTGTTATGCTTGAGAGAAATGATCAAATTGCTCATTTGAACAGTAGTTGTGTTCTTGTTCGTGAGGCTTTGAAGGGAAAATAATTGTGGAACATCCACAGTGATCATTACTAACTTATGATGTCTTCTGTTGCACGGATCCCGCGGATCCCTCTCATTTGAGATCCAACTAGTTTAAACTCAGGGATCCGACTTGACAGCAAAAAATCAGTTTAAGCATTCCTTGATAACTTTGGTTTGTTAGTTCTAAAATGCCTAGAGTTTGATGTTTAAGCTCTATAACTTGTGATTTGAGTTTTAGACGGTTTTAATACTAATCCTATTTGACGTGGTCCCCTTTTAAAGAATTAGTCACAATCCTTGGGAGGTTTATCGAAGATTATGATAAAATCCCATTTTATAATAATATAAGAAGTTTTACATGGAAATTTATTGACATAGATGAAGTGTCAATAATTCATTTGTGAAAAATAATGATTGAGGCTATCGAATAGCCAAGATATCATTATTACAAGTTATTAGTATAGTCTATATAAATCAATTGAAGAATACTATTCTTGATGATGGATTTAATATAGATAACTTCTTAAGTAATTACTAATAGAGATTAATTATGCAACTAAGATTCTAACAATAAAAACAAGTGTAAATTACTTGACGATCATACCTTTGTTAAATATTCTTCTTAGGGGAAGAAGTATTTAGAGGAGATGTTTAGTGATCTTCTTGGAATCTCCAGATCCATGTGTGAGAAGAACAATGCTAAACATTCTTTTCACGAAAATAAATATTTAGATAGCTTCTTCATGATCTTCTTGATATGCCCAAATCCAAGTATGGAGAATACTTAACAAGGAGAGTGTTAGAGCATTCTTTCATTGTCCAACAACAAACACTATAACGATTTTTAAAAAACATGAATTGAAAAAAAAATCCTTCTTTGTAGTTTTCAAACATACACTGATTGTATCAAGTTTTTAAAGTACAATATACTCTAAGAAACTTGGTAACGAAGCTCTGATGCCAATTGTGAAAAACTAGAAGGGGGGGTTGAATAGTTTTACCAATTTAAAACTTCCTTTTAAATATTTAGATCGACTTATGCCAATCTATTTAGATGTGTATGTTGGACGTTGATAAATAGATATATAAAAGTGTAATGAAAGATAAAGAGTAAGAAGCACATAACCACGACACGAGTATTTATAGTGGTTCGGCTACAAGGACACCTTCCTTGCCCTACTCCACTCCCAGAGTCACCTACTTGAGAGTTCGTAATCACTACACAACACCAATCTCCTTATGGTGGAGAAGCCTTCACAACGTCGCCTACTCTTTTTCCGGTACTAGGCTAACCACCGGGTTCTTTCACACCAAGGTGAACCACACCTATCACAACGTCGCCTACCCTTTATTTGGAACAATGGCTAAGTACCTAGTTCCATTGCAATGGAGGAACTACTACCCAACACAACACAACACCTAATCCCAAGGAGATCCACTCCTTATTACAACACCAACAAGGATATCACCATCCTTGGAAATAAACTAATACTATATGTATAACGATGCACCTCATCGATTATACGACCTAGGCATTCTTCCCTAATGCCACTTGATTTTATTCCTAGGCATCCTTCACTAATGCCTTTGACACAACGCTTGGCATCTTTCACTAATGCCTTCGTCTTGACACCTTTAGCATTCTTCACTAATGCTTTTGACACGGACGTAAAGCACCTTTCACTAATGCTTTTGTCTTGACTCTTTCGGCATCCTTCAGTAATGCCTTCAACACAACACATCTACGGAGGAAGAAAGAACTATCAATAAGAGAACCTCAGTTGTCTTGATGATGACGAAGCATGGCAACTCATGGACTTGAGCTTGCTCGACTTCAAGAAGTGGTGATCTCGCCTTTAAGAGGAACCTAGAGAATCACACAAAAACAAAAGACAAACTACATAGAAAGATCCCTTAGGATCAGTGGTTAGAGAGTTACAATACTTGGGGAAAGTATGTGTAAGAGTGGCAAGCCAAAAGGAAGAAATGGCTCACTATTTATAGAGGAGAAATGCTTACTATTCCCCGGATCCCACGAATCCCTCCCACAAGGGATCCGTCTAGTGTAATCCTAGGGATCAGTGAGACGCTCCTCTTTGCCCATGGGTATTTTGGTTATGGGTCATGGGTCATGGGTTATGGGTTGATCCATGGGTTTCATATTAGATACAATGTATCTCATGAGTTCAATGTACCTAGTCAAATGGGTATGGGTCAATACCATGGGTTATGGATATTTTCCATGGGTTGTAGTTTTTACCCATTTATATAATATATACTAGTTGTGTATATATTTTGCCCAATATGTAAACACTAGTTGTTGTACATATATATATTACTAAATCATAAAATCACTTATACTTGTTTTAGTGTTTTATGTGAAAACGTAAGTGTGTTAGAAAACTATTGGCTCAAACTATTTACGTATTTTATTTGTTTCGTTAAAATGATTTTACGTTTGTTATCGACAAAACATTAGAAGATCGTAAAATATAAATAAACGTTTTTACGGCTTATTTGTATTAACAATATGCATGAATTAAGGGCCCGTTTGGTTTGTAGGTGAGTTTAGGATTAAGATTAAATTTGGATTAGGATTTGAATTTGGATTTGATAGAGGTTTATGAGATAAAAAATATATTATAAAACTAAGAGAGAGAAAATATATAATATTTTAAAATTTTATTGTTTTGTGAATTGATTAAGTTGTAAAAATAAAAATTTATATTAAAATAATAAAAAGAAATAAAAATAATAAAAGTTGTGACTAATAAATAACATGGACCCACAAAAGTCTTTTATCCTCATATAAAGAGGTGAGATACGTGGATTTATGCATGCTCTACTATTTGGCACGAGAACTTGTTACTAAAACACATAACAAACCAAGCAATAGACTTGGTTGAACTTTCATGCCAAACCACTCAAACCGGGATACTAAACGGGCCTTAAAGCTACATCGATATATATATTGATCAGTTTACACTGCTTCACATGATTCAACAATTTTGTGTTTGTTAGATGTCTGCGTAATATTAGTGGTTAAGGAATTGTCAATAATCCAAATTTCTAAACTTCTTGCATCTGTTAAATGGTAACTTTTATGTTAAATTAGATAATTAATCCAGCGAATGATTATTTAGATTAATACACAAGTTCACTCGTGCCATATAATAAAATTGTTCAAGTTACCATTCAATGAACCCAATGGTTATTTGTATGATAACTTGAACTTTCATGAAAAATATAATAGCATAACTAGCATATATGTTACGTTTCTGGCCAAATGTGATATATGATATGTATGCATGCTTAGTATATTTAATGATGTCTAATGATTCAATTTACAACTAAGCTAACGCGAGGTTGATATTTAGACAAAACATCTTATATACCTATTCTTTTGGTGTTCATGATAGGTTTAAAGATTATACTGATATGCTTTAATGTTATAAATATAACCCATTAATCTATTTAGTTATATCAGAGCATACATTTCATCTACCTTAACTTTCAATACGGGTTACTTATCTGGAATTAAACCCTTAACTGGCACTAGCTTCTCAACATGGACAGATAAAGTGAAACTTAATCTCGGAGTAATAGACCTCAATCATGCGCTTCGTATTGATCCTCCCACTGCACTTACTACTCCTCGTATAACAGATCAAAATCGTGCTAATGAACAGTGGGAGCTATCAAACCGTATATCCCTCAAGATCATTAAGAACTCCGTATCCGTTGCCATTTGAGGAGCCATTTGAATATGAGAATGCAAAGGAGTTCTTAAGCTACATAGAGGAAGAATTTAAAGGGACTTCAAAAGCCCATGCAAGTACTTTGATCTAGAAAACGTTGACTACCAAGTATGATGGGGTTAATGGTGTATGTGAGCACATTATGATGATGAGCAATATGAAAATAAACTGAAAGGCATGAACATGGAAATCAGTTAAGGATTCTTAGTTCATTTCATCATGACATCTCTCCCTATGCAATTTGGTCCTTTCAAGATCAATTATAATACGCAAAAGGAGAAATGGAAAATGAGAGAATTGATTGCCATGTGTGTGCAAGAGAAAGAACGCCTCAATTTTGAAAATTCTGATGTCAATCATATTGCTGCCACAAACTCCAATAAGAGAAAGGGCTCATGGAAGGGCAAAGGTTCAAGTAGAGATAATTTGACTTCGAATAAAGTCTAGAAAATGGGTGCAAGTACTAGCTCATTCCAAGGCGGTCCAAAAAGTAAATTTTGCCATAAGAAAGGGCATACTCAAAAGGACTGTCCAAAATTCAAGGAATGGTTAATGAAGAAATGTATATTTGAATCTTTTATGATTAATAATTCTTTCACTATTAATGTCCCTATTAATCCATGGGGGATTGACTCTGGATCGATGGTATACATTGCTAATTCTTTACAGGGATTCCGTATAATCCGGAGATCAGAAAAACCAACGAAGGGTTAAAATCAGGAATGGAGTTGATTTGTTGTTGGTACCCTTTCATTAATATTGGAGGGTGGATTTTGTACAAATCTTTGTAGAACTCTTTATGTACCGAGCATGACTCGAAACTTAGAATTTGTGTCTAAACTAATTATTGATGACTTTATTTATACGTTTGGATACAATAGAGTATATATTAGTTTAAATTCCTGTGTTATTGGAAATGGTTGTCCTGAGGAAACCTCTTCAAGTTATGTTTAGATAATCATTTTAGAATTTCTATTATATTATATAACGTAGATGAGAATATGAATCAAAATAATAGAAAACGAGATCTCGAAACCTCATCAATGTTATGGCACTAAACGTTTAGGCCACATTTCACAAGGCAAAACGAATAGACTTGTGAAAGATGAAGTTCTATTCCATCTCGATTTCTCCGATTTTGATAAATGTGTAGAATGCATAAACGGAAAAATGACCAAAGGAAATAAGAAATATGCGACACGAAGTACCAGATCGTTAGAACTAATCCATACTGACATTTGTGGACCTTTTTCTTCGGCAATTGGCGATCATAAATCATTATTACCTTCATTGACGATTACTCGCGTTACATGTACTTGTTCTTAATTAATGAAAAATCTGAAGCACTTGAAATGTTTTAAAACATTTAAATTGAAAATCGGCTTAACCGAAAGATTGAAGTGGTAAGATCGGATAGAGGAGGAGAATATTATGACTGACATACGGATGTTGGTTGATACGCTTACACAGTGCGTTCGGGGTCAAAGGAACTTCCTTTTCGTCGAGCAAGTTTTTCAACACCCTAGGCAGTGAACCTAATCGTTGTAGTGTAGTATTAGGGTAAGCCACGGGAATTGATATCGTTCTCTAGGGGAATAGGAATGCTAGTGAGAAGTTACTACGCTAAGGTTGGGGTTGAGGAAGATTATTTTTATCTTTTTATGTTTTTTTTTAGAAAAGGAAAAGTACGAATCTCGGGGTTTGGATTTGGGGGGTTGGTATTTCTACCGATTACTCTACTATTATCTAATTATCTAAACTAAGGTGGTGGTAGTCTATGTCTATTGTTGTGTGCTCGTATGATGATTAAAAATGTGTTTACCTAGATGCTACTACTCCCTAGTTATCTCCTATTGATGGTTGAATTGTCACGTCCTTATTCTTAACGCGTTGTGTTTTCTAAGGTCGTAAGGTGTGCATTCCCTAACTCCTTGAAGTTACCTTTAAGTGTAGTAAACGAAATCCACTAAGTCATTCCTAAACTAACTTTGAGGTTATCTTTGGGTTTAGTAAACGAAATCCACTAAGTCATTCATAAACTATCAAAGATTTATCAAGTATTAAACACAACGATAGCCTAGTCGCAATCCTAAGCCAATTACAATTAATATAAGAGACAACCTAACAATAATTAACAACTAGGTTTCATATATCTAAGCAAACACACAAGTAAATTAGCCGGACATGGAGAACATGCAAGTATACACACAAATAATTAAAGACATAATTAAATTAATGAGGTAAACAACTTATCTTGGTGTAAGATAGGGTTTAAAACCCTAAAATACGACCTTGGTTCGGTTTAGGTTTTACTCCAAAAGTTTACCCAAAAGACTACTCTCTAAAACTGAAAAATTCGGATTCTATATATAAGATTACATGTGCGACGGTGTCACCTTATGATTTGTGACGCCGTCGTATCGCCGTCATTAGGGTTTCGTCTTGGCCAAGTTAGTCTTGCGACGGCGTCACCTTATGCTTGTGACGCCGTCCTCTTTAGATTCTGACGTCGTCTGGATTGAATCTAGGCCGTCTGAGTTGCGACGGCCTACTCTTTTAATGCCTGACGCCGTCCTCCAAAAACTAGCAATTTCTCTTCTGAGCCGTCACAACTTCCTCCGACGGCGTCGCAGATTAAGCAGTGACGCCGTCCCCTTGTAATTTATCAGCTTGAGTGTCTCGATTCTTGACTTTGGCCATTTTCTTCATATATCCGCGCCTTTTCGTCCAAATAAGTGCCATTACAACAGCTTACCTTCAAGAGACCTAAAAAGTGAAAAGGAACGATATTAAGCAATAACGGATACAAAAGTGATCAAATAAGGGCTTAAACGACCCCTCAAAAAGGTACATTTTAAATCCTTATCAAATATCCCTACACTTGGTATTTGCTTGTCCTCAAGCAAATGTGCTTTTAGCCAATTAATTTATAAGTTATGGGTCATGAAACATTGGTTTAAAACAGTCCACAACACATATAAGCCCCGCAAAAGTCATAACAAGCACGGAAATTACATACTAGCACCTCACATTGGGTGTTTGGATACTCACATCTCTCGGGTGTATATGAAATATAGCAAATTGGAAATGGAAGATAAACACTCATTAACCGGTCCTAGTACATAGATTACCATAGGCTTGAGAATAGATCAAACCTCCGTCGCTTTGGCGTAAGCACCTAGGAAAGACTATCAAAGAGGTCTTTAAAGGAACGTTAGGCTTACGGTAGGGAAACAAAGGTTTTGGTGGGATAGGCTTTTTAGTGGTGGCAAGTCAAAAATCTCAATGTTACATGCATACGAAGAATGGCGTTGCTAAGCCAAGACTCGACACTCTAAACTCTAGATAACTAAAATAAACAAACATAAATTTAAAGATAGATGTAGGATGGTAGCCCGTATGTTTTTTTTTTTTTTTTTACACTTTTACTCTACCATCCTCTACGATAACATCAAAATGATAGGGGTTTATAGCACATCCCTACACTTGAGTTTTTATTACTCTAACACTAATATGACCCGAATTGAAAAGATCAAAACACTTGGAGTACGTTATTACGCAAATAAGGGAATTGGCGTTCCCTTTTAGTCATTTAAAACTTTAACTTTTCCCATGAATCCCAATCGTCCCAAAACTGTATACAAAGGATATGACTCGACTTAGCAACTCATGCAAGCAACTAGATAATTGAACTAAGGGTTTAGGGTGATAACAATAATGCACTAAAAGTAAGTGCATATAGGGTAGGCTAAGGCGATTTGGGTGTATATTTGGGGGTGGGGTGTAGACAATGTTCTTCATTGATATTCCGGAAAACCGAAACATCATGAGAACCGCGAAAAGGATAGGCTCTGAGGGTTTAACTAGGGGTATCGTGTACTAAAGATGAGTACAACGCAAAGGTGTGGGGGAATTACTCAACCAATGTGGAAGAAGTAATTATATTACGGGTATCAAACAAGGGTTATCATAATGCCTCTTATCATTTAGTTATTCCTAACTACACAAGTGTAGTCTTACTAGCGATCTCGGAATGCATCACAAAACAAGTTCTAGAATCTAATATACTACCGGTTCACACTCTAAGCATTGAAGATGAATGCTTCAATTCCTACTAATCTAAGGGCGATCCTCACATTTTTGGTGGAATTTAAGTGGTAAAGGGTTTTGTGCTAGTCATATAACTTCCTATCCGTGAGACGCTTTTGTTAAGACTAATGGCCCACTCCTATATATTATGAAAAATTTTAAATTTGGTGCCAAAATTATCCTAACCGACATTTTCTCATGGTTTATTACAAAAGTGCAATTGGACAAAGCAAATAATCAAGGATAAGCATAGTTTCAAAGTTCCCGTTTTATTTTCCCTCCATACACTTAAACTGAACATTGTCCCCAATGTTCCCCTAAAGTATCAAAGTTATGATAAAAGAAGGTAATTAAAAACGAAAGAAACTAGCACTCCCCTGATTAGCTCGGTAGGATCCGTGTGTGAAGTAGTGGTTAAATCCTTTCCAAGAAGAATGTATGCGTGAAAAACTCCTCCAACTTTATGTATCTTCTTCTTGATAAACAAAACCTGCACACTTGAAGAAAACAAACGAAACCTTCGCGTAAAATCGGCGGTAATAATATATAAGACTCGATTTAAACTAGGATATAATGCTTGTGGAATGGATGTTTACAGAATTTCTAAGAAAATTAAGACCTGGAAATTTCCAAAAATTTTAAGTAGCTCAGAAAACGAGAAAAAGTGATCTGATGTTTTTATTCCTTCCTGACGCCGTCAGGTTGCAATCCTGACGCCGTCAGGTTATCCTGACAAAAACTGGTCTGCGATTTTCTGGAAAAAATTCTGGAAAATTTATATCTTTAGAATCTGGAAAAATTTCTGCAAAACATCCATTATGACTCGATACAAGCATTTGACTCGAACAAACACGCAAATATATCTTTTAATCAATTGTTATTCTCATGTTCACGTTTCTTATGAAAACGTGTGTAATCCTCCCTACACTTATCCTTTATGTAAAATACCTTTATATGCAATTAAGACGAGGTTAAAAACAAAATAAAGCATTTTTACAAATTTAAACATGAGAATAAACAATCAATAAAAGATATATGACACTAACAAGCAAACAATTAAGCATGGGTTGCCTCCCACGAAGCGCTTTTCTTTATTTAAGAGTCTTGTAGCTAGACTCGTAGTCGTGTCCCTACGTTACTTCATTACCGTCACCTCCTTCCAATACAATATCTTCGTCGTTTACCATTTCATTATTATCAATTTGATAATGTTTCACGCGTTGTCCATTTACTGTAAACTCCCTTCCATTGTGGTCTAGTAGTACCACTGCTCCATTGCTCATCTGGGTTTTAACCGAAAAAGGTCCATACCATCTTGATTTAAGTTTTCCCGGAAATAATCTCAGTCTTGAATTATATAGATGCACCTTATCTCCTTCCGAAAACTCTTTAGGACTCTTAATTCGTTGATCATGCCAATTTTTTGCCCTTTCTTTGTATGTGATCGACGTTTCATATGCTTCCAGCCTTAGTTCATCCAATTCCTGAAGCTGTAAGAACCGATTTGACCCAACTTCCAAATAATCCATGTTACAGGCTTTAAGTGCCCAATATGCTTTTTTCTCAAGCTCAATAGGGAGGTGGCACGCTTTCCCATACACTAAGCGAAAAGGAGTTGTTCCGATGGGCTGTTTTTTCAAGTATCCGCTTTATTGCCCTATTTGTGTTTTCCACCTGTCCATTCGTCTGAGGATGATATGCAGTAGAAAATCTATGTGGAACGCCATACTTCTTCATTACCTTCTCCATTTGAGCATTGCAGAAGTGGGTTCCTCTATCGCTGATCAATGCCTTGGGAATCCCGAATCGCGCGAAGAGTTTTTTAAGAAAATGAATAACTACCCTCGCATCATTAGTCCTAAGGGCTTGAGCCTCTACCCATTTGGATACATAATCAATAGCTACGAGGATGTATTCGTTTCCTCCGGATGATGGAAAGGGTCCCATGAAGTCTATACCCCAAACATCAAATATTTCGCAGACTTGGATATAATTCTGAGGTAATTCATCCCTACGAGAGATGTTTCCCGATTGTTGGCATGCATCACATGTTTGAACTAATCTCTTGACGTCTCGGAAAATAGTAGGCCAGTAGAATCCGGCATCAAAAACCTTTCGTGCTGTGACATTTATACCGTGATGTCCCCCAGATGGTCCCGCATGGATTCTTTCAGAACTCGATCAATCTCTCTTCTGGCCACGTAACATCGAATGATCTGATCGGGACATATGCGGAATAGGAAGGGCTCATCCCAAAAGTAGTGTTTTAGCGTAGTGAAGAATTTCCTTTTATCCTGCTTGGTCATGTGATTTGCTAAAACCCTGCTGGACAGATAGTTAGCATAATCCGCATACCATGGCTCAATTTCCTTAATGGCCATTAGCCGTTCTTCGGGAAAAGAGTCACGAATCTCGGTATGATCGAATTTCTCAAGATCAGGTTTTTCTAGGCGTGACAAATGATCAGCAGCAAGATTTTCAGCTCCCTTTTTATCTCGAATTTCAATGTCGAATTCTTGAAGTAATAGAATCCACCTAATTAGTCGGGGTTTCGCATCTTGCTTGGAAAACAAGTAGCGTAAGGCGGAGTGATCAGTGAAGAAGACAGTCTTGGATAGAACGAGATATTGCCTGAACTTGTCGAAGGCGAAAACCACAGCTAAAAGCTCTTTTTCAGTAGTTGTGTAATTTTCTTGTGCGACATTCATGGTTTTGCTAGCATAGTAGATTGGTTGAAAATGCTTCTCTTTCCTTTGGCCGAGTACGGCGCCTACAGCATAATCACTAGCATCGCACATAATTTCGAATGGCTGAGACCAATCTGGGGTGACCATTATAGGTGCCTGCGTAAGATCTTCCTTTAATCGGTTGAATGCTTCTTTGCATTCCTCAGAAAAATCAAAAGGGGCATCCTTAACAAGAAGCTGGGTCATTGGCCGGGCAATTTTCGAGAAGTCTCTAATAAACCTTCGATAAAAACCCGCATGACCTAGAAAGCTGCGAATGGCTTTCACGGTGGTAGGGTAGGGGAGTTTGGATATCGCTTCGATTTTCGCTCTATCGACCTCAATTCCATTTCCAGAGACTTTATGTCCTAAGACAATTCCTTCTTTCACCATGAAATGACATTTTTCCCAATTCAGGACCAAATTAGTTTCTTCGCATCGTTTCAACATTTTCCTAAGGTTGGAGAGGCAAAGGTCGAAAGAGTTTCCAAATACCGAGAAATCATCCATGAAGACTTCCATGCTGTCCTCAATTAGTTCATGGAATATGGCCATCATACATCGCTGAAAGGTGGCGGGTGCGTTACATAATCCGAAGGGCATTCGCTTGTAGGCAAACGTCCCGTATGGACATGTGAACGTAGTTTTTTCCTGATCTTCAGGGGCAATGGGAATTTGAAAATATCCTGAAAAACCATCAAGGAAGCAGTAGTAATCGTGCCCGGCCAACCTTTCGAGCATTTGGTCAATGAATGGCAGAGGGAAATGGTCTTTCCGGGTGGCATCATTTAGCTTTCTGTAGTCGATACACACGCGCCACCCAGTAACCGTTCTTTGCGGCACTAAATCACCCTTTTCATTCTTTACAACCGTCATCCCTCCTTTTTTTGGAACCACCTGAACTGGGCTGACCCATGGGCTATCCGAAATGGGGTAGATAAGGCCGGCATCGAGGAGCTTGATGACTTCTTTCTTTACTACCTCCTTAATGTTAGGGTTGACCCTCCTCTGTGGTTGAACGGTTGGTTTGTAGTCATCTTCCATGAGGATTTTATGAGTACAGAATGTAGAATCAATACCCTTAATGTCAGCCACACTCCATGCAATTACTCCCCTGTATTCTTTTAAAACCTCCAAGAGCTTCTCTTTTTGTCCAGCGGTCAGGGACGAGCTTATGATGACAGGGAGTTGGTCCTTTCCTTGAAGGAAGGCGTATTCTAAATGGCTTGGGAGATCTTTTAGTTCTAAGGTAGGGGGCTCCTTGATTGATGGTTTCAGCTTGTTTTCTGGCTTTTGTAGCTCAAGGGGTTCAATTTCCTCCTTACGTGGGTAAAAGGAAACAGCTCCAACCATCTTAGTCTCTTCGTTGTCATCCATTGTGTTGTTGTCATCATTAATGAATTCGTTTAATAGATACTCATCAATGCAGTCATCTATGTCATCAACAAATTCATCAACTTCCTCAACAAAATAGATCGGGTGATCGAGGGGGGATGAGTGACTCATAGAATCCTTGATGTCGAAGGTTAAGCTCTCGGATCCCACTCGTAAAGTGAGTTTACCATCATGAACATCAATAATGGCACGGGCAGTAGCCAAGAAAGGTCTTCCCAGGATTATTGGGACGAAGTTATCTTCTTCCATCTCTAAAATCACAAAGTCAACCGGGAACTTAAATTCTCCTACCCTAACAAGAACATTCTCACAAACCCCAATGGGATATTTGATTGATCGATCAGCTAATTGAATACTCATCCTGGTTGGTTTCAGCCCTGAATATCCGAGTTTGAGGAATAGAGAGTGAGGCATCAGGTTAATGCTAGCTCCAAGATCCGCTAAAGCATTTTTCATAAAGAGCGCCTCTATCGAACAAGGGACGGTGAAACTGCCTGGATCTTCCTTTTTCTTGGGCAAGCCTCTCTGGATGACAGCCGAGCATTCTTCTCCTAATGATATCAGCCCTTCAAGTCTCTTTCGATTAGATATTAACCTCTTGAAGTATCTACTATGTTTAGGAATGTGATAGAATACGTCAAGAAGTGGTATGTTGACGGAGGCTCGTTTTAAATAAGACAGTATTCTCTCATTGTCTTCTTCTGCCTTTTGATTCTTCAAACGAGAGGGATATGGAATTCGTGCGAGAGTGGGTCGCTGGGTAGGTGCTGGTGCTGGTGCTTGTGGAAGAGGATCGTGATGGGTTGAAGAAGGTTCGGGAATTGCTTCATTTCCTAGTACAGGTTCCCTGGTGGTGGGATTCTGATCGGGATGCGGGGGATCCTTGGTGGTAACTCCTGATCGAGTAGTTATAGCGCAAGTTGGATCGTGATGGGATGGGCCAGGTTCACTTATTTTTTTGAGATTAGTGAATTGACTCTCTAATTCAGTTTGCTGCTCTTGAATAAACTCCTCAAGGCCTTTTAAGAGTGTGGTTCCTTCTATGGTGAACTGCCCGAGTTCTTCTTCAAAGGTGTCACGGATGGTGTATTTGGACCCCCCCTTTTCCGTCAGTCTTCCATTTAAGATTGCCCCAAGGGTCGCATTCATCGTTTTGATAGAATGTGAGGAGTGAAGGGTCATTATAAATATCATGACTGGAAAGGAAGACGCTCTCTTGGCGTGTGTCATCACATTCATCATCCTCGTGTGGCCCTCCACAGATGTCGCATATGAGGTATGGGTTGAATAACTTTTTCGGTTCTGGCAATTTTGTGAGGTATGCAAGCTTTTCTTGAGCTTTCCTAATCCGATCATCGACTGATGATGAATCTTCATTCAATAAAGTAGAGATACTTATTGCGTTTACTGGCTCATTCCAATGGTTGTCTTGGTACTGAACGTATTCCTCAATGCGGTTCCACCCTTCTTCCGCAGTGAGATTGGAAATCCTCCTGCCAGTGGGGGAGTCAATACTCTTTTGATCCTTACGGGAGATATTGTCGTAGAAGATTTGAACAAGCAACCAAAGATCGATGCCATGGTGTGGGGCCTGTTGAATGAGGTCTTTGTAGCGGTTCCAGAAGTTAATTATAGATTCTCCATCTGTTTGATGGAAGTGCATAATTTTGCTCCTAATTGATGCAGTTCTTCCAGGGGGAAAAACTTCTTGGTGAACTTGGCTGTGAGTTGTTCCCATGTGAAAATAGAATTGGGAGGAAGCTTATCGAGCCACTCCTTAACCTGTCCCTGAAGAGAAAATGGGAAAAACCTGAGTCTAGATGTCTCCTTGGATGCTCCATCAGCATAGATAACATCAACAATTTTTAAAAATTGTTTGATGTGGTGGATTGGGTTTTCGCTGGGGGACCCATGGAATTGGCATGCATTTTGGATAAGCCAAATGTCGGAGGCATGCAATACCTCATTGACTTGTTCAGAAGGGTAGACAATGGCACTAGTGAATCCAGATGCAGAAGGGGAAGAGTATTCCCTGAGTGATTTTGCTTTAGGGGGATTGACAGGTCTATTCACCGGAGTGGCGAGAATTTCCTCGCCATGTTGGCTCATATTGTCAACGTTGATGGTCTCAGGGGATTGTGGGGAATGAGATGACTCCTCGTCAGTCGTGACTTCATCAAAGTTGATGGAAGTGCCTTGAGGTTCCGAATCATGGAGAGCCTTTCTTCGCCTGTTGAGCTCTCTTTCGGGTTCTGCAAATGGTTCAAGAAGGATTTTTGTGGAACTGTGGGTTTTAAGTTGCCTAAGGGGGTTGGTAGGGGGGTTATCACCTTCCATGATGAAAAGTGATGAGGTTACGAACAAAGGTCACGAAGAAGGGGGATAGACTAAAAGGAAGCTAAAAATGAGAAAAAAGTTTACTTGATAGGTATCAAGCAAAGAAACCTAAACGAGGTGGACTACTAACTAGCTATTCTATTCCCCGGCAGTGGCGCCAAAAACTTGATACGCTTACACAGCGCGTTCGGGGTCAAAGGAACTTCCTTTTCGTCGAGCAAGTTTTTCAACACCCTAGGCAGTGAACCTAATCGTTGTAGTGTAGTATTAGGGTAAGCCACGGGAATTGATATCGTTCTCTAGGGGAATAGTAATGCTAGTGAGAAGTTACTACGCTAAGGTTGGGGTTGAGGAAGATTATTTTTTATCTTTTTATGTTTTTTTTTAGAAAAGGAAAAGTACGAATCTCGGGGTTTGGATTTGGGGGGTTGGTATTTCTACCGATTACTCTACTATTATCTAATTATCTAAACTAAGGTGGTGGTAGTCTATGTCTATTGTTGTGTGCTCGTATGATAGTTTAAAGATGTGTTTACTTAGGTTTTACTACTCCTTAATTATCTCCTATTGGTGGTTGAATTGTCACGTCCTTATTCCTAGTTGCGTTGTGTGTCTAAAGTTGTAGGGTATGCGTTTCTCCCTACTCTTTGAAGTTACCAAAGGGTCTCGTCTACAAAACCCACTAGGGATGATAAACTCTAACTCTAAGGCCTCTTTGGATAGTTTAGCTTACAACAACTCATAGTGCTATAACCTAAGATTCACAAAGATTAATCAAGCATTAAGTACACAACGAATGACCTATCGCATTACTAGATCATTAATCAACTAAGATAAGAAACAACCAATCAATATTCAATAATTAAGTTTCATATTCCCTAAGCAAACACACAAGTAAATTAGCCGGACATGGAGAACATGCAAGCATACACACAAATAATTAAATACATAATTAAATTAATGAAGTAAACAACTTATCTTGGTGTAAGATAGGGTTTTAAACCCTAAAATACGACCTTGGTTCGGTTTAGGTTTTACTCTAAAAGTTTACCCAAAAGACTACTCTCTAAAACTGAAAAATTCGGATTCTATATATAAGATTACATGTGCGACGGTGTCACCTTATGATTTGTGACGCCGTCGTATCGCCGTCATTAGGGTTTCGTCTTGGCCAAGTTAATCTTGCGACGGCGTCACCTTATGCTTGTGACGCCGTCCTCTTTAGCTTCTGACGTCGTCTGGATTGAATCTAGGCCATCTGAGTTGCGACGGCCTACTCTTTTAAAGCCCGACGCCGTCCTCCAAAGACTAGCAATTTCTCTTCTGAGCCGTCACAACTTCCTCCGACGGCGTCGCAGATTAAGCAGTGACGCCGTCCCCTTGTAATTTATTAGCTTAAGTGTCTCGATTCTTGACTTTGGCCATTTTCTTCATATATCCGCGCCTTTTCATCCAAATAAGTGCCATTACAGCAGTTTGCCTTCAAGAGACCTAAAAAGTGAAAAGAAACGATATTAAGCAATAACGGATACAAAAGTGATCAAATAAGGGCTTAAACGACCCCTCAAAAAGGTACATTTTAAATCCTTATCATTGGTCAAGCTCCTGGATCTTTCTTTGACTTTTGTAGAGATCATGGGATTATTAACCAATATACCATGTTGGGTAACCCTCAGCAAAATGGTGTAGCTGAGAGGAGAAATCTCACCTTTATGGACATGGTTTGTAGTATTGGAAAATTTAATGCTTCTTGAATTTCTTTGGACCGAGACACTGAAAACGGCTGTCCACTTTCTTAATAGAGGTCCTTCAATATTTCTTCCAAAAACACCATATAAAAGTTGTACAGGAATAAAACCGAGCCTACAATATTTACGGGTTTGGAAATGTCCAACCGAAAGTAAGTTATACAATCCTCAATCACGAAATTGGACTTTAAAACCATTAGTTTCTAATTCATTAGATGCCCATAAAAATCAAAAGGTTATCGATTTTACTGTCCGTCTCATAGTACCAGAATTGTCGAGACACATCATGCCGAGTTTCTTGAAAATTCTAAAAACTTAGGGAGCGGTTCATTTAGAAGAACTGAACTTCAAGAGGCTCGAGATGAGGCACCAATAATTCATGTGCTCATCTCGATTAACACACGACTCGACACCTAACATGATCACTTAATGGCTAAAGATCATCCAAATAATGTAGAGGAAATGAAACTAACCCCTAAATTAATGTTGAACCACAAGAAACTCAATAGCCGTTGCACAGGTCACAACGACATAGGCAAACCACAAATTTTAACGATTACTATACCTATTTGAATGAGGCTAAACTTGACTTAGGGAAATGCAATGACCCTGAATCATATGAAGATGCCATTACTTGTGACCAATCAACTCATTAGAGGGAAGCAATGAAAGATGAGTTGAACTATGAGCAAAAACAACGGCTGGGAACTTGTTGAATTACCAAAATGCGCAAAACTCGTTGGATGCAAGTGGGTCTTCAAGACCAAATTTGACCCAAATGGAAATGTTGAGCGATATAAAGCTCGTTTGGTTGAAAAGAGGTATACTCAAAAAGAGGGTGTTGGTTAAAAAGAAACCTTTTCTCCAGTATCGAGGAAAAACTCCTTAAGGATCGTAATGGCCCTTGTAGCTCACTTTGACTTAGAGTTACATCAAATGAACATCAAAACTATATTTCTTAATGGAGATTTAAATGAAGATCTGTTTATGGCCTAACCATAATGTTTTAAATCTAAAGACCAATAAGATTTAGTTTGTAAACTCAAGAAATCTATTTATGGGCTTAAACAAGCATCTCGTCAATGATATTTAAAATTTGATGAAGTGACGAAGAAACACAACCTCATCAAGAATTAGGTAGATCAACGTGTATAACTTAAGATGAGTGGGAGCAACTTTTTTATACTTGTCCTTTATGTTGATGATATCCTTTTAGCAAGTAACAATATTGATTTTTTGCTTGATTCTAAACATTTTCTTTCTAGAAACTTTGACATGAAAGATCTTGGTGAGGCTTCGTATGTTATTAGAATTGAAATTCATCGAAATCGAGCCAATGGGACATTAGGATTATCCCAAAAGGCATATATTAAACGTGTGCTCAATAGGTTCAATATGTAACATTACTCCCTGATGCAGGTTTTACTGACCAGGTTTTAATATATATAAAGTCTCGTTATACCTATGGTCTACACTAATGCACTAACAGGCAGTGTACCCGGTCGCGTGTAGTGTAGTAATCGATAAAGCCGAGGTCGTCCCAAGAGCTATGTGTGATGGATTATTACTAAGTCTAAGTGTCACAATTTAATAAAGGTTTCAATAGGGAATTAATTAATTAAACTATTAAAGCAGAATAAAGCAAATAAAGGTAAAGGGTAAATTAATAGAGGAGAGTGGTGCTAACCTAGTTAATCCTCCTATCTAGTTATGTGTACGTCTACTTACTTCCAATTACTTCAGGTGGGGTCAAAGTCGAGAGGACAGCATTTGGTCAATTCGCCCTAACCTATCAGCAAAGATGCCACCACAGGAGAAGTCAGGTGTCCCCTCATAATTCCTGTTGTTCCTGGTCCCCTAAGCCAAGTCATTAAGTATCGCTACATGCTAGATTTATAATAGTGAGTGCCCGGGCATTAGCAACTTAAACACTCACCCCCTAATTCTTAAGTTCATCAAAACGGTAGGTGATCAGTTGGTCAAATCGTACAAGTAGAAAGGGTCGTCAGTTGGTCATATCTTACCCTTCCCGTCTCAGTCCGCTCATGTCAGTTGGTCATATCTCCTAGGCAATTGGCCTCTACCGCCATTCAAAACTACCGAACCAAAGGTAGCTACCAATAAACTATGCATGCATACACTTAGAAATAATTGTACGGAAGTAATGTAAACGCAAACAAAACAATTAAGGAATCATAACTAGGCCAGCACCAAGAGGTGCTTAGCCGCTCATATTAATCATACAAACCAATTCAATATTCAAAGGTACGAAATACATGAATTGAAATTAAAGAAAATATAAAATGCTAATGCTTATCGTAGGGGAGTGATTTCTGCCTTGGAGACAACTCCGTATGCTCCTCTAGACATGCCTTGAGCTTTTTCCCACGTTCTCTGGTTGTTGTGTGTGGAATGGGATGATTAGAAATACTGGAATTCGTAGGGTATTTATAGGCCAGATATGGGTTATGGCGTAACCATAACAAGAGTTACGCCGTAACCTTTAATTTCATCGTATTTTGCACTAGATCTGCTAGTTATGGTGTAACCTTATAAGTGGTTACATCGTAGTCTTCAATAAAATTGGTTACGCCGTAGTTGATGAGATAGTTACGGCATAAGTATCAGCGGCGTGGAACCTCATTTGACCTAATATAGTTACGTCGTAACCTTTGGGAAGAGTTACGTCGTAACCTTCTGATAAGTTGGTTTTCTGAGTCACGCAATAGTTACGGCGTAATGTGAGAGATGAGTTACGCCGTAACTTCTTCAAAATCAGCATACTATGATAGTTCTTTAGATAATTCTCCAATTCCGCGTCTCTTTAGCTCCAATGCTCGTAATTTACCTGAAAGTGGAAAACAAGCGTAAATCCATATAAATGATATAAATTACAAGCATTATCGGGGGAAATTGACACTAAATAATCAGGACTATTTGATGTTATCAAATATCCCCCCACTTGAACTCTACTTGCCCTCAAGTAGACCTTATTAGAAAGATTCCTAAAAAGATATCTCCCAAAACCTGGAAAATATAAGTTTATAAATGCCTTATGCTAGAATAAAACAAAGCCGAACACCTCACGAAAGGGGAACAAAACACTCAAATCTCTCAACTATTCTAAGTGTCAATTTCGGGGTGATCACTCAATCGCACAGTCATAGCATGTATTCTATCATAAGCTTGGCGGTTACACAAATCTCCACCACTAGAGTTAAGGGCTAAACAATTCTCGAAGGCAATATGGGTAGACACGACAAAGGTTAAGGGGTGACTCGTCATTACTAACATGTCACGGCGAAGTGGACAAAATCAATGATACATGATCAAATCCATGGCCAAGACACCAAAGATTGCTCGCTGCATCACCTAGACATGCTTTATGACTAAAGGGTAGGATAAGACATGGGATATATAAATGGTGTAAAATAAAAAACAAGCAGGTAGTCTAAATCTATAACCAAGTCATCACCACTTACCGTCTACCCAAAGTTCAAGCTTTGAAGTCAAGAAACCGGATCATGAAATATAAGGTAGATGTGTCATTAGAGGACGTCGTGATGGGCACACTACCTTTTCTCCAACTGTTGGCATAACAACCAACTCCAATCTTCAAATGTGACCGAGGTGGCCTCCTCGATACTAAATCTATAAAGCTCATAATATAGTGCTTATAACATCGCACTTTACAATAACTGAATCATAACAATTTTTTTTTCAACATAACAATAATAACTAAACATAATATCCCTCCACTTGAGATGAACAATGGGAATTCGGGGGGTCTTCAATGATCTTCAGGAATGTTGTCGATGAAAGTGTGATTTCCGAACCTTTCCACTCGTACCTTGAACTTAGGCAAATGATGACTTCCCAATCACAAATAAAGACTACAGGGTAGGCTAAGGTGTATAGGTGTATTGAAACAATATATCGGGTAAACAAAATGAAAGGAATGGCTCAAAAGGGTGTATCTAGGGGTATCTTGCACTAAAGGTGAGTGCAACAAAAGGGTTTCACATGGGGGTCGAGAAATCGAGGTGACTAATCGATAGACACACAATGGTAGGCTGTTTGGGTGATAATCCTATAATATTGCCTTCTAAAACTGAAAAGTCCAAATACATCGAGCTAACTCAACATACCTCGTCTATGGTCTCGAAATGATGCAAAGGCCAAGTTCTAAAGTTAACAAGCTACCAGCACACTCATAATTTAGTGGATTTGGGGTAAAATATTGGAAACGGATAAGGCTAATCTCACCATAATATATCAAGGGTTGTATGTGCTCGGCTAAGGTCTAATCTAGTTATGTTAAGAAAAACATGTCAAAATTTTAAAAATGGCATAATTTTTCAAAATAAACTAGAAAAACAAGGGCAAAATAATGTTCAAGAGATAATTTTACTCCCGTCCCCCCACTTGAATTGTACAAAGTCCCTTTTGTACTAAGCATTAAATAAAGGTGAAGAGAAAAGTAGAATTCGAGCGAGAACTTCCCTGAAATTTGCTCCATAAAGAAAGAAGGCCCACGAAAAAGAAACGTGCCTTCGTACAAGCATCATGAACAAAATTCAATCCCTGAAATCACACTACCAACAAGCATAATTCTAAAAAGAAAAAATGAAAAATGAAAAATGAAAAACAAACCTAACTCACTTTCGTAGGAATCACGGTTGCATTTAGCATATGCAACAAGCCTTTTAAATCACTTGGTGTCCCAAGTGGACGAGTGAAGTCTCGTGAGGGTTTACAGGGAACACACCCACAAAGTTCATTTAAAATACTATTACAAGGTTATTGTGTTTTAAAATGAAAGAATTGAAGTAGAGGAAGGTTACGTCGTAACTCTTTTGAGGGAGTTGCGCCGTAACTGGCAAAACCTGACATAAGCTGCAATGCGAGTGGTTACGACGTAACCATAGAGATGGTATTACGCCGTAATGATTAATGCATCAAGAATTCTGCTGCAAAAAGGTTGGTTACGGCGTAATCACATAGATGAGTTACGCCGTAACTCTGGTCAGATCAGCAACTGCAGCAGCAATTACTTCCTCGTTTCCTGCAAAAATGGTTAGAAAACACAAAACCCTACAGAAATGGAAATAAAACAAAAGAAAGGGATAATTCGGGTTGTCTACCGAAAAATCACTTTTCTTTATTTACAAGTCTTTAAGTTAGACCCAGAGCCGTGGGGCTTCTATGGGGGCCTTTGGACTTCCCCGACCTCTTCAATGTCTTTCATCAAGTTATGCCTCATCCAGGCGACATTCGTGGCAGTTCGGAGGTATTCATTAGTTTCGATTTTCCGGATTTTGCAAAATTTTTCCTCCGGTCCCAAGTGGTAGCGAGTGAATTCGTATTTTTCGACAATAATTGGTGGTGGTCTCTTTTAGGGAATCCCAAGGAGTTTGCACCTCCTTTGCTCATAAGCTTCGTCGTCGGGATCAGTAAACTCCTCATTTCCTTGCAAATCAAGGTAATCTAGGATCCCTTCAATGTCATCATCATCAGAAACTGTACCTTTAAAACATTGTTCATCGAGCAGATTCTCCACTAGTACACGCTTGCATTCTTCTTTTTCATCTCTAACCTACTCCTTGTCATCCTCAATTGTTATTTCACTCGTGTTGCTGAGCTTTTGTCGTTTGAATTTTCTCGACCCATGTACTCCTTCCAAATCTTCTCTTTGGTTAACGTGTCAACATGTCCATACTTAATCATTACCCAACTATCGAATCCCAGGTTATCCAGCCAAGGCAAACTCATTCTCTCCTCATTTTTGGTTGAGGACCAGAAGAATTCGTCTTTTCCTATTCTCCTTGAGCAGCTTCCCCCGTTACATATATCGTCATAAGGGTTGCATGACGCCCAAAAAGTTTCCCCTGGATATTTTATTCTTTCGCACCAGTCACTGCGTATTTCTTTGTTGTCAGTTTCACTTAAATGCTCATCCATGCAGTAGATGTCTTTATTAGCCACTTCCTTTTTCTGATTGTGCTCCTCGTAATCAACTTTTAGCTTCTTAAGAAGATTTGGGTTAATCTTGGCATCCCCGAATTGTATTGCGTACCAGTCATCAAATGCCAAGTCACCGAACTTTATACAATGTCTTTCACGCTCGTGCGGGCATGTCCACTCTTCCTCTCTTTCACTATCCCCGCCATTGCAATACTCGCGGAAGGGGTTGCATGTAGGCCATGCTCGTGTGGACTCCTCGTCAGTTATGATGATCGGAGTACACCAGTGAGTGATAAGCGGCTCTTCTTCATCTTCTAGGGAGAGTTTCTCGAGTCTTTCATCATCAGTATATGCAGGCCACATAAATTTGTTATGGTTGATCCTATCCTTATTGCTTCCTCCATCGCAAACCTCATTTCTCGGGTCACACGAGGCCCAAAGATCATACCAATCTCCCTTAGCAAGTGGTATCATTTTGCACCAGTGATATTTCCTCTTAGATCTGGCCAGAGGGCACAAGTTAATATCGTGGGACCAGTCGTCAATCTCAGATGTTCCTGATTCGTCCACTTCGAGGAATTTTTCTGCCCACGTATCCCAGTTACGCCGTAACTGAGATTCTTGGTTACGGCGTAATTCGTTATAGTCTTTATCCTCAGTATTCTTCATAACCCCGTTATTGCTATCAAAAACATAGTTACGCCGTAACTCATAATGCAGGTTACGGCGTAACTCTGATCTGTAGATGAGATAAACCCCTGAATCTGTATTATTGGCCGGAATCTTCGAGTTATCATCTGCAAAAATCACTTTACATTCCATAGTGGGTTTTGATCCTTCAGGTTTATTGTTATTCATCCTTACTTTTTCACTGAGCTTTTCCACCATAGATTCAAGGTTTTTTAGGGTTGTGTCGTGCTTGGAAAGGTTTCTGTCAGTGTTTTCCTGGAATTCTTTTAACCACTCATCATGCTCCTTTTGTCTTTGGGCCGAACTCTCCAGGAACTTGTTAATAGTTTCTTCAAGAGTGGGCTTTCTTTCTCCATAAGGCCCACGGTTGTAATTTCCACGATACCCGTTACTATTTCGATTATTTCCGTAAAACGGTCGATTTTCTCCATACTTGGCTTCTTCAATTATATTTTCGTCGTCGATATGAGGACAATTCTTCGTGAGGTGTCCTCCTCCACAGCTTTCACAACCCACTTGGATGGCATGAACGGTTTCTCTGACCTTCAGCATATCTCGACTAAGATTTTCAATTTTACTAGCGATTGCTGCAATTCCGTCAAAACTTCCGCCTTGGTTTCTTTTACTTCCTCCGTCGTGCCATTTTTGAGAGTGATCAGCCATTTTTTGAATGGCTTCAATTGCAAGAGTAGGAGTCATGTTCGGGATAGGTCCTTGATAGTCCAGCATTTGCCTTGTAGTTACGTTAATTCTTTAGTAGAAAATGTTGACCTTCTGCTGGTTGTTCAGATCATGTGTAGGACACTTGTAAAGGAGATCGTTGTATCTATCCCAGGCTTGATACAACGTTTCGTCATCTTCTTGCTTGAAATTATGGATCTCCAAAAGCTGGTTAGAAATCTTCGATGGCGGACAATATCTCTGAATAAAGTGCTTCTTAAGTAGAGCCCAAGTATTAATTGCCCCGGCGGGCAATCTTTCGATCCATCTTCTGGCAGCTCCAGTAAGAGTCATTGGGAATACCCTTAGCATAACAACATCATGAGACACGCCCGGAATGTTGAAAAGGCTAGCGATGTATAGGACATTTTCAACGTGCTCATATGCATCTTCGTCCCTGTTTCCTGAAAAAGGGTTAGCACGAAGCTCCCTCATAAATTGGTCTTTGATTTCGAAACGGACATCCGCTCTAATTGCCGGTCTTACGAGACCCGGCCCTTGTTCCGCTCTTGTCAACGCCAAATATTCCTCAAGAGTGAGGTCATCGATGTTAACAACTTCCATGGTACCTGAAAACTCGAATAATGATTGTGAGAATAGTAGAAAAGTTTAAAATGAAATGAAAGACTTAATATTAATCCTAATATAACTCCCCGGCAGCGGCGCCAAAAACTTGATGCAGGTTTTACTGACCAGGTTTTAATATTTATAAAGTCTCGTTATACCTATGGTCTACCCTAATGCACTAACGGGCAGTGTACCCGGTCGCGTGTAGTGTAGTAATAGGTAAAGCCTAGGTCATCCCAAGAGCTATGTGTGATGGATTATTACTAAGTCTAAGTGTCACAGTTTAATAAAGGTTTCAATAGGGAATTAATTAATTAAACTACTAAAGCAGAATAAAGCAAATAAAGGTAAAGGGTAAATCATTAGAGGAGAGTGGTGCTAACCTAGTTAATCATCCTAGCTAGTTATGTCTACGTCTACTTACTTCCAATTACTTCAGGTGGGGTCAAAGTCGAGAGGACATCATTTGGTAAATTCGCCCTAACCTATCAGCAAAGATACCACCACAGGATAAGTCAGGTGTCCCCTCATAACTCCTGTTGTTCCTGGTTCCCTAAGCCAAGTCATTAAGTACCGCTACATGCTAGATTTATAATAGTGAGTGCCTGGGCTTTAGCAACTTAAACACTCACCCCCTAATTCTTAAGTTCATCCAAACGGTAGGTGATCAGTTGGTCAAATCGCACAAGTAGAAAGGGTCGTCAGTTGCTCATATCTTACCCTTCCCGTCTCAGTCCGCTCACCAAGGGTCAGTTAGTCATATCTCCTAGGCAATTGGCCTCTACCGCCATTCAAAACTACTGAACCAAAGGTAGCTACCAATAAACTATGCATGTATACACTTAGAAATAATTGTACGGAAGTAATGTAAACGCAAACAAAACAATTAAGGAATCATAACTAGGCCAGCACCAAGAGGCGCTTAGCCGCTTATATTAATCATACAAACCAATTCAATATTCAAAGGTACGAAATACATGAATTGAAAGTAAAGAAAATATAAAATGCTAATGTTTATCGTAAGGGAGTGATTTCTCCCTTGGAGACAGCTCCGTATGCTCCTCTAGACCTGTCTTGAGCTTTTCCCCATGTTCTCTGGTTGTTGTGTGTGGAATGGGATGATTAGAAATGCTGGAATTCGTGGGGTATTTATAGGCCAGATCTGGGTTACGGCGTAACCATAACAAGAGTTACGCCGTAACCTTTAATTTCATCGTATATTGCACTAGATCTGCTAGTTACGGCGTAACCTTATAAGTGGTTACGCCGTAGTCTTCAATAAACTTGGTTATGCCGTAGTTGATGAGATAGTTACGGTGTATGTATCAGCGGCGTGGAACCTCATTTGACCTAATATAGTTACGTCGTAACCTTTGGGAAGAGTTACGCCGTAACCTTCTAATAAGTTGGTTTTCTGAGTCACGCAATAGTTACGGCGTAATGTGAGAGATGAGTTACGCCGTAACTTCTTCAAAATCAGCATACTATGATAGTTCTTTAGATAATTCTCCAATTCCGCGTCTCTTTAGCTCCAATGCTCGTAATTTACCTGAAAGTGGAAAACAATGGAAAACAAGCGTAAATCCATATAAATGATATAAATTACAAGCATTATCGGGGGAAATTGACACTAAATAATCAGGACTATTTGATGTTATCACTCCCCCACAGTCACTCTGGTAATTAGGGGTGATGTTTTCGGATCTTATTGATGTCTGAAAACTAAGGTTGAACTTGAGGAAATGAGGAGAATTCCTTATGTTTTTGTTGTATGAAGCTTAAGGTATGCTCAAGTTTGTACTCGACCAGATCATGCTTATATATGTGGCATGTTAGGCGGATTTCAATGTAATCTTAGCCTACACCACTGGAAAGCTGCTAAAAAAGTATTGCGATATTTTCAATGAACGAAGGAGTACAAATCAACTTACACCAGATCCGAAAATCTTGAAGTTATTGGATACTTGGATTCAGACTTTGCGAAATGCAATGACACTAGTAGGTCAACTTCGGGATATATTTTCATGCTATCAGGTGGGCCTATTTCTTAGAAGAGTAAAAAAACAAGTGCTAACGATGACCTTAACAATAATGGCAAAGTATGTCTCAGTTTATAGTGCTACATGCCATGCAATGTTGGTGAGAAATTTGATTACTATACTCAAAATTGCGAACTTCATCTTAAGGCCATTGAAGATTTACTAAGATAATGATGCAACCATGAGCTTCTCGAACATTAATAGTTCAACTGTAGCTAATTTATACCTCGATATAAAGTACTTATTCATACGTAAAAGAGTGAAGGAACAATGTATATGTATCGAGCACATTAGAACTCATGAAATGCTTGCGGATCTGCTAACTAAAGGTCTACCACCCAAGTATTTCAAGGCCATGTTGCCAAAATGGGTTTTTGTTGAGACCTTACATAATATTGTATTTAGTGCACGATTTCATGATAATTTTATTTTTAAAACAAACGCTTTAAGACAATATCCTTTATTATGATGTCTAGTTTGTCTAAGTTTACTTACTGTGCACAGTTATGTCTCATTATAAATAAACTTATTTGTGTATCACATTATTCTTTTTTCATTTTGGCTTATTGAAATCATAGATTTCAGATTAGTACCAATGTTATAATGGATAGGGGTCTCGTGTCGAATGCGGCACGTGTGACTGTAATTTTTTTTGCTTTGGTGCTATTATGGAATTATTGTGATCCGGATATAAATTTCCTGGTTTATGTATACAAATAAATGGTCCAATGGCCAAGCGGGAGAATGTTAGAATAATCATTTTTGATGTGGCCTTTTGACTATTTAGACCTTTAACTATGCCTTAATGACACAAGCTACCATAACTACCAAATGACACTTATTTGATGGAAGTAACCACCATAACAAACTTAATAATCAGGCTGTGGTCATTTTTCCTGTATCTTGTCAAATCAATTTTCTCTCAATAAACACCGATAACTTGTGAGAAATACCTTTATCAGATTATTGACATCACTACCGTTATTACTTCATCATCTAATCCTAATTATGAGTCGTATCTATCAGTAAAGTTTACTTTGATGTTTTTGTTATGATATGATTTTGTGAGATTCATTTGTATATTTAATTAATCCAACAGGCTTTTGGGTGGAAACTTAGCTTCTTTTTAAATGCTAGTGTAAATCACATAAATGGTCCCTGTAGTTTGTCAAAAGTTTCACCTACCGTCCCTCAAACTTAAAAATTGCATGAATGGTCCCTCTCAAGGCAAAAGAATAACATGAATGGTCCTTTTGTTAACGGGTGTTAAGTTTATTCCGTTATAATTTACACTTTAGCCCTTGTTGGTTAACGATTCTTGCATCGTCGATCCTTTATTGTAACGGTCGTTTATAATTTAAAGTTTTTGACTTTAGCTTCTTTTTTTATTCGTTTTCGTCTGTTTTTATACGTTTTCATCCGTTTTTTATACGTTTTCATCCGTTTTCGTCCGTTTTTATACATTTATCTTACATTTTTGTCCGTTGTTATACGATTTCATCCATTTTTATCCGTTTTCGTCATTTTTATACGTTTTCTTACATTTTTATTCGTTTACGTCCGTTTTTATACGTTTTTGTCCGTTTTTATACATTCTTTTATGTTTTTATACGTTATCATCCGCTTTATATGTTTTCTTACTTTTTTATCCATTTTCATCCATTTTTATATGTTCTCGTCAGTATTTTTTATGTTTTGATATATTTTATCCGTTTTTATACGTTTTCATCCGTTTTATACGTTTTCTTACGTGTTTATCCGTGTTATATGTTTTCGTCTATCTTTATTACGTTTTTTTTATTCTATTTTAATACGTTTTCGTCCGTTTTTATATGTTTTTTTTTTAAGTTTTCTTAGGTTTTTGTTCGTTTTCATATGTTTTTTTACCGTTTTCATTCGTTTCTATACGTTTTCATCCGTTTTATGCATTTTCTTACGTTTTTATCTATTTTTGTCCGCTTTTATATGTTTCCGTCAGTTTTTTTACGTTTTCAATATGGTTTTATATTTTTTATACGTTTTCATCCATTTTATACATAAAAAAATGGACGAAAACAAATAATAATGAATGAATATGGATAAAAACGTAAGAAAATGTATAAAAACGGATAAAAACGTATAGAAGCGAATGAAAACGGTCAAAAACATATGAAAATGGATAAAAACCTATGAAAACGTAAAAAAGCGTATAAAGAAGGACGAAAACGTATTAAAACAGAAGAAAAACGTAAGAAAACTAACAAAAACATATAAAAAGGATAAAAATGTATGAAAACCTAAGAAAAAATTATAAAAACGGATGAAAACGGATAAAAACATGTCAAAACGTAAAAAAAAGGACGAAAACATATAAAAATGGACGAAGATGGAAAAAAACGTAAAAAACGAATGAAAACGTATAAAAATGGACAAAAACGGGAAAAAAACATATCAAAATGTAAAAAAAACTAAGGAAACATATAAAAACGGATGAAAACGGATAAAAACGTATAAAAATGGATAAAAACGTATAGAAACGAATGAAAACGGTCAAAACATGAAAACGGATAAAAACCTATGAAAACGTAAAAAAGGGTATAAAACCGGACGAAAACGTATAAAAACGAACAAAAACGTAAGAAAGACGGACTGAAACATATAAAACGGGTAAACACGTAAGAAAACGTTAAAAAACGGATGAAATCGTATAAAAGCGGATGAAAACGTAAGAAAAATGTATAAAAACGGACGAAAACGGAAAAAAAACGTATAAAAACGGACGAAAACGGATAAAAAAGTATAAAAACAGATGAAAACGTATAAAAACGGACGAAAACGGATAAAAAAAACGAAGCTAAAGTCTAAATCTTTAAATTATAAACGGATTTTACAATAAAGGATAAACGATGTAATAGCCGTTAACCAACAGGGGCTAAAGTATAAATTATAACGGAATAAACTTAACAGCATTTAACAAAAGGACCATTCATGTTATTCTTTTGCCTCGAAAGAGACCATTCATGCAACTTTTAAGTTTGAGGGACAGTAGGTGAAACTTTTGACAAACCACATAGACCATTTATGTAAATTACTCTAAATGCTATTACATGTTTAATCAACTCAACAAACTTATATCATTTCTCATAAGGTTAAAGCTCCTATAAGTTTGTTCCTATAATATACCAATTTTACAATGGCCGTTTCAGTTTTGTATATTTATGAGTTTCAAATAATTAAAATTTCAGAGGTGCTAAATTCTAAAATTCTAATATGTTAGTGACTTGTATTGAAAGGAAACGAAGTACATACGGCAAGAAAAAACATCAAAATTTAAGAAAATACACTATTATACGGAGTACATGATTGTTTTATCTAGTATTTAGATATGGTGCACATCCCTAGCTAAAAAGTGATAAATGAAATTAAAAACAGAAAACAATATACTCAAATTTAGTTGAGCGTGTATGGGGCATGCATGGTTTAACTACGGATGGGCCTTATTAATTACATTGTCTGCATTTATAGATATATATTGTAATGTTTATTATAGACACAGTGTTTTATAAAAATACTTTAGCAGGAAAATGGAATATCAGCGCATACCTAAACTTAGAGAATGAACTCAAATCTAACGCAAAAGCAGGCGCTTTTCTTTATAACATTTGAAAAAAGTACCAAAATTTACATTTACAATCGTTAGTTCTTAAGTAGTTAACAATGTCAAAGCAAGTATACGAATTTAATTACTCAAGACTATTAGAGTAAGATAAAACCCGAAGCTATGAGAACTTTAGTCTGTTTGAGTTAATTAAGTTTGTGCGACGGTGCGGTCAAACCCATTGATTAGCCAATCATATATATGAAAATCCATGAGCTTGCAACTAGCTACGTGCCGACTATACGTCAACACACAACAAACATAATGAAGTGTGAGAATGAAAGATAGCAAAGATATATTTATTGATATGTTTTGTGTGTTTACATAATAAGAAGTGTATATGTATTTATAATGAATACATAGCTTCTTGAACAAGCATACCAAACCCTAATCTTAAACCCAAATCCTCAATTAAGTTTGGGCCTTAACCTATCATCTAACACTCCCCTGCAGTTTGAATGAGAGGTTCTTGGACGTACAAACTGAATAAATTGTGGAAATCACCTTTTTCTTCTCCGCCTCTTTTCTTTTCTCATCTTCTTTGTTGTTCATGTGTACACAGATGGACTTGTATTTGGTGACATAATTGTATACTGCTTCGCGGTTTCTTACATTTTTTTATGACGTTTGCTATTTTTTTTACATCACGGCTTGCTTTGCCTATAGGAGGGAGCGGCAATTTGGTGGTCAACTTTGTTGTCAACGACAATGATCTTCAACAATGAAAACAATTTGATGAGGAAGAAAAATGTATAGTTGATTGAAGGCAACTCAACATATTGTGTGTGTTTTGACGTCTAGGGTTTAGGGTTTATGTATTAAATACGAAAAACAAAATCCTAAAAAAACAATAAAGCAAAAATTATTGTGATCCCTCCAGTTCACCGGCAACTAGCCGATGACCGGAGGATGCAAATTTTATAGGTGGATCTTACCTAAAGCTCGGATACCATGAAAGATAGGAAAGATATATTTATTGATATGTTTTGTGTGTCTACATAATAAGGAGTGCATATGTATTTATAATGAAAACATAGCTTATTGAACAAGCATACCAAACTCTAATCTTGAACCCAAATCCTCAATTAAGTTTGGGCCTTAACCTATCATCTAACAGATAAGATCAAAGAGAGTAGGTGATTTTGAGAGAGAAAGAGAAGCAACAAAGTGCGCGTATATGGTGAAGATAAATATAACCAAAGAGCTTGTGTCTTATTAGTACATTTTATTATGTGAGAAACTTTTCAACCAAATGTTTGTGAGTTCAAGTCCTGCTTATTATATGTGAGATAGTTTGTGGTGTATTATAAGATAATTAGTTGCCGTTTAAAAAAATAAAATAAAAAAAGTATGAGAACGTTGTGATATAAAAGTTTGTGATGGGTTCTTCTTAATTTTAACAGATAAATGAAGTTCCATTTATAGTGAACTGCAAAACTATCTCTGTCGTTTGTAAACTGTGCCACTAATCATTTTCTTAACAACCCATTGGGAAGTATCACCCTTAACTTCTTAAGGTGTTAAATGTCTAGCACTTTACATCTTTAAAGGGATGATTTTTGTAAAAGTTTTTGCCAAACATTTTGCAAAAATATACTCTAAAGAGGATGATTTTTGCAAGACATTTGGTCTCAAAAAATATTATTTGTCGATAGTTTTGACAGGAATGATCAGTGTCAAATTTGACAAACCATAAAAATAACATAAAAATAACATAGATGACTTTTGCAGTTTACTCTTCCATTTACATTTTTTATAATGTCGTATAGATAATTTATGCAACTTCAATACATCTACATTCTAGAGAACATAGGACGATACTATAATAACATATCAATGTGATTAGATGGTACACACAAGTACACAATTACTCCGTATATACTTGAATAATATTACGAGTTACGGATGCTTACAATGATATGTGATTAGAGGTGGAAACAAGCTGAGTCACTCGTGAAAAAGTTAGAATCGGATCGTTAAAAAGCTCGAATGAGCCGAGCCTAAACGAACTCAAGCCTAAGTTTGCAATCATTTAATAATCGACTCGAGCCTAGCTTTATACATAAAGATCGACTAGTCTCACGAGCCTAAAAGAGCCCTAGAAATATATATGTATATATATTGTTTATACTTATAACTATGTATAAACGAGCTTAAAAGAATTAAACGAGCTTGAGCCAAGTATGATTAACGAGCCGAGTTTCATTTGACCTTTATTTCCTTCAACATGTCATATAAATTAGTCGAGCGAGAGCCGAGCTCTTGTGCTTGTGAAAATTTTCACGAGCCAAGCTTAAGCTCTATATATGAGGCTCGAAACGAGCTCGAGCTCTGGCATGTTTGAGCTCTACTTAGTCGTTTCCACCCCTGGCGAAAATATAAAACAGCCTTATAATATAGAGTTTATGTATGCATGCTTTACTTTTAGCTCAATTATAGTCGGCCAAACCTGTATATACACGTCCTACAACATTTAGTACGTAATTTGTCGGTTTGATATGATAAGAATATATCATATGTCGAGTATTGGCCCATACGATTTTGCTTTGCTGTTTGATGTTAACAAGGTATAAACTACTTGCTCAAATTCGTTTTCAACTGTAACTTATAAATTTCGACCAATTTTTTATTCGTTTTCATCTGTAACTAAATTGTAGTCGAAGAGTTGCGCGTAATTTGAGTCAATAAAAACTTGAACAGTCCAAATGCGTGTTGCGGTAGGATAATAATTCATTTTTATGTAAAAGTATCTTGTAGGATTGTACATTTTTAAGTTACAAGTTTGTATGTGAACTGTGAAGAGTTGTGTGTAATATTAGGCAACAAAAACTAAAATTCTTTAACAAACACCGATTTTGTAAATTTGAGTATTGAGTAAGCTCGAAACTTCTATGAATAAAGATTATTCAATGTTCATTGTAAACATAATTGGTCATGTTAAGATTTTTGTGAGATAAAAATATAATGTGAGGCCTTTTGTGTGGGATTTTTGTTTTGTTTATAATGAAACTTTCATTAATTAAACCTAACATAAGTTATTATGTTCAAATCAGACATGAGAAGATTTTAATCTGACTTTTGTTTAAGTTAATCTTTGAGAGCATCTAATGCTTAAGCTATCAAAACTTTTTTTTTTACTATTCTACAAAGTTTTTGCAAAAGTTATTTTGCATTATAATAAAAGATTTTACAAAAGCTTTTTAAAATAGACTTGGCTAACTCCAACTTTTTGCAAAAAAACTATTAGTCACTCATGCATCTTCTCTATACTTATATTATATCGGGATTTGTTAATGTGTGACCATTAGATACCCATCTTCTCTATACTTATATTATATCGGGATTTGTTAATGTGTGACCATTAGATACCTTTTAAAGTGTAAAAAATGCATTTAACGTGTATTAAATTTTTAAATACATTAAAAAACTATCAATCCATAATATATTTAATAAACATTAATTAACCTTTTCAATTTGAGTAATCAAATGCGATATTTCGTTTAATACACTCAATCCCCATTGATTTTCGCACTCGTTAATTTCAGTTATTGCAAAAAGGGCATCCACTATAATAACCCCTTAAAAGGTTTAATTAATACATCATCAATTTATAAACTTTTTCATATTATAAACCTATTTCTACTATTAATAAACCTATTCATAAAGCTTTTCATATTATAAAGTGTGAAGTCTAAAATACATCCTTGTGGTTTGCCCTTTGGCTCGCTTTACTTCCCTAAATTTTTTTTTTGGAACAATTACATCCCTCCGTTAGTAAAGTTGGCACAAAATCATCCCTTACGACAAACGGTGCAAAGATATCCCCGTTAAGTCCCCCACGTGCTAGTCACGTGAGGGATATTTTGGTCCATTTGTCACTAACCCCCACGTGTTACTCCCAGATAACCCCACACCCTTTTTTAAAACGTATAATCATCTTCCCCAATTTTGTTTAACCTAATTTCACTATCTCCAAATCCATAAAACCCTAACCGTTCTAATCCAATTAATCTATCCCCAAAATAAAAAAACCCTAACCATGTCCCACACTATGATTTGCAGATGTGGGTAACCAATTGTTATTCATACTTCATGGAGAGCAGCAAATCCTGGAAGACGCTTTTATTGTTGTCCAAAACCTGTAAGACCTTAATTGGGTTGATTTTCTGTCTATTTTGAATGTTGATTTGTAAATTGAACTTTTAAGGTACCTAATGATGGGTTTCAAGACTGGGTGGATCCTCCAATGTGTCCAAGATCCGTCATGATTATTCCTGGATTATTAAGAAACATGAATCAACTTCAAGAATCATCAAGGGAAAATGCTTTAAAAGCTACAAGATTCAAGTTCATGTTAGGATTTAGTTGGGTTTTTTTTTGTTACGTATTTGATGATCAAATGAAATCCAGTAATGTAATGTTGCTGTTATGAATGAAATGTCTTTGGTTTATATGTTAATATGCTGTCTTCGTTTTTATCAATATGTTCACATGGGTTGAAATGCTTGAAATGGGTTGAAATGGTTGAAATGTGTTAAAATTGTTGACTTTAAATGGGTTGAAATGGTTGACTTACCAATTGGTTCAAATGGCTACTGATAAGGGATCAAAATACATCTGAAAAAACCATAGGTGCAAACACCACAGTTGGAAAAACCACACATGGACCAAAAACCAGCACAGATTAAAAAATGCATTCAACCTATTTGCTGATGTGGCCTAAAAGAGACTGATTCAATAGGGTAATTTGCAGTCAATGTGTTGGTAATAGATAATGAAATGACTGTACAAGCATTTCCACATGGGAGAGAATATTAGTGTCATTCAATACACTATTTTTTTTCTACCCATTCTGCAAAAAGGGTGAGAATCTTATGTCTAAATGTAGTACCAAACCCTTTCACATGGTGTTTATATACATGCATAATCACAAAATAATTTTCATCTCACATTTCTAACTAATCCTACAACTGTAAACATGAGCTCCAACAAAAAACCAGGTATTGAACCCCATATTTTTATCTCATTTTTCATATCTTTAAACAACCATTAATTTTCTTTTATTTTTTTTGGTGCAGAAATCATAACAATTTCCAGCAATGATGAAGCTGCTAAAGAAATCATAAGCATTTCCAGCAGTGATGAATCTGTGCAACCTCTCTAATTTCATGGTCTTACTACTTTCCTAAGGTTGATGGTAGCATGATTCCAAAGCAAGACTTTGCTAATATGATTAAGGTGTTAGGTCTGCCAAATAAGGCAACTTGTGATTTACTAGGTATCAAACCATTTGCTGTCAAAAATCTAACAGATGTAAAAGGGAAGGGGAAAGGAAAAATAGTTTAGTATGCTTGGTTAAGTATCATGGTTTAGTATCTATGGTTTAGTAGCACGGATGAAATGCTTAAGTATGACTTAAATTCTCTCTAATAAATCTTTTGTACCAATTATTATGAATGCAATGCTTATGTGTGGTTTAGTATCATGTATTACTGGTAAAAAAATTGCAACTGAAATGGGTTGAAATACTAACCAAATATGTGAAATGGATTGAACAGTTATGACTTGATTGTGATTGAAAGACCAAAGACAATAAGCATTTACACCTGCACAAAAGCATAAGCATTTACACCTGCAAAAAGCATAAGCATTATATGGTTTTAAAGACTCACAACAACCACCATTGCATAAGCATTTACATCTTCAAAAATTCAACAACCAATGCATAAGCATTTACGGCTACAAAAATAATAGAGCTAAACTACAACAAATATTGCATAAAACATACCATATCATCCAAAAAGACATACACTGTTTTTACCAACAAGACATAAACAGACCACATTACCAAAAGATCTACGCTGCGTTCCCGAGTTTTATTTTTGAAAGAAGAGAAAAGAAGTGGGTAGAAAACAAAATAAATTTGTGTTCTTGAGTTTTTTTTAGGAGAGAAGATAAAAGAAGAGAAGAGTGATTTTGCCTAAACTTCTCTCCAAAACTTTCTCTCCAAAAGTGGGATGATTTGGAGAGAAGTTATATTAGGAAGCTTTAAATAAATAAAGTAACTTAAATGACCTAATATAAGACATAACTTTTATATATAACCAAGGATATAATTGTAAAATCATCTGTTATCTCTTCTTTTCTCTCCTAACTCGGGAACATGATATAAAAAGTTTAATTTCATTCATCTCCTCTTCTTTTCTGCCCATTTTTAACTCTTCTCTTCTTTTCTTTCATTTAAAAAACTTGGGAACATAGTGCTAAAGTGTTCAAACATTACAGACCACATTACCAACAGTTGTGACATAAACAGACCACATTACCAAAAGACCAAAAGTAATTCATATCTTTGCTTTTCGCTTAGTTCTTGCAGAAGCTTGAGATCCACCAACACTTGAACCTTGTGTTCCAGTAACATTTGACCTTTGTGATCCACCAACACCAGAACCTTATGATCCAGTAGCATTCACCTTACAAGTTCTTTGTTGTGTCCAGGGGTGTGACAATTTAGGCATGTTACTTTTTTTCCCACCCTAGATAACCTACCATTTGCAGACTTCATTTGGCTTGATATATCATCTGCAGCCTTTCTCTTTTTTTTGGTGGCCTCCCTATTTGTGTTTTGATCTTTGGGGGAAGGATAATGTATGGACTAGGGTGTTTCTTCCACAAAGGTGGTCCAGTACAAGGGTTGATTGTGTGAGTGTATTACTTTTCCAAGTAGTTAGCCAATAACATCTATGCACCCATGTCTCTGGCAACCCAACATCATTTGTGTTTCCAGCCATGTCATTGATCACTGCAACAACATGCTTGCAAGGCATTCCAGTAAGCTCCCATTTTCTGCAGATGCATGTTTTGTCTTGGACATCAACAACACACTGGTCTTCCCATGGCCCATTAACTTAGTACTTTGTTCCACCATTGAAAAGCACCTACCATAAGCATACAAGTTGTAGCTGATTACTAAAACAATTCAAATTTTAATGACTAAAATTACTGAACAGTTAAAAAAAATAACAGTTTACCGTATAATAGCTGGCCTCATTCTTTATTGCATCAAATAACTTAGTTACAGCTGGAGTTAGAGGTCCTTGACTCTTTGAAATGACTTTTTGAACATTAACAATTCTTTCATCAAGTATTCCCTAGCAAATTCTAGTGCTGTGAGAATTGGAGCATCTCTCCCACCCATCAACTGTTTATTAAACACGTCACATAAATTGTTTAACAAAACATCACAATGTGCTCTACCTACATTCAGCAATACATATAATAAGCAATACATCTAATAAGAAACAGAGTAAATTAGCAAGAGAATAACAACTTTACCACTGAAATGAGCTCTTGACCAGTGTTGTGCAGGTATCTTCTTCAAATACTCATAGGCTTGTTCATCCAAGTTTTTTCAACTGCTCCATTGCTCTATCAAAGTACTGAACAGTTGTAGCTGATGCACACTTCCAAACCAAGTCGTTGTATTGTTTACCTCTCCAAATATGCTTCATATTCTCATGTATATGTCTTACACAAAACCTATGCTCAGCACATGGGAAAACTTTTGCAATTGCAGGTATGATGCCCTGGAATAACATGTATTAAAATTAGTAATTAATAAACACAATCAGAAAGATAAATAGGAATTAAGCATGTTTACCTTTTTTCTACCAGATATAAATGTGAAATTAGACATGGGTGTCAAATTCAGATCATCACCCAAACAAGTCAAAAACCAAGACCATGAACTTGTGGTTTCTGCTTCCACAATAGCATAGCCAAGTGGATATATCCCATGGTTTGCATCTATCCCAACAGATGTGAGTAACTGACCTGGGTACTTTCCTTTCATGAAACAACAATCTAGCCCAAGTAAATCTCTTAACCCTTCTTTTAACCTTCTCTTCAAAGCTCCAATACAGACATATATCCTTCTAAATTGTCTTGTAGTATCATTTGGATTGTAATCTCTTTCTAGATCTATCTTGACAGTTGTGTTTGCATTGCTCCTTTGCAGCTCTAAGACATAATCCCTTAAATGAGCATGTTGTTCTGTATAGTCACCCTTAACCTTCATCACTGCCTTACCCTTTGCTCTTTTGACCTTGCTAGTAGAGATACCAATTTGATATTTCTTTTGCAGTTGCTCTCTTATGGCTTTAATTGGGATTTCTGGGTTTGGCTATATGGTTTCTTCAATATCCTTGGTAAGAAAGCTGTTTGTGCACTTCTTCACTTCTCTTGTTTGCAAACAAATGTGTGAATAAGAGAAGGTTTTCACAGCCCATGTGCCTTGACTGTTACAAGAAATGTGCAAAGTCCAAGGGCATGTGATGTCTTCATAGATATATTTGCCTTTAGTGCCACCTACTTTTATTCTCAATCCACCCTCTTTATTTATTCCCTCTCCATTATCATTTGTCTCATCCTTTTTGGACTCTACCCATTTTCCATTCATATTTTTAAGTGGACTACTATTTAGCCCAGTAGGTTTGACCTTTGGCCCACTAGCATGTCTAAACACAGGACACTTTCCCTTACATACAACCCTAACCCCTTTTTATCATTCTTCCAAGTGTACAACTGCCTTCTAGTTGCTACAGCTTCAGCAGTCACCATTTTTGTAACTACCTTTTTATTCCCAAACTATCTCCCCAAATAAAAATGTTTCATTAGTACTACTTGGATTAACAATCTGCTTATCATGTTCCCTTCTTAGCTTTGTCAATGCTCTCTTTCTTGTATCAATGCTACTGTAACACTCCGAAAATACGGTCTAGCGGAAGCATACGAACCTTTGGGTGCTACAATCTTGGTATCACAACATAAGGTACAAAGAATGGGTTTTATCCCATTAATTTAGAATAAGATTCATTAATTGAAAACAATAAGTTACATTTATGAAGTAGTGCGGAAATAGACCCAAAAGATAATTAAAACGGTCCCGTTTATTCATCAGAGTCGCCTATGGCCATGCCCCTTGCCAAGCGTCTTCTAATAGTGAGCTATCGCCTTAAACCTAAGAACACATGCTAAAAAGGTCAGCTTACGCTGGTAAGTTCATAGAGTTTAGTTACCAAAGTAATAGTGGACCTGATAGAGTTTAATTGCTATGTGTGACTAAGGCAGACATAAATCCAATCAATAATCCACAACACAAATGAGATCTCAGCAGGGCCCCAAGTGACTCTAGCCAGCGCAGTCGTAGCAAGGTCTAGAACACAAGCTACCTTGGTCTAGGTCGGTGTATTCTTAGCTAGGCATCGCGTTATAGCATAGGAATGCTACCCTAGTCTAAGTCAACAAATGTCGCATGTCTAACCTTTCCTAGTCAACATATTAGCAACTTAAAAGAGTAGTGACATGTCCAAGAAATAGTTTGCATTCACATACACAAATAAGATATCAATCACCAATTCAAATATACCAAACAACAGTCATTCCCAAATAATGTTCACATATCCAGTTATGGTTCGTTAAATGCAGCATGTGTTCTCCCCCAAAATAGTTATGAAAACCTTTTAAAAGAGGGGCTATGAAACTCACCTTAGCCATAACAATGCACTATTCACTATTGACACGACTGACATATAAAGCTAATCTCCAAGACATCCAGAAGAATGTACGACGAGTATGATAGAATAGAAGTGACGCAACCTAATGCGTATAAGATTATCTTAAAATACGGCTCATATGATAAAGAAGTCAATAGAAAGTAAAGTGTCATAGTTTTCGTGGATTATTCATGTCGTTACTTTCAAAAGTCCATTATCGTTCCCAAAAGTTTTTATTTAGTATCTCAAAAGTTTAGTTTTAATGTTTCGTGTGGTGGTAAGAAACATAGACGCGACGTACAACTCACGCAAAAGAAGAGAAGACATCGACATAGTCGAGACATACCGACCATAAATCACGCCAAAAAGGAAAAGACATTGACAAAGTCAAGAAATACTGACAATACTCAAGCTAGTCAAAGACTAGGAAATGACAACAACTATTTATGACACATAAATAGGTTAACTTTCGATAATTTCCCCATAATCCCAAACGTACATGTTTATAATAGAAGATAAGTTTCCATTTATCACTTAATTAATAAAAGTGTCACATTTGTTACTCATAATTTATACAAGTTTATAATAAAATACTTCATATAAGTTATACTACAAAGTATTATATAATTGACATGCTTGCTTACTCAACGTTCCCAATCCTTATGGCTCTAATAGATTGTTTTATCAAAACATTTCTCGACAAGTTTATAAAGGTTAACTTGTGTTTATAAAACATGAGTTACTATCTTTAATCAATAAGAGTTTACAATTAAATAAAATCATATTTATCGACAACATATAACAAGATATCTCGTTATTAGTTAAAATGTGAAAAGGGAATACTTAGGCATATTGCGAAACAAATATATCAAACTCATTCCCGAGTCTAATATATTATACTCGTTTAAGCCAAAACGTTTAATAATGTCCAGCTTATAAATCAATATAACTCGTTATCAGTTGCTATTCCAAATTTATAAAACGTAGGTTGATAAATGTTTACCACACCATTTTATGAGTACTTATTCGCTATTAAATCAAGTCTAATATCGTGTATCACGATAATTCTATTCCGGTATTTTCGGGAAATTGATTCACTACAATATCGAGTCGTTAAGTATATATATACACATATAGTTAACCCATCGTCTTATACCGTTATCCGTTTCATTAATTTTGATATTTCATTATAATTGATCATTGGTTCTAATATGTCCATCTATAATTGTTCATTAGTATCCGTTTCGATATTATATGTTAACCACATTTTACGACTCATCCAACATTTTCCCTAACCAAATTGAATAAAAACCGTTACCTAAATTAATTCCTACCGTATGACTATTTAACAAATCGAGACTTGTTAACCTAAGTTTAACCATCCAGGTCAAACCCGACCATAATCAAGCTAGCCACCACGTTAATCATTTATTCCCATACGGATGGTTTTATTTAATTTAAAACATCCCCATGTGACTAACAAAATAAATCCACTTGACCCGGGGCTCTAACTGACCCAACGACACAGCCATATGGGTCTTTGGACCCGACCCGTTTTACTGACCCGACCTGACTCAGTGACTGAGTCCACTCGTGCCAACAAGGATGACAAACACTCCGTTTTTTCCAGATTCGATCCCAACTATATTTACCACAAACATCACACTACTAAGTTGTTATAACGAAATGCAAGATCAGGCCGAGACCCACAAAATCATGCCACCATCCGTTTTACACTCATTTCACCACACGTTAAATCAAAATAACGCTTTTTAGATCTTGTTTTAACACTTTATATCCACGAAACACAAAAATTAATATATATATATATATATATATATATATATATATATATATATATACACACACACACATATATATATATACACAAATATATATACTCGGTTAAGAAGAAAAAAAGAATATTAATGGGTTGGGTTTACCGAGAGAGAAAGAGAGACGAGAGGAGAACGAGAGCGTGGGTGGTATCCTTTACGAGTACTACGCGTAACCACCAAGCTAGAACCTTTAAGACTCGTTATCCTTGAAAACCCTAAAATGTCGAACCTTAAATCTCATATTTGGAGCGCGTCGTGGGGTTTGAGGGTGCATACGATGCATAAACGTGGTCTCAAGAACCCGATCTATCGATTACAAGTGGTTGTGTAACTATTGGTGGTCGCCGGAATTTTGGCCGGAAAAAATGGAGGCGCCGAAACCCTAGAGAGGGTCGCCGAAAAATGTAGAGAGAGAGAGAATATAGTGTGTGTGTTTTTGTAGTGAGAGAAAGTGGTGAAGTAAAATGAGGGTGTGTGGAAGATTTGGGGTATATAAACCCATGGAGGGACCCAGGTTGTAAATAAAATAAAGACTAAAATACACCGTTGGTCCCTAAACTTGTTACTGCGCATCGCGATGGGACAAAGTTGGGCGTTATCATCGCTGGAGGTCCAAAACATGGGGTTTATATGCCAAACTCGTCCCTTGACCATTAACGCCGATGTCAACGTTATGTTGTTGAGGGCAAAACCGTCTTTCACTGTAGCGTACTCTATACAAACCGTTGTACAGTGTTTGTAGCTACTATATGTTTGTGTAACACGGTTTGGTCGTCAGTTATCATCCATCCATAAACTATCCTACAAAAACAGTCTTCTACAAAAAAGATGATCGTTTCAACATGGTACGTTGCTGGTGTGGTAAGCAAGCTATTATTCGCACTTCGTGGACCTCTGCCAACCCAGGGCGTCAATTTTTTGGTTGTCCTGTTGAAGTAAGTGCGTCTTAATATTTATTGTATTAATTTGTTTCGCAAGCAGCAAAGTACATTGTAACAATGGTGGTTGTTTAATGACTTGTCATAATCATGAATAGGGGTCTTCTTGTCAGTGGATACGATGGTATGATCCTGAAATTTGTGTTCATTCAAGAATGATCATACCAGGCCTTTTGAGGGGAAGAAATGAGCTTGAGGCAAGATTAGTAGCTGCTCAAGGTGATGTGTGGAAGTGGAAGATTTACATGGTGCTCAGTTGGATATTGTTCTTGATTGTTTATGCATTGGGATAACTTTTTAGTTTTTATGTAATGAGGCGAGATGGTTAATGTTCATTATCTTGAATTGTAGTAACGTTGTGTCCCATAAGGTTACGAATCTTGTTATTATGATCGGTTTACCGTATATTTATGGCTTTATGCACATGGTTAAGATTAAACTTGACTTTTAATTGTCAACATTGTTATGAAGTATTCAGTTTGGTTTGTTTTTGACTTTCAATGCCTTATGGGTATGCAGATGGTTAGCAATTTTTTAAGGTTGGACTTTTAATTATCAACATTCTTATGAGGTTCTGTTTACCTTTGGTTACTTTTGATGCAAATTATTCACACATCAAGCTTAGTCAATCTATAAAAATACACAATAATGACATGGTTCCATAGTTAATGCAAATGGAAATAATTCCAAATGCATAAAATTGCATACTTTTCAAAGCATGAGAACTACAGTTAGAGACACACACATATGTTTTTAGAGTACATAACTTGTCCATAGGAAATAAACTAGATGAAACATTGTCTAGCTAATTAGCCTAATAGAATTGACCTATGGTGAGCCCATCATTCTTTCCAGTGTAGCCTGCTGCCTAGTCATTCTTCGTGTATCAAGCTGGGTTGAAGCAGAAACTGCTTGCACATCACTTGACTGCAGCTGAGAATCAGACTATGATTGATCATGTTGGTGGGATTGACACTGGGATTGCTCATGCATGCTGGGATCGGCAATTGCTTCATCTTGATGTTGCTAGGATTGAGAGAGGGACTCATCTTGTATCTTGGGATCTTCTGTTGCATCATCTTGATGTTGCTGGGATTGAGATAGGGATGCATCATGTATGATGGGATCTTTAGTTGCTTGATCTTGATTTTCAGATTGAACACCACTTCCTTGAACTGCACTAACTTGACTTTCAACAACACTTGTACCTTTAGGATGTGTCCTTGTTGCTGCTACTTTGTTACCTTTAGGATGTGTATTTTTTGCTGCTGCTTTTGTAGGCACTTGTTTGACTTTTCCCTTATTGGCAGTTTGACTACTTTCAGCTCCACATACCCTAGACATGTTTTCTGGTTATGTCCAGCAATGCCACAAATACTACACTTAACACTCTTCCAAGCCCTTGACAGCTTATCATTCTATACAATCTCTTCACTTTCAGGAACTATCCTAACTCTTTTTCTACCTCTTGAGCTAGGCGGCTTTGTTTCGGATTTCGGTGGAACAATTGTTGTTGGCACAATTGATTTTTCCCAATGTTCGCTGCTAGTTATAGGCTCGACATGGTGATGGTAGGTTGCCTCCCAAGTGAGAAGATAGTAATAAGGATGAGCCCATGTTTCTATAGCTCCTACTTGTTGCCCATTTAAAGCCATATTCCAATTGGTAGCAACAACATGTTTACATGGTAAACCTGTTATCTCCCATCTTCTGCAAGTACAAGACTTGTGTACAACATTAACTACACATTGGTCACCCCATGGTCCACTAACCTGAAACTTAGTTCCCCCATTCCATAAAACATTATACTTAACAACCTTTTTCTTAATACCCTCTAGCATGTGTTGTGCAGTTGGTGTTAGTGGCCCATCACTCTTCTCAATCACCAAAAGAACATGCATTATCCTATTCATACAGTATTCCCTGATGTATTCTAAGGCTGTAATAATTGGTTTGTTTAAACCCTCAATTATTTTGTCAAGAAACACTTGACACATGTTATTAAGTAACACATCAGAAGTTGCTCTCCCTAAAGATAAACAGTAATAAACATGTATTAATTATAAATGTTTATATTGCTTTAACAAATAAAAATTAACTGAAACAGATAGATGACTTACATGAAAAATGTAACCTTGACCAATGGATCGGTGATATCTTACTTAACCAATCATGGGCTAGTTGATTAAATTTCTTGAAATCAGCCATAGCTTTCTGAAACTGTACAACAGTTGAGGCTGTTGCACATTTCCACAGATGCTCTTTCTAGGCCCTACCTTTCCATTGAAGTTTCATTTTCTCATGAATGCTTCTAATACAGAATCTGTGTTTTGCATCTGGAAAAACATCTTCTAAAGCTCTACTTATATCCTACACAAAATCAAATATGTTTACTATTTGTTTCAAAACAGAGAGACTTAAATTCATGAACAGATTAAGGGAGTACCTTTTCCATGTCAGTAATAAAAGTGATGCTTGAGATTGGCTCAAGTGCTATATCATCGGATAAACAATGAAGAAACCAAGTCCATGATCCTATGTTTTCTGATTCAACAAAAGCATAAGCTAAAGGGTATATACCATTGTTGCTATCAATTCCCACAGCTGTCATCAGTTGACCATTCAAAGGACCACGAATTGGAAAAGCACCCAGCCCCAACAACGATCTCCCACACGCTTTAAATCCTTCCTTCAGTACACCTAAACAAACATACATTCTCTTGAATTCTCTCGTTGGAAGAGTCTCATCTGCAGGTTGTTCCACAGTCATCACAACTGTTGTATTAGGGTTTATCTTCTGCAACTCTTGAACATAATCTCTCAACATGGTAAATTGTAGCTTGAATTGACCCCTGATGGCTGTTATTGCTAAGTTTTTGGCTCTTAAAACCTTCTGCAGGGACACTTGAAGCTCGTATTGGTTGGTAAGTTGATTATGCACAGACTTGACAGGAACCAGTGGATTGGTTTCAACTTGTGATGTAATTTGCTTTGAGATATAGTTAAGGTCAAAAGCTCTGACTGCCTTTGATTGCAAACAAGTGTGTTGCTCATTATATGTTCTGACTGACCATGTACCTGTCTCACCATTCCTGCCGACAAACAATAGCCATGGGCATAGTATTTCTGAAGGGTCCTTTTTGCCAGAAAGCAATGCATTTATACCCCTTCTGCTTAATGGAATTCTAGATGGGCCTATATCCTGTCCAGGACCTTCACTTGGGCCTGAAAGTGGAACACAACCCTTACATCTGACCCTTATTCTTGTTTTGTCATTCTTCACAAAAAACAACTCCCTCCTAGTTTCTATTGAATGCTCTCTTACCTTAGTTTTGACATCCACTGCAGTAGGAAACTCCTGACCAGAATAGAAGAATGTGGTATAGACTCCATTTTCAAAGTCTGCATCTCAGAAAGAAACATACTCACTGCAAAAGACATCATCAACCATCACAGGTAAATCATTTTCCAAATGCATGTCATCACTTATATTATTAGTTGTTCCTGCTTCACCTAACTCATTACTCTGACCTACTTGGACCATAGCAAGTTGTGCATCATTCTCCTGACAAGTATTCTCTTCATTTGCTTGAATTGAATCATCAACTACATTGCCTAAGTCACTAGTGTCACTCACTTGTAACAGAGTAACATCAACAACAGGATCATGTTCCATGTTATTGTCATAAACAGATGCACATCCTACAAAATGATTATCTTGAGTCAATTGAAACAGAATTACATCCACATCAGGCTCCTCAAACCTGTTATTGACATCAACTAGTGCTCTTCCTACTTTGTCTAAGTGCTTCCCCTGAGTTAATTGAAACAGATTTACATCAACATCAGGCTCCTCAAACCTGTTATTGACATCAACTAGTGCTCTTCCTACTTTGTCTAAGTGCTTCCCCTGAGTCACTCGAAACAGATTAACCTCAACATTATCAGGCTCCTTAATAGCATTGTCCTCATCAATAAGTACTAAAGCGCGCTCACTGTTATGAACACGTTGGCTAGCAAATGATGTGTCTAGGGTGGAAAATACAGGATCAATGTTTGGCAAATTTCTAGATTCACCAATATCATTGAGGTCCATAGGTACTTATGTAAGTTGCATAAAAGGATCTAGTGCAGGTTCATTATCAAGATCATCTAACACCAATCGTCTACAACAAGATTGAATAGCAGCAGTAGCAACTTTTGTCATATCTTCATCCATCTCCCAAAAGACAGTCTTAATAGATTGTGGGGACATTTCAGACAGCTCTAATCTTGTCTTACCTATTTCCACATACACATCTATCAACTTATTGTCTTTGACAACATCTTTCAACAACTCAACATTAGCAGCTTCACACAAACTAAACAATTCGTTGTCCAATGTACAACCAGGCTTAAGAAAGTAGAAATAATTGGTTTGTCCAATCTCATAACCGATTTGGGTAATGAGAGTCAACAAGGCATTTCTTGCCTCCTTGATATATTCTACCTGGAAAGTATTTGAATGTACCTTCATAATGAAACCTCATGCTAAAGGATCCTGGTTGACCCGCTGTATAAAAAATGTACAAAAACAATGTTACGATAAAGTTACCTAAAAGGGGAATAACTTAAACAATCGTACTAACATATGATTGTAATAGACTATAACCAAAAAACACTTACAATATCTCCTGATTGCAGCTTTTTCCTCAATTACATGGTCATCAAAGAAAGGATATTCTCTAATTCGCCATAGAGTAAATCTAAGGTTGGTGTTTGTTATTTTCTTACTTAGATTATTTGATTTGATGATTGACATTGCATTAGGGTTTTTTGGGTAGGCTTCCAAAACAAGTTTGGGGATGAGCAATGAGTACACATCTTTGTTATATTCTACATAATGGCGGGAAATTGGACAAGACATCTGCTATAGTATATCAAGGTAATAAGACGATTCTACCCTTAGCAATAACAGGATAACAGGGTTTTATGGAGTATAACGGAACGTTGACATCGGAGTTAATGGTCAAGGGACGAGTTTGGCATATACACCCCATGTTTTGGACCTTCAGCGGTGATAAGGCCCAACTTTGTCCCATCGCGATGCGCAGTAACAAGTTTAGGGACCAACGGTGTATTTTAGTCTAAAATAAACTAAGGGGGCGGCCATGTAACTTCCACAGGGACCTATTATGAAACTTTCTCAAACTTTTGATATATTAGGTTCGGGACATGTTTGGACTAGCAAACGAGGGATTCGTGACACGGGAATTACGCCAACGCTCTTAGAATATTATTTCCAATAAAAACGATATATAATACGACTCGTATCTCAAATTAGAGAGAACGATCACTCTAATTGCCGTTTCTCCATAAACGACGCATTGAGGAAATTACGAGTTGTCACAGCCTCACCTCCTTAAAAGGAATCGCGTCCTCGCGATTCAATTCAAGTTACTCGTTGAGGTCTAAAAGATGTGAGTGCATACACACAAGGATTCATCTTCACGTTCCCCATGTTAATTCAGGATCTTACTGCGAGTTTCTACGAACCTCAAAGATAGGGATGCGACTTTACTAAAGTAGCTTGATTTCATGGTTTACGATTTCGATAGGTCAACAAAGTTTAAACGTCCAAAGATTAGGATTTCCCAGAGGGATAACAACTGCCTCATTGGCGAGTCATTTCTTCCTATTACGCATGAAATTTTGAGAGTACTACTGAGTTCTGATGGTAGCTCAAGGCTTTGAGCCGCTGGTCTAACTTCAACAAGGGTTCAAAAAGATCGATATAACGAGGACTAAGCTTCCGCGTTTATTAAAAGCTTCTCACATTGTCATGGTGGATCTCTAGGATTAACCTAGGTCATATCTGGGAAGTCAAGAGGTTTACGTTGTCTATGTCTCCTAACGGTTTGCGAGCAGCTTGCGTATCCATCTCAACTTAGAACGGTTTCCTTGACAGCTTCTTAAATAGGTTTGGGGTTGGTAAGTTGGGTATTTCCCTTTCTATCCAACAATCGGGATCGGCACTTATGACCACAGAGGGTCTCTTACGGTGTCTTCAAAGTACTAAAGTGATAGGTATGGTTATAGGAGAATTTGGCCAACGGAAGGTGCCTATCCCAACTGTTGCCAAGCTCGATAGTCACGCGACTTATTCTTACTAATGCTCGGATAATTTCTTCACTTTGGCCATCAATCTGGAGATGATACACTGTAAGCATGTCCAGATCTGTTCTCTCGGCTCTAGAAAGTGATAGATGAAACGTGGGTGTGTGGCGATTGCCATGATCCGAGAAGGATAGAAATCAACATTTCCTAATGCACACGATCTCCTTTACGTGTGAAGAAATCTATTGGTTTAACCCAGGCTTCCGATCGCACTTCCTCCTTAAAAAGGATCGGAAGAAGTTGAAGAAGGATCAGATGTGTACTAACATAATGATTCCCAGATAGAGAAAGCGGACCGAAGGGAGTTTCCCCTTTCAATTGGAGTTCCATAGTGGAAGGAAGGTAAGGAGCAAGAGTTCGAAAGTGAGGGCTAGCTCATAGGAGCGAAGCCACTCTACCAGAGGGAGAGGAATGAGTACTCTCTCACCTCCTTAAAAAAAGATCGAGGGATTCTTTAGTACTGCTATAACTATATGAGGAGAGACGAGCAAGGTCGTCTATACTTTCCGTTTTACTGATTAACGGGAGGTGAACAGGTTGGGTAGGACTACCAACAACCATTCAGGTAACGGTATGGGATCTACTCCCAGGGTTTCGTCTACGGCGTAGCTTATCGATCGGTTAAGAGGACCGAAAGGATAGCAGGTGTTTCTCTAAGGACGAGAGAAGGATTAGGTGGTTGTCCTAAGGAACGCGGTTTAGGTTACTCCTTAGGATTTCAAGATCTTTGTTGAGCACGGAATCTCTACTGGACGAGAAGTGTAGGAAGTTCAGAGTACGACTCTGTTAGAAAGTGTTGATTGCTACTAGCAATCAGTCGGTTGACTTAGCACGATATCTAGGTTAGAGGCGAAAAGTACTACTCTGATAGAGAGTATTGATTACTAACGTCAATCAGTTGATTTACTCATTAGTGCACTTAATACTTAACGCAGAAAAGTTCCATATTCGAATCCAAAGTCATAATTCCCCAAAAGAAGTTCGACTACCAATCGATATCAGATCAATTCCTTAACAAACGGCACTAAGTTCACATCGATGGAATATGAGGTACGACACTAATAGGAAAACACATGTAGTACCACAATCCGTGATATGACGTAGCAGATTAACATTAATAAAACAACATCGAGAGTTCAACGTTGTTAGAGCAACATTGACGAAACAATATCTACAGGATAACCTCGGTGAACAACTTCATTAAAACAGGTTGCTAGAATGTTATCGATAGGGGCACCTAACTAGAGGATCAGGTACAACACCAACAGTACATAAGGTACGACCTTAACTGTGAGTTGTTGACGAAGCAATGTCGAGAAGACATTATCGGTTTAGAAAGATGAACAACGTCGTCCGGGTGACGTCATATGAATCAACATCGAGTGAATGGTAAGGTCTCAGAAGTCTAACCAATAGTCGATTCGAGACGAGGCTCGAGGTAGAAGTATCGGTAACAGGATTACCAACAACATGAGGCTGAACGACCAATCCAACAAGGTTACTAATGAAACGGGACAAAATGATAATTTCATCAAGATTACTAAGGAAACTAGGCCGGATAACAGTTCGAGGCCAAATGATGATTCGAAGTCAAATGATGAGTTAACAACTCGGAATGAGGTCTAAAATCACAAAATCCAACAATCCTAAAAACCAAAATCAAAACCGAATCCAAAATAGTCTAGACCAAATCCAAAGGTAGCTCAAAACGATTCCAAACGCTCTAGTGAGATCGACGAGGCTTATGACGATAAGTAGCTTGGATGTAAATGGTGCCAATCGGGTCTAACCCGACTTAAGGCAAACTACGCATGACAGCATCAAACTGGAATTCCACATAAGCAGAGACATATAGTAGTAACGCTTACGCAGCGCGTTCGGGGTCAAAGGAACTTCCTTTTCGTCGACCAAGTTTTTCAACACCCTAGGCAGTGAACCTAATCGTTGTAGTGTAGTATTAGGGTAAGCCACGGGTATTGATATCGTTCTATAGGGGAATAGGAATGCTAGAGAGGAGTTACTATGCTAAGGTTGGGGTTGAGGAAGATTATTTTTTATCTTTTTATGTTTTTTAGGAAATGGAAAGGTACGAATCTCGGGGTTTGGATTTGGGGGTTAGTATTTCTACCGATTACTCTACTTATCTAATTATCTAATCTAAGGTGTATGTAGTCTATGTCTAATTATTGTGTGCTCGTATGATAGTTTAAAGATGTGTTTACTTAGGTTTTCTTACTCCTTAATTATCTCCTATTGATGGTTGAATTGTCACGTCCTTATTCTTAATCTCGTTGTGTGTCTAAAGTCGTACGGTATACCTTTGTCCCTAACTCTTTGAAACTACCAAAGGGTCTCGTCTACAAAATCTCTAGGAATTATAGACTCTAACTCTAAGGTACTCTTTGGATGGTTTAGCCTACAACTACTCTAGGCGTTATAGTCTAAGGTTCACAAAGATTAATCAAGCATTAACTATACAACGAATGCCCTATCGCATTACTAGATCATTAACAATTAAGATAAGAGACAATCAATCAATATTCAATAATTAAGTTTCATATTCCCTAAGCAAACACACAAATAAATTAGCCGGACATGGAGAACATGCAAGCATACACACAAATAATTGAAGACATAATTGAATTAATGAAGTAAAACACTTATCTTGATGTAAGATAGGGTTTGGAACCCTAAAATACTGTACAAGACAGCCTTGGTTCGGTTTAGATTTTTACTCCAAAAGACTACACACTAAAACTGAAAAATTCGGATTCTATATATAAGATTACAATCGCGACGGCGTCGGGTCGCCGTCATTAGGGTTTCGTCTTGGCCACGTTAGTCTTGCGACGGCGTCATATTATGCTTGTGACGTCGTCCCCTTCAGTCTCTGACGCCGTCTGGATCAAATCTAGGCCGTCTGAGTTGTGACGACCTACTCTTATAAAGCCTGACACCATCACTTGAAAATAAGCAATTTGGCTACTGTATCGTCACAACATGTGCTCCGACGGCGTCGCATATAACACCTGATGCCGTCACTTTTAGAACCTGACGCCGTCCCCTTGTGTTTCAGCAGCTTGAGTGTCTCGATTCTTGACTTTGGCCATTTTCTTCGTATATCCGCACCTTTTCGTCCAAATAAATGCCATTCCAATAATTTGCCTTCAAGAGACCTAAAAAGTGAAAAGGAACGATATTAAGTAATAACGGATACAAAAGTGATCAAATAAGGGCTTAAACGACCCCTCAAAAAGGTACATTTTAAAACCTTATCATATTGCGATGTCAGAAGTGTTACGATTTGAGAGGTGTTGCGATGCCAGTGTGTCATGTGTGATTGCGGGATTTCGTGATGTTCGGTGAGTGTGTGTGTGTTCGCCTAAAGCTCATCATTCCCAAAACCAATCTCTATCCCAGACATAATTCTGTTATAACTACTCCAAGTGTCGCAAATTCACCTCTGAGTCGAACATAGGTGATCAGTCCATGTCCCACTGTCCCTTGCTGAATATAGGTGATCAATCTATATACACCCGAGGTTCAATGAATTTTGATATACCCAACTTAGTTATACTAACACCATGTCCTCTACATACCAAATTATTCCCAAGGCTACTACTAGTGTGCGAGCTCTAATCTGGCTAATAAGGTTACGCAAGGGAATTGCGTAACTATGTGAAAGGCATAGTGCGTGCGTAAGCATGAGGACATACTTACTGGGCGTACTTAAGCATGAGGACATGCTTATGGTGAAATACTAAGATAGGTAGACTTAATCGTCTACTAACAAAGCACACATTCCACAAGTGTCCCATCAACCAATTCATCAAATAAGCCATAAAAACCTCATCAATTATCTCATCAATCGATTCGTCTAAAGTGTTCTCAATCATCTACATCCTTAAACTAGTCATACGCGAGGCTTCAGCTTGGCAGGCAGGCACGTGGCGGTCATAGGGCTAAGTTTTCAAAAAAGTAGTTATAGTCTAGGTTTTGAAAATACCCAGTTCTCTATAACCTGGGCTCTGATACCAATCTGTGACACCCTGAAAATACGGTCTAGCGGAAGCATACGAACCTTTGGGTGCTACAATCTTGGTATCACAACATAAGGTACAAAGAATGGTTTTTATCCAATTAATTTAGAATAAGATTCATTAATTGAAAACCATAAGTTACATTAATGGAGTAGTGAGGAAATAGGCCTAAAAAGATAATTAAAATGGTCCCGTTTATTCATCAGAGTCGCCTATGACCATGCCCCTTGCCAAGCATCTTCCAATAGTGAGTTATTGCCTTAAACCTGAGAACACATGCTAAAAAGGTCTGCTTACGCTGGTGCGTTCATAAAGTTTAGTTACCAAAGTAATAGTGGACCTGATAGAGTTTAATTGCTATGTGCGACTAAGGCAGACATATAATACGCATTCCAACCAACAATCAATCCAATCAATAATCAATCCAATCAATAATCAATCAAATCAATAATCCACAACACAAATGAGATCTCAGCAGGGCCTCAAACGACTCTAGCCAGCGCAGTTGTAGCAAGGCCTAGAACACAAGCTACCCTGGTCTAGGTCGGTCTATTCTTAGCTTGGCATCGCGTCATAGCATAGGAATTCTACCATAGTCTAAGTCAAAAAATGTCGCCTGTCTAACCTTTCCTAGTCAACATATTAGCAATTTAAAAGAGTAGTGACATGTCTAAGAAATAGTTTGCATTCACATACACACATAAGATATCAATCACCAATTCAAATATACCAAACAACAGTCATTCCCAAATAATGTTCACATATCCAGTTATGGTTCGTTAAAAGCAGCATGTGTTCTCCCCCAAAATAGTTATGAAAACCTTTGAAAAGAGGGGCTATGAAACTAACCTTAGCCACAACAATTCACTATTTATTATTGACACGACTGACATCTAAAGCTAATCTCCACGGCATCCAGAAGAATGTACGACGAGTATGATAGAATAGAAGTGACGCAACCTAATGCATATACGATTATCTCAAAATACGGCTCATATGATAAAGAAGTCAATAGAAAGTAAAGTGTCGTAGTTTTCGTGGATTATTCATGTCGTTACTTTCAAAATTCCATTATCGTTCCCAAAAGTTTTTAATTAATATCTCAAAAGTTTAGTTTTAAAGTTTCGTGTGGTGGTAAGAAACATAGATGCAACGTACAACTCACGCAAAAAAAGCGAAGACAACGACATAGTCGAGACATACCGACCATAACTCATGCCAAAAAGGAAAAGACATTGACAAAGTCAAGAAATAATGACAATACTCAAGCTAGTCAAAGACTAGGAAATGACGACAACTATTTATGACACATAAATAAGTTAACTTTCGATAATTTCCCCATAATCCCAAACGTACATGTTTATAATAGAAGATAAGTTTCCATTTATCACTTAATTAATAAAGGTTTCAAATTTGTTCCTCGTAATTTATACAAGTTTATAATAAAATACTTCATATAAGTTATACTACAAAGTAATTTATAATTGACACGCTTGCTTACTCAACGTTCCTAATCCTTATGGTTCTAATAGATTGTTTTATCAAAACATTTCTCGACAAGTTTATAAAGGTTAACTTGTGTTTATAAAACATGAGTTACTATCTTTAATCAATAAGAGTTTACGATTAAATAAAATCATATTTATCGACAACATATAACTAGATATCTAGTTATTAGTTAAAATGTGAAAAGGGAATACTTAGGCGTATTGCGAAACAAATATATCAAACTCATTCCCGAGTCTAATATACTATACTCGTTTAAGCCAAAACGTTTAATAATGTCCAGCTTATAAATAAATATAACTCGTTATCAGTTGCTATTCCAAATTTATAAAACGTAGGTTGATAAATGTTTACCACACCATTTTATGAGTACTTATTCGCTATTAAATCAAGTCAAATATCGTGTATCACGATAATTCTACTCCGGTATTGTCGGGAAATTGATTCACTACAATATCGAGTCGTTAAGTATATATATACACATATAGTTAACCCATCGTCTTATACCGTTATCCGTTTCATTAATTTTGATATTCCATTATAATTGATCATTGGTTCTAATATGTCCATCTATAATTGTTCATTAGTATCCGTTTCGATATTATATGTTAACCACATTTTACGACTCATCCAACATTTTCCATAACCAAATTGAATAAAACCCGTTACCTAAATTAATTCCTACCTTATGACTATTTAACAAATCGAGACTTGTTAACCCAAGTTTGACCATCCGGGTCGAACCCGACCATAATCAAGCTAGACACCACGTTAATCATTAATTCCTATACATACATAATGGTTTTATTTAATTTAAAACATCCCCATGTGACCAACAAAATAAATCCACTTGACCCGGGGCTCTAACTGACCCAACGACACAGCCATATGGGTCTTTGGACTCGACCCGTTTTACTGACCCAACCCGACTCAGTGACTGAGTCCACTCGTGCCAACAAGGATGACAGACACTCCGTTTTTTCCAGATTAGATCCCAACTATATTTACCACAAACATCACACTACTAACTTGTTATAACGAAAAACAAGATCAGGCCGAGACCCACGAAATCATGCCACCATCCGTTTTACACTCATTTCACCACACGTTAAATCAAAATAACGCTTTTTAGATCTTTTTTTAACACTTTATATCCACGAAACACAACAATTAATATATATATATATATATACGAATATATATACTCGGTTAAGAAAAGAAAAAAAATAAAAGAATATCAATGGCTTGGGTTTACTGAGAGAGTAAGAGAGACGAGAGGAGAACGAGAGCGTGGGTGGTATCCTTTACGAGTACTACTCGTAACCACCAAGCTAGAACCTTTAAGACTCGTTATCCTTGAAAACCCTAAAATGTCGAACCTTAAGTCTTAGATTTGGAACGCATCGTGGGGTTTAAGGGTGCATACGATGCATAAACGTGGTCTCAAGAACCCGATCTATCGATTAGAAGTGGTGGTGTAACTATTGGTGGTCGTCGGAAGTTTGGCCGGAAAAAGTGACGGCGCCGGAACCTAGAGAGGGTCGCCAAAAAATGTAGAGAGTGAGAGAGAGAATATGGTGTGTGTGTGTGTGTGTGTGTTTATGTAGTGAGAGAAAGTGGTGAAGTAAAATGAGGGTGTATGGAAGATTTGGGGTATATATACCCATGGAGGAACCTAGGTTGTAAGTAAAATAAACTAAGGAGGCGGCCATGTAACTTCCATAGGGACCTATTATGAAACTTTCTCAAACTTTTGATACATTAGGTTTGGGACTTGTTTGGACTAGCAAACGAGGGATTCGTGACACGGGAATTACGCCAATGCTCTTAGAATATTATTTCCAATAAAAACAATATATAATACAACTCGCATCTCAAATTAGAGAGAATGATCACTCTAATTGCCGTTTCTCCATAAACGACGCGTCGAGGAAATTACGAGTTGTCACAACTACTATCATAACCCCTTTCATTACAACTATAACTCTCTATGTCAACATCCATATCAAAGTCATCTAGATTATACCCTTCTTCAACATCTAATTCAACAGGGACTTCAACATTGCCACCCTTAACTCCCACGCATTCTACATCTTTGTCAGTGTTTCTAAAGAATTCTTCCATATCTACATCCACTAAAGTTACCTCATTTTCCTCATCAACTATATTGTTGGGTTTATTGATTTGATGATACAAAACAATAAAAAATAAAACATCAAGGGCTTAAAGTGACAAGAAGGAAATCTACAAAAAGATGGAGGGACTTGCTTGCAAAAGAAGATATGCTGTTACAAAACCATACACGACATTCCTTACTTAGAACAGTATAAACTTAATACTATCAGTACTAATATTTCTACTATTAGTACTAACTAGTTAATACTTATCAAACAATGCTATCAGTACTAACTTTACTATTATAAGTATTAACTCCCAAAAGCGAATTTCCCAACAATCCTCCCCTAAACTTGTGATTGGGTTTCAGAATCACAAGGTTATTCACCCTTTGAGGATTCTTCCAAACTCACTTTCTGCTAGGTCGTCCAGCTTGGTCAAATATCATTATCAGCAACTCCTTAGCCATGTCTACTACATTACCCAGCTGTCAGCATTTCTAGTAGAGTTCCTAATGCAAGTGGATAGGTTCTTTCAACCAACATGTAGATATCTGTCCCACTGCATGTAGTGACCAAGTGCAGTCCACATGAATCAATCAATGTCCAAGTGAGTGCTTCCTCTCCAGGTTGATACTTCCACTGTTCTACAGCTGGATCAGGTTCAAATATATTTTGAAGCTCATAAAGTAACTCCAGATCTTTATCATTGTCTGGATCTCTGTTCTTGAAACTTTCTTTGACTAACTCCCAAAGCTTAAGTAGATCCTCCCTGTCAATGAACGCAAATAAATCTACCAAGTATAGATAGGCACTTGTTCTTCCACCAGCTCTGTGTATCCTCCAGTGTCTTTTTCCATCTTCAGTATAGATATCCCAGTTGATGATTGGATACCTAGTGTTGATGGGCTCTGTGTATAGTGCTTCTTTAGGAGCTTCAATGATCATCATCTGATTGAGTTCCTCTTCAGTGAGTCCGCCTTCATCTTCAGATGCTTTCAGTCTTTTGGGTGCAGTTGAGGAAGCTCCTTCTTCTGATGGCCTTTTATAACTCCAAACAGGTTGTGACCTTTGAACAGTATCATCAGCTTGCATAGGTCTGAAGTTGAGAATACTTCTTTGAATTCTATCAACAAGTCTTTGGAGAGTATCCCAAGACAGTTGATTGAGTTGTTTCAAGGTTCTTCTGTCTTCACCTTGATACTTGATATACTTACAGAGATACATCTTTTGCTGACTTTTGTTTGGAGGTCTTGAGGTCTTTTCAATTTCCCTTTGCTGTCTAAATTAACTCTGTCTTCTGGCCAAGATCTCACTGAACAATTTAGCTGCTTCATTAACACTTGTGTTTTGATCTTGTTGCAGCTTCTTTTGTACCTCCTGAGTTGCTTCTACCTTGGCTCTCATGTCATCCCATGTTTGCCAGTCTTCATCTAATTTAGCCATCTTTTTCTTTTCTTTCTTTGCGGCCTCTTTCTGCAATTCTTGCTCATCCCACCCAGCTGCAATCTTCCTTGATGCTTCTTCATTTAACCTTTCAATCTCCTTCTTCTTCTTTGGTACTTCCACTAGAATGCCCTTGCCCTTATCTTTGGGATCAATATTTGGAGCTGAGGAGGTTGTGATGGTGGAACACCTTCTTCTCTGATAGTGACTCCTTTTTCTTTGGGCTTGGTTGCTGCTGAATTGGTTTTCTTTCTCAGATATAGAACAGGAGGCTTCTTGTAAGTTAGAGAGATAGGAACTGATTTCTTCAAGCTCTGAAGTCCTAAGACTGCATGTTTCTCTCTATCTTCTTCATCGCTGTCTTCATGTGGAGTTGTAGTGATGATGGTGGCCTCTGTTGTTGTGGCTTGTTGTAGTTCAGCAGCTACTTGGAAGATTGGACTTAGTACTAATTGCAAAACACCAGGAGTACTAACCATAGTACTATCAGTACTAACTACAACACTATAAGTACTAACAGGGATAGTACTGATAGTGCATGTAGGAGTACTAAGCACTTCTTCTGCATGTTTGGTGATCTGAATTTCTTCTTCTTCATCAAGAAAAGGTCTTTGAAAAGTTTGACCACCTTTCCACTGACCAAATTCTCTTCTACTTTGAATGTCATAACTCCTCCCCTGTTTGGAAGAATCGTCTGTTGAGGTGCTAGAAACTGTGAACTTGGCATTCCTTTTGATTGATGTGATAACCGGAGATGTTGCTGCAGTTGGCTTGGATAGAAGCTGGACTTGATGTGCAAGCCTTTTCATCTTCAGAAGCATCCTGGTATGAACTTTGGCAGCAGCTTTCTTGTGTTCATCCAGAGCAATCTCCAGTGTGTTAACTTTTCTACATAGGAACCTGTACAAATCCGTCATTTCATTAAGTGTCAAACTGCCCTCACCACTTGCAGTTGTGTTACCTGCTGAGAGAGGTGGGCCACTGAGCATTTGAGATGCACTCCCAGGCCTAGCCTGAGCAGATACACCCCCCCCCCCTTTTAGCATGTGCCTGGGTCCACCCTGTGAGGAATGCTCACTAGGTGTTGGCATGGATTGGGTCTTAATGATGTTACCACTATCCTCACCAGCTTCTAAGCCTGGTTGAGTAGTGGCAGCCCTCACCACTCTATCTCCCCCATCACCTGAGATAGGCTCATCTGCTTCAATTAGAGGAGGAGAATGGGTCTGAGCATTCCCACTCCCCTGTCTAGATAGCCTACTTGGTGATGAAAGTGGTTGATTGGGAGATTGTTCAGGATCTGTGAGTATGTGTTGGGAGCCACCTGTGCTTGATGCTCCTTCACCCTCTGCAATGAGCATGTTAGCAAATAAAGGCACTACAACCCCATTATAGCCTACCACAGCCCTTGACATATTTGAAAATACTTTGGCTGTGAGTAGTTTTGAAGGATAAATATTTTTGTGAGGCTGTAGGTTTTGTTTCTGAAGATCCAAAAATACTTGTATAAACCTGAGATACATCAGAAACTTGGTTTTGCTTACTGCATTTTTAAGCATACCCTCAAAAATATAGTTTGAAAAATTGAACACCCTGCTAGTTGCAAGGCAGATCAAGGCTGTGGCTATATTTATGGGGAAAGCATCCCAGCCAGTCCTTTTGTGACTCAAGCAGTGTAGGAGGGTGTGGATTAGAAATCTCCATTGTGGGGAAAACTGACTTTTATGAAAATTGAAAGTGTCATCATGTCTATACCCCATCAATGAGAGTTATTCAAAAATTTCAGTGCCTGGCAAAGTATTAATACCTTCAGCATCTCTAAGATGAAGATGTTCTCTTATAGAGGCTTCAGTAATAACAATTTGAGTGCCATACACTGTTCCAATTAACTGTTGTACCCCTTCCTCAGTTGTTGAGGCAATTGCAGTTTGCCAAAACTTCCTGACAGGGGTACATAAGATAGTATGGTTTAAAGGTAAAGCAAACCTGATGCTGCTTCGGTTTAGAAAGGCTACTATCTCAGCAAATTCATCGTGACCTTCTGGCAATTCCAAGCACGCCACCATGTTGTGCTTATCGACAAAATCAAGAGGAGCCATGAATGATTATAATAAGGGTTAGTAAGGTGGGATTTAATCGCAAAAGCCTTTAGTGAATTGTGGTGAAAGCAATTGGAAAGTTATGCAATATATAGAGATTTGGAGAATTTTAGTTGAACCGCCTTATAAATATTTATGGTAATAAGTGAAGAGAAACCAATTAGGAAACCCTTTTATAAGGAAAAAGACGGTAACAACTCTACTTGCAAAAGTAATCATTGCATAACAGACTTTTGGAATTAGTACTAATGGCTAGTTCATCAGTACTAACTATGCTTATCAGTACTAACTTATAACCATCAGTATTAACTTTTACCCATCAGTATTATCTTACATTTTGGAAATTGTAATACTGAAACCCCAATTTTGAAGGGATTAAGTTTGGTGACAGACACTGTAATCAAGGTCAGCCTCACATGGCCTCTGGTTTGGTGAAAACCAACGGTTTTAGTGCATAGTACTGCCTGTGATGGATAGTCCAATTAAAAGGGCCTTCCTGACAGGGTTTCCAGCTCGTTGCAGGTGTTGCCTCCAACACAAGTGTTGGATTCACGTTTGCTCGCTGTTCTCTAAGCCAGATGTCCTTAGGCTAGTCACACTATCTGTAAACAGATAGAATGGCAAAGAGTGGGTTAGTGCAGAATGATCTTACCAAATAAAACCATCAATTCATGTTCATTTTAAGCACAAGATGCCACATAATGCTTTGGCATCACACATTCCATTGTTACAGTAAGTTCCATCATGTGGTGGCTTTATAATGAGCATAAGAAAGAGAACCACATGTGCTGTAACACCTAGTCACCAAACCATATCCATACTGCTTGTGTTATTCCTGAAAAGTTAGTCCAAAACCAAGAAAACACAATCAAAGACATTTTCTTGCCAATCCGTATTAACTTAACACAATCAGTATTAACTGGATAACAATCAGTACTAACCACCAGTTTACAAAACTTTACAAAATAGAGAGAGATAAGACATATTATGGATGAAGCATCCCAATACTTGTGACCAAGTACTGAAACCTTCCCAAATCAAAAGCTTTGGTTAAAAGATCTGCAACATTAAACTCAGTATCAATCCTATCAACCTGAATAAGTTTCTTTTCATTACAGTCTCTTATAAAATGATGTCTTATCTCTATATGCTTAGTTTTAGAATGAAAAACTGGATTTTTGATAATGCATATAGTACTGTTGTTATCAATATAAATGACAGTGCCCATGAAATTATACCCATAATCAAGCATCTGATTCTTAATCCAGAGAACTTAACCACAACAACTTGCAGCAGCTACATACTCAACCTCAGTTGTAAAGGTTGCCACAATACTCTGCTTCTTGCACTGCCATGAAATCAACCTATCACCAAGAAACTGACATCCTCCTGTGGTTGACTTCCTATCAGGACTTGCCCTAGTATAATCACTGTCAGAGTAAGCTACCAGATCAAATGAAGAGTTCTTAGGATACCAAAGGCCAAGTTGAGCATGGCCTTTCAGATATCTAAAGATTCTTTTAACTTCATGCAAGTGAGAAAGCTTTGGAGAGACTTGAAATCTTGCACATGCACACACTGCAAACATAATATCTGGTCTGGAGGTAGTCAAATACATCAATGATCCAATCATGGACCTGTAGAGATGCTGATCTACTTCTTCACCATCAACATCTGGAAGTAGTGGCTTATTATGCTCCATAGGAGTACTTGCAATCTTTGTGTTATCATTGCCAAACTTCACCAAAATCTCCTTGACATATTTATCTTGGCTGATAAATATGCCATTTGTCTTTTGCTGGACCTGTAGCCCAAGAAAGAAGGTGATTTCTCCCATAGAACTCATCTGAAACCTGTCATGCATCAACTTCTCAAACTCTCTGCATAGATCCTGCTTGGTTGAACCAAAAATAATGTCATCTACATATATCCGTACCAACAGGATATCAGTCTTGACATACCAAGCTCTTGGGGCCTAATGCAGACCATAGAGTGCCTTCTGAACTTTTTGCACTTTGTCTAGAAAGGTTGGATCTTCAAACCCAGGAGGTTGACAGACATACACCTCCTCCTTAATCTTCCCATAGAGGAAAGCACACTTCACATCCATCTAGTATACTGTGAAGTCTTTATATGATGCATAGGCCAGGAAAAGTCTGATAGCCTCAATCCTTGCCACTGGAGCAAAGACCTCTTCATAATCAATCCCTTCTTGATGTGTATACCCCTGAGCTACCAGTCTAGCCTTATTCCTTATTACTACACCCCTTTCATCCTTCTTGTTTCTGAAAACCCATTTAGTGCCAATGGCTTTCTTGCCATCAGGAAGATCTACCAGAACCCATACATTTTGAAGTTTAAACTGGAGAAGCTCTTCTTGCATTGCTTCTACCCATGATTCATCTTCAAGAGCTTTGTAGACTTTCTTTGGTTCTGCTTGGAAAACAAAACAGGCAAAGAGACATGTCTGTGAGGAACCATGATTTCTTTCTTCATAGATGGCACTGAAGAATCCTGTCTCGCTATGCTGAAATTTAGATCTTGTAGTTCTTTCAGCATTAACATCTCCAATGATATTTTCCAAGGGATGATCTTGATTGATTCTTCTGTGTGGTGTAGCAGGAACATCATAAGATGAAGCTATATTGGTCATATCAATCTCATCAGCTTCACCATAGGGATTAGGAACCTTTGTATTAACTGATGGAGTAGTCTGAGGACCATCAGTACTAAAATTTGGCTCATCAGTACTAACTTGTGGCTTATCAGTATTGACCACAATTGTACTGAACACTTGAGGTTCTACCACTGTTTCATCTGTATTGGTTGCATCTCCTTCAGCATTAGAATCATTTGTCCTTGGAGGCTGATCATCAGCTTTGTTTGCCTCCCCTGAAGAAGTGCTTCCACCTGAGTTGTCATTCCAAATGGGCAATAGAATGCAATCATCCTCATCATCAGAATCTGCATCTGGACCTTGCTTTTCTCTTGCAATCATGTTAGAATCCACAGAAACAGGCACATAGTTCATAAATTCTGTTAGCATATCAATATCAAAAAGCCATTTTGGTCCTTGCCCTCTACACTAGGTTTGTCCTCAAGAAACTCTATGTGCAGATTCTCCTCTATCCTTCTGGTTCTAGAATTATAAACCCTAAAGGCTTTACTATTCAATGAGTAGCCAACCGGATATCCACTATCGATTTTCCATCAAACTTACCTAAGTGGTCAATGGTATTGAGAATAGAGACATGACACCCAAAAGGTTTAAGAAAGTCTAGGGTAGGCTTTCTACCTAAAAACAACTCATAGGGAGTCTTGCCATGAGGCTTTACAATCAGTACCCTGTTCTGAACATAACAAGCAGTATTAACTGCCTCAGCCCAAAATATTGTAGGTAACTCGGAATCTGCTAACATAGTCCTAGCAGCCTTAATCAATGTCCTATTTCTCCTTTCAGCAACCCCATTTTGCTGAGGAGTTCTAGCTACACTGTATTCTCTTTTAATACCCTTAAGTTGACAGAAATCATTCATCACCTGGTTTTTAAACTCTGTCCCATTATCACACCTAATGATTTTAACTTTCTTATCAGCTAGGTTCTCTACTGCAGCTATGTAAGACTTAAGGATTTCACTGGTCTCATCCTTAGTATTCATGAAGAAAACCCAAGTAAATCTGCTAAAATCATCAGTCACAACCAAACAATACTTCTTAAAATTCAGGCTGCTAACATTAGTAGGGCCAAATAAGTCCATGTGCAGCATATGAAGTGGTTGGGTGATAGAGTTAAAAACCTTGGGCTTACAAGAGGCTCTATCCTGCTTCCCTTTGAGGCAAGCACTATAGGTCTGTTTCTTTTCAAATATTTTTGAAGGTAAACCTCTTACAAGGTTATTTTTAGCTAAAAGATTTATTACCTTAAAGTTCACATGACCTAGCCTTCTATGCCATAACATAGATTCATCTAAAGAAGCTGTAGCAACTAAACATGTAAGATTGTCTTTGGGCACTATGTTCTTCATATTGACACTGTACTGATTTCTTTTCCTAGGAAACTTAAGTAGAACCTGATCATCACTAGGCAACTTAAAGTTAGGAGATAAAACCAAGCAATCAGTATCTGTGAATTGAACAAAATTCCTCTTGTCACACATTTGTGACACACTGAACAGGTTGTATTTGAGTTCTTTCACATAGTACACATCTTGAAAGTCCAAATTACCAGTCTTGATTGTGCCTTTACCAGTAATTCTTCCACCAATTCCTCCTCCAAAAGAAACATGTCCTCCATTCAAATCAGTGAAGTCTGAAAGATAGGATAGATTTCCAGTCATGTGCCTGGAACACCCACTGTCTGAATAGCCAAGATCATCATTATTGTTGGAATGTCCCTGCACATAAAATAAAGGAAATTAGTTCCTTTTAGGGACCCAAGCCATTACTGACTTGGATCTGCCTCGTGCATCAATGTAATCATATTTCTTGAGAATAACTGATGCACTGTTGGGTTGAGTGGTCTTTCTCACCCAACAAGCTGAGGGCTTAACAACATTGCCCTTGTTTCCCTTTGTAGCATTCACTTTAGAGCCAACAGGTTTCATTTTAGGCTTAAAAGTATTAACTTTTGGCCTATCAGTATTAAGTCTTGGCTCATAAGTATTAACCTTTTTCTTGTAAAACTTGATTTGTTCATCTTAAGAATTAAAGGTTTGTGCTGATTTAAAGGACCTTGGTGAAGTAGATGATGATTTTGAAAAGTTTCTTTTGGGTCTTTCACCAAATACTCTGGGTTGTGGTCTAGCAGTATTAACTGGCCTTGCATTATTCAAAGGTTTTATGCCAGTTTTAAGAAGAACTCCTCTAGGGGTCATGATGGGTTGGAGTCTCATAGGGTGTTTGCAATGAGCCTGCAGATGAGAGAAACTACCACACACAAAGCAAGATTTATTATACATGACAAATTCATCTCCTAGTTGCTCAGATTTTAGCTGGTTCCAGTTTCTCTTGTTACCTCTACGACTAGATGACTTGTTTCTATACATCTCAGCATATTTAACTGGCTTATTAACAGGTTTGTCAAATGGTCTTCCTGGTTTAGTGGCCTGAACTTGCTTTGGTTCACTAGGCTCTACACTAGCCTTTTTATTTTCAGATACAGATACTTCAGGTAAGGAGGTGTCACTAGCACTTTCAAACACTTCATCAGTCCTTTCAGGAAAAGTACTTTTGATTGTAAGGCCTCTGACAAATGTGGGTTCCTGAAACTCTGCTAAGCCAGTGTGGGCAAGGTCTATACCAAGAGGTGAAGGGATACCTCTGAATGGTGGTGGTGTTGTTTTATACCCCATACCTGATTTGGCTTTGCCTATAAGAGCTTTTTCCAGGTATCTATCAACTCTCTCAGAGTTATAATGTTGTGAGTCTTTAAGTTGCTCAACACTTAACTCTATATTATCTTTAATTGTAGTGACTTTCTCTAGTTCTTCTTTTAACACATTTATGGTTATGTCTTTAAAAGAGATTTCCCTATTAAGCACATCAGTTGTTTCAGTGAACTTTGACTCATTTTCTGTATAGTGCACAATTTGTTTTTCCAGAACTGTTAAGCCTCTTTTATGATTTGCTAAGTTGTAACTGGTTTTAGCAAGTTCTTCAGACACATTGTCAAACATGGTCTTTAGCTCTAAATATTTGTTTAATGGAATACATGTATCTGAACAATTAAGTACCTCAGATACCAAATCTATGTTGATTGGACTTTCTTCTTCATCAGCCATGAAGCTCCAATCATATCCAGCACCATCCACAGCCACCATTGCTTTTGAAGAGGAGTTGTCAGCATCACTGTTTCTCCCTTTCCTCATAGGACTTCTGCATTCTCTGGCAAAATGCCCAAGCTTGCCACAGTTGTAGCATTCAACCTTTCCCTTATCAAACCCAGCAGTGTCTCCATCATTGATCTTAATCTGGCTTCCAGTTTTCTTCACGAACCTTTTTGCCCTCATACTAATCAAGGCTATGTTCCATTTGATGTCCATCTCTTCCATGTCATCTTCATGGATTTGTCTCAGATCATCATGAGTGATCTGGGATCCTTGACTCTGTTCAGCTATGAAAGCATAAATTGTACCTTCATTGATGCCTGCTGCAGTGGTTACAGAGCCATCAGTATTAACATTAGTACTGGGAGTACTAACATCAAAACTGTCCATATCATTGCTAGTGACAGGGTGAGCCACAAAGGCTATGTTTTGTGACCCAGAACTGGAAGATGCAGCTGCTTTTCTCTTCATGTCTTGTTCAATCACCTTAAAGCTATTGAACAAATTGTCCAACTTTATGGTTTCAAAATCTGGCTTGATCTACCATACAATGACATGAGTGTCCCATTTTGGTGATGGAAGACTTCTAACAAACCTGAGGTTGACATCCTCCTTGGAGAACTCCACATCCAACACTGCCAGTTGACTAACAAGTTTTTCAAGCCTATTATAAACTGAGTCAATAGACTCAGTTGCACCAGGAGTGAAGTTTTCAAATTCTTGCTTTAAAAGAGTCTTTTGAGTTTTCTTGGTGACGGAATCTCCACCAAATCTGGTTTCAATGGCTTTGAAGAAACTCTGAGCATCTTTGTGTTTGTTGAAGGTGAGTTGATGATCATCAGGTATTGCCATGAGTAAAAGACTTCTGACCTTGAGATCATTTCCTCCTAAAGCCATTTCTTCATTGGTGATAGGATCACCTTTTTCTTTAACAACGGTCTTACCATTAACTTCTTCAGTGACAGTGGTTTTGTAGGAGTTTCCATAGAGCACAATGTTCCACAGCTTGAAATCAAGTACCAAGAAGTACTACTCTATGCGCATTCTCCAGAGTTCATATTCATTTGGCTGCAACTTGGGAACTCTGTTAACAGCATTGGATTTGTCAAAATCCATTTCTTCAGATTTGTCACACAGGATCTTCTAAAAACAAAGTTGTAGGACACAAGCTCTGATACCACTTGTGGAGTCCCAAACCTTGGATCTAGAACACTTAGCTTGCAAACGTGTTAGTTTCCTTGGATGGTTTCAAAACAACAATGAGAAACTTTGTTGTAGATGCACACAAGTATGAGGAATCTACTTGAATGCACTTAGAAGATTAAAGTAAAACCAATGTAACACCAACAACTTCAATACTATTAAGAATAATACGAGTACTCTCCTAGTACTAGGGTTTACAACCTTGAAGCTCTTCTTAAGACGGCTAGAATATGAGATGTGTGTTTAACCTAGCTAGGATCTCCTTTTATACACTAAGGAGATCCCTTACAGAGATAACTATGCACTAAGTATATCATATCTTCTATTGGAATAGAAGATATGCTGTTACAAACCATACACGACATTCCTTACTTAGAACAATACAAACTTAATAATATTAGTACTAATATTTCTACTATCAATACTAACTAGTTAATACTTATCAAACAATGTTATCAGTACTAACTTTACTATTATAAGTATTAACTCCCAAAAGCAAATTTCCCAACATATATAGTCACTATTTTTGCTATCATCACTCTCTGAGCCAGACTCACACTCTGCACTAGCCTCACACTCTGCACTAACACTCTTAGCACTCTCCTCAAAACCATCATTATGTAATTCATCAACATTCACACTTGGTCCTTCCTCAAGAAGCAACATTGGCAACCTACTTTTCTTCACAGCAGGCTTCTTGAAAGGATTCCTAACTACTAAAGAAGTAGGCTCTTCTTCATCTATTTCCTCCAAAGTCAGTCCCTTTGATGTATTAAATGGTGATTTCAAATAAGTATCTAGGACTGTAAACTCATGCTCAATGTATACATCAATTAGTTTGACCTTATGATCATACCCAACTAGTTTCAACACATCTGCATCACCACCTAGTGCTTCTAAGCCATAATCTAATTTAGTGTTAGGTATTCTCCATTGATATTACATCTTACAGTTTGTTCTTTGGTAACCTAACTGATGCAGGTTTTACTGACCAGGTTTTAATATTTATAATGTCTCGTTATACCTATGGTCTACCCTAGTGCACTAACAGGCAGTGTATCCGATCGTGTGTAGTGTAGTAATCGGTAAAGCCGAGGTCGTCCCAAGAGCTATGTGTGTTGGATTATTACTAAGTCTAGGTGTTACAGAATAATAATGGTTTCGATATGTATTTAATTAATTAAACTACTAATGCAGAATAAAGCAATGAAAGCAAATAAAGGATAAAGGGAATTCAATAGAGGAGAGTGGTGATAACCTAGTTAATCCTCCTAGCTAGTTATGTCTACGTCTACTTACTTCCAATTACTTCAGGTGGGGTCAAAGTCGAGAGGACAACATTTGGTCAATTCGCCCTAACCTATCAGCAAAGATGCCACCACAGGAGAAGTCAGGTGTCCCCTCATAAGTCCTGTTGTTCCTGGTCCCCTAAGCCAAGTCATTAAGTACCGCTACATGCTAAATTTATAATAGTGAATGCCCGGCCGTTAGGAACTTAGACACGCACCCCCTAATTCTTAAGTTCATCCAAACGATAGGTGATCAGTTGGTCAAATCGCACAAGTAGAAAGGGTCTTCAGTTGGTCATATCTTACCCTTCCCATCTCAGTCCGCTCACCTAGGGTCAGTTGGTCATATCTCCTAGGCAATTGGCCTCTACCGCCATTCAAAACTACCGAACCAAGGGTGGCTACCAATAAACTATCCATGCATACACTTAAAAATAATTGTACGGAAGTAAATTAAACGCAAACAAAACAATTAAGGAATCATAACTAGGCCAACACCAAGAGGTGCTTAGCCGCTCATATTAATCATGCAAACCAATTCAATATTCAAAGGTATGAAATACATTAATTGAAAGTAAAAGAAATATAAAACGCTAATGCTTATCGTAGGGGAGTGATTTCTCCCTTGGAGACAGCTCCGTATGCTCCTCTAGACCTGCCTTGAGCTTTTTCCCATGTTCTCTGAGTGTTGTGTGTGGAATGGGATGAATAGAAATGCTGGAATTCGTGGGGTATTTATAGGCCATATCTGAGTTACGGCGTAACCGTAACCTTCTATTTCTTCGCATTTTGCACTAGATCTGCTGGTTATGGCGTAACCTAATAAATGGTTACGCCGTAGTCTTCAATAAACTCGGTTACGTCATAGTTGATGCAGTAGTTACGGCGTAAGTATCAGCGGCGTGGATCCTCATTTGACCTAATATAGTTACGTCGTAACCTTTGGGAAGAGTTACGCCGTAACCTTCTGATAAGTTGGTTTTCTGAGTCACGCAATAGTTACGGCGTAATGTGAGAGACGAGTTACGCCATAACTTCTTCAAAGTAGCATAATGAGATAAATCTTTAGATATTTCTCTAGTTCCGCGTCTCTTTAGCTCCAATGCTCGTAATTTACCTGAAAGTGGAAAACAAGCGTAAATCCATATAAATGATATAAATTACAAGCATTATCGGGGGAAATTGACACTTAATATTCAGGACTATTTGATGTTATCAAATATCCCCCCACTTGAACTCTACTTGCCCTCAAGTAGACCTTATTAGAAAGATTCCTAAAAAGATATCTCCCATAACCTGAAAAATATAAGTTTATAAATACCTTATGCTATAATAAAACAAAGCCGAACACCTCACGAAAGGGGAACAAAACACTCAAATCTCTCAACTATTCTAAGTGTCAATTTCGGGGTGGTCACTCATTCGCACAGTCATAGCATGTATTCTATCATAAGCTTGGAGGTTACACAAATCTCCACCACTAGAGTTAAGGGCTAAACAATTCTCGAAGGCAATATGGGTAGACACGACAAAGGTTAAGGGGTGACTCGTCATTACTAACATGTCACGGCTAAGTGGACAAAATCAATGATACATGACCAAACACATGGCCAAGACACCAAAGATTGCTCGCTGCATCACCTAGACACGCTTCATGACTAAAGGGTAGGATAAGACCTGGGATATATAATTGGTGTAAAATAAAAATAAAAACAAGCAGGTAGTCTAAATCTATAACCAAGTCATCACCACTTACCGTCCGCCCAAAGTTCAAGCCTCGAAACCAAGAAACCGGATCATGAAATATAAGGTAGATGTGTCATTAGAGGACGTCGTGATGGGCACACTACCTTTTCTCCAATTGTTGGCATAACTACCAACTCCAATCTTCAAATGTGACCGAGGTGGCCTCCTCGATACTAATTCTATAAAGCTCATACTACAGTGCTTATAACATCGTACTTAACAATAACATAACAACCTTTTTTTTCAACATAACAATAAATAACATAACATAATATCCCCCCACTTGAGATGTACAATGGGAATTCGGGGGGGTCTTCAATGATCTTCAGAAATGTTATCGATGAAAACGTGATTTTCGAACCTTTCCACTCGAACCTTGAACTTAGGCAAATGATGACTTCCCAATCACAAATAAAGACAACAGGGTAGGCTAAGGTGTAAAGGTGTATCGAAACAATATATCGGGTTAACAAAATGAAAGGAATGGCTCAGAAGGGTGTATCTAGGGGTATCTTGCACTAAAGGTGAGTGCAACAAAATGGTTTCACATGGGGGTCGAGAAGTCGAGGTGACTAATAGATAGACACACAATGGTAGGCTGTTTGGGTGATAATCCTATAATATTGCCTTCTAAAACTGAAAAGTCCAAATACATCGAGCTAACTCAACATACCTCATCTATGGTCTCGAAATGATGCAAAGGCCAAGTTCTAAAGTTTACAAGCTACCGGCATACTCATAATTTGGTGGATTTGGGGTAAAATATTGGAAATGGATAAGGCTAATCTCACCATATAATATCAAGGGTTGCATGTGCTCGGCTAAGGTCTAATCTAGTTAGGTTAAGAAAAACATGTCAAAATTTTAAAAATGGCATAATTTTTCAAAATAAACTAGAAATACGAGGGCAAAATAATGTTCAAGAGATAATTCTACTCCCGTCCCCCCACTTGAATTGTACAAAGTCCCTTTTGTACTAAGCATTAAATAAAGGTGAAGAGAAAAGTAGAATTAGAGCGAGAACTTCCCTGAAATTTGCTCCATAAAGAAGGAAGGCCCACGAAAAAGAGACGTGCCTTCGTATAAGCATCATGAACAAACTTCAATCCCTGAAATCACACTACCGAAAAGCATAATTCTAAAAAGAAAAATGAAAAATGAAAAACAAACCTAACTCACTTTCGTAGGAATCACGGTTGCATTTAGCGAATGCAACAAGCCTTTTAAACCACTTGGTGTCCCAAGTGGACAAGTGAAGTCTCGTGAGGGTTTACAGGAAACACACCCACAAAGTTCATTTAAAATAATAATACAAGGTTATTGTGTTTTAAAATGAAAGAATTAAAGAAGAGGATGGTTACGTCGTAACTCTTTTGAGGGAGTTACCGAATCGCAAAACCCTGACATGAGCTGCAAAGAGAGTGGCTACGGCGTAACCACTGAGATGGTATTACGCCATAATTGGTAATGCGTCAAGAATTCTGCTGCTAAAAGGTTGGTTACGGCTTAATCATATACATGAGTTACGCCGTAATTCACGTCAGATCAGCAACTGCAGCAGTAATTACTTCCTCGTTTCCTGCAAAAATGGTTAGAAAACACAAAACCCAACAAAAATGGAAACAAAACAAAAGAAAGGGATAATTCGGGTTGTCTCCCGAAAGAGCACTTTTCTTTATTTACGAGTCTTTAAGTTTTGCCTCATCCAGGTGACATTTGTGGTTGTTCGGGGGTATTCATTAGTTTCTATTTTCTGGATTTTACAAAGTTTTTCCTCCGGTCCCAAGTGGTAGCGAGTGAATTCGAACTTTTCAACAATAATAGGTGGTGGTCTCTTGTAGGGAATCCCAAGGAGTTTGCACCTCCTTTGCTCGTAAGCTTCGTCGTCGGGATCAGTAAACTCCTCTTTCCCTTGCAGTTCAAGGTAATCAAGAGTCCCTTCAATGTCATCGTCATCAGAAGCTGTACCTTTAAACCATTATTCATCGAGCAGATTCTCCACTAGTACACGCTTGCATTCTTCCTTTTCATTTCTAACCAACTCCTTGTCATCCCCAATTGTTATTTCACTCGTGTTGTTGAGACTTTCATCGTTTGAATTTTCTTGATCCATGTACTCATTCCAAATCTTCTCTTTTGTTAACGTGTCAACATGTCCATACTTAATCTTCACCCAGCTGTCGAATCCTAGGTTGTCCAGCCAAGGCAAACTCGTTCTTTCCTCATCATTGGTAGAGGACCAAAAGAATTCGTCTTGTCCTATTCTCCCATAGCTGCTTCCCCCGTTACACATATCGTCATAAGGGTTACATAACGCCCAGAAAATTTCCCCAGGAGAATTTACTTTTTCGCACCGGTGACTGCGTATTTCCTTGTTGTCAGTTTCACTTAAATGCTCATCCATGCAATAGATGTCTTTATTAACCACTTCCTTTTTCTGAATGTGAACCTCGTAATCAATTTTTATCTTCTTAAGAAGATTCGGGTTAATCTTGGCATCCCCGAATTGTATTTCGTACCAGTCATCAAATGCCAAGTCACCAAACTTTATACAATGTCTTTCACTCTCATGAGGGCATATCCACTCTTCCTCTCTTTCACTATCCCCGCCGTTGCAATACTCGTGGAAGAGGTTGCATGTAGGCCATGCTCGTGTGGACTCCTCGTCAGTTATGATGACCGGAGTACACCAGTGAGTGATAAGCGGCTCTTCTTCATCTTCAAGGGAGAGTTTCTCGAGTCTTTCATCATCAGTATATGCAGGCCACATAAATTTGTTATGGTTGATCCTATCCTTATTGCTGCCTCCATCACAAACCTCATTTCTCGGGTCACACGAGGCCCAAAGATCATACCAATCTCCCTTAGTAACTGGTATCATTTTGCACCAGTGATATTTCTTCTTAGATATGGGCAGAGGGCACAAGTCAATTTCGTGGGACCATTCGTTTCCTGATTCGCCCACTTCAAGGAATTCTTCTGCCCAAGTATCCCAGTTACACCGCAACTGAGATTCTTGGTTACGGCGTAATTCGTTAGAGTCGTTTTCCTCAGTATTCTTCATAACCCCATTATCGCTGTCAAAAACATAGTTACGCCGTAACTCATAAGGCCGGTTACGGCGTAACTCAGATCTGTCGACGAGATCAACCCCTGAATCCGTATCAATGGTCTGAACCTTCGAGTTATCAGTAGCAAAAATCACTTTACATTCCATAGCTGGTTTAGATCCTTCAGTTTTATTGTTATTCATCCTTACTTTTTCACTGAGCTTTTCCACCATAGATTCTAGGTTTTTTAGGGTTGTGTCGTGCTTGGAAATGTTTCTGTTAGTGTTTTCCTGGAATTATTTTAACCACTCATCTTGCTCCTTTTGTCTTTGGGCTGAACTCTCCAGGAACTTGTTGATAGTTTCTTCAAGACTGGGCTTTCTTTCTCCATAGGGCCCACGATTGTAATTTCCACGATACCCGTTACTATTTCGATTATCTCCGTAAAATGGTTGATTTTCTCCATACTTGGCTTCTTCAATATTTTCTTTGTCGACATGAGGACAATTCTTCATAAGATGTCCTCCTTCACAGCTTTCACAACCCACTTGGATGGCATGAACAGTTTCTCTGATCTTTAGCATATCTCGACTAAGACTTTCAATTTTACTAGCGATTGCTGAAATTCTGTCAAAACTTCCGCTTTGATTTCTTTTACTTCCTCCGTCGTGCCATTTTTAAGAGTGATCTGCCATTTTTTGAATGGCTTTAATTGCAAGAGTATGAGTCATGTTCGGGATAGGTCCTTGATAATTCAGCATTTGTCTTGTAGTTACGTTAATTCCTTTGTAAAAAATGTTGACCTTCTGCTGGTTGTTCAGATCATGTGTAGGACACTTGTAAAGGAGATCCTTGTATCTATCCCAGGCTTGGTACAACGTTTCGTCGCCTTCTTGCTTGAAATTATGGATTTCCAAAAGCTGGTTAGAAATCTTTGATGGCGGAAAATATCTCTGAATAAAGTGCTTCTTAAGTGGCGCCCAAGTATTAATTGCCCCGGCGGGCAATATTTCAATCCATCTTCTGGCAGCTCCAGTAAGAGTCATAGGGAACACCCTTAGCATAAAAGCATCATGAGACACGCCCGGAATGTTGAAAAGGCTTGCGATGTATAGGACATTTTCAACGTGCTCATATGCATCTTCATCCCTGTTTCCTGAAAAAGGGTTAGCACGAAGCTCCCTCATAAATTGGTCTTTGATTTCGAAATGGACATCCGCTCCAATTGCCGGTCTTACGAGACTCGGCCCTTGTTCAGCTCTTGTCAACGCCAAATATTCCTCAAGAGTGAGGTCATCGATGTTAACAACTTCCATGGTACCTGAAAACTTGAAATATGATCGTGAGAAAAGTTTAAAACGAAATGAAAGACTTAATATTAATCATAATATAACTCCCAGTCAGCGGCACCAAAAACTTGATGCAGGTTTTACTGACCAGGTTTTAATATTTATAATGTCTCGTTATACCTATGGTCTACCCTAGTGCACTAACGGGCAGTGTACCCGGTCGTGTGTAGTGTAGTAATCGGTAAAGCCGAGGTCGTCCCAAGAGCTATGTGTGTTGGATTATTACTAAGTCTAGGTGTCACAGAATAATAATGGTTTCGATAGGGATTTAATTAAGTAAACTACTAATGCAGAATAAAGCAATGAAAGCAAATAAAGGATAAAAGGAATTCAATAGAGGAGAGTGGTGCTAACCTAGTTAATCCTCCTAGCTATTTATGTCTACGTCTACTTACTTCCAATTACTTCAGGTGGGGTCAAAGTCGAGAGGACAGCATTTGGTCAATTCGCCCTAACCTATCAGCAAAGATGCCACCACAGGAGAAGTCAGGTGTCCCCTCATAAGTCCTGTTGTTCCTGGTCCCCTAAGCCAAGTCATTAAGTACCGCTACATGCTAGATTTATAATAGTGAATGCCCGACCGTTAGGAACTTAGACACGCACCCCCTAATTATTAAGTTTATCCAAACGATAGGTGATCAGTTGGTCAAATCGCACAAGTAGAAAGGGTCGTCAGTTGGTCATATCTTACCCTTCCCGTCTCAGTCCGCTCACCTAGGGTCAGTTGGTCATATCTCCTAGGCAATTAGCCTCTACCGCCATTCAAAACTACCGAACCAAGGGTGGCTACCAATAAACTATGCATGCATACACTTAGAAATAATTGTACGGAAGTAAAATAAACTCAAACAAAATAATTAAGGAATCATAACTAGGCCAGCACCAAGAGGTGCTTAGCCGCTCAAATTAATCATGCAAACCAATTCAATATTCAAAGGTACGAAATACATGAATTGAAAGTAAAAGAAATATAAAACGCTAATGCTTATCGTAGGGGAGTGATTTCTCCCTTGGAGACAGCTCCATATGCTCCTCTAGACCTGCCTTGAGCTTTTTCCCACATTCTCTGAGTGTTGTGTGTGGAATGGGATGAATAGAAATGCTGGAATTCGTGGGGTATTTATAGGCCAGATCTGGGTTACGGCGTAACCAATATAGGAGTTACGTCGTGACCTTCTATTTCTTCGTATTTTGCACTAGATCTGCTGGTTACGGCGTAACCTAATGAATGGTTACGCCGTAGTCTTCAATAAACTCGGTTACGTCGTAGTTGATGCAGTAGTTACGGCGTAAGTATCAGTGGCGTGGAACCTCATTTGACCTAATATAGTTACGTCGTAACCTTTGGGAAGAGTTACGCCGTAACCTTCTAATAAGTTGGTTTTCTGAGTCACGCAATAGTTACGGCGTAATTTGAGAGACGAGTTACACCGTAACTTCTTCAAAGTAGCATACTGTGATAAATCTTTAGAAATTTCTCCATTTCCGCGTCTCTTGAGCTCCAATGTTCGTAATTTACCTGAAAGTGGAAAACAAGCGTAAATCCATATAAATGATATAAATTACAAGCATTATCGGGGGAAATTGACACTTAAATTCAGGACTATTTGATGTTATCACTAACCTCCTAACCATGTCATTTAACTCAATTACAGAAAACAAGTCAACATCTACAAAGTCTATATAATTAACCTGGCCATTTGTGTAGGTCCTACTTGGAGGTTCAAGGAAAAAACCACCATGATGAATCTTCACTGATAAAAAGTTTGGTTGTGTACCTGTTATCAGCAAGTAATCTTCAATTAATAAACATCAAATGAATGTACAAACAACTTTGATTATGTGTTAATCAAATTATAACTTATTATATGCTTGTTGTTCATCCACAAGATCATCATACTCACGAAGGACCCATTCCACAACCACCATTGTTGTTATTCAATGATTGAACATAGGATTTGGGTTTTTTTTTTTGTTTTTGTTATGTGTTTTGGTGAGTTTGAGAGGGAAAACGTTTCTGGGTTTTAGTGTTTTGGTGAGTTTGAGTGGGAAAATGTTTATGGGTTTCAGTGTTTAGGTATTAAAAGAGGTGAGTGGGTAGCTGGGAGTGACAAATGGACCAAAATACCCCTCACGTGACTAGCACGTGGGGGACTTAACTAGGATATCTTTGCATCGTTCGTCCTAAGGGATGATTTTGTGCCAACTTTACCAACGGAGGGATGTAATTGTTCCAAAAAAAAGTTTAGGGGTGTAAAGCAAGCCAAAGGGCAAACCACATGGATGTATTTTGGACTTTACTCTATCATAAAACATAACTAACATTTTCAAAAAGAAATTACAAAATGGTTTAGACCTCTCCAAGATCTTAGATCTTTTCATTCCACTTAGGATTGAAATGGTTTTTTACTATAATTCACAAATTTATAAATCTCTACAAAATGTTTTAGACCTATTTAAAAACCACTATAGTGGATGTTCTAAGAAAATAGATTTATATGCCTAAAACATGAACTTAAGTTATACTTAAAGATTTAATTAGTGCATCTGAAAAAATAATTCGTGTAAAATAATGAGAGATAATAAATGTATTATATTTGTCATGAAATCAATATATTAGGTCTAACTTCATGTATCTTTATTAGACACATATATCAACACTCTTCCAATAAAGAAAAGATCTTTGTTAAACATATATATCAACACTCTTCCAAAAAAGAAAAGATAACATAAACACCAAAATGGAGCCATGTAGGGCTAGGATGGGCCATAACCAACCCGGATTTTCTTATTAATAATAAAAATGAGGTGATTTGCACACTCTTATAAATGATTGGAACACTCAAATTTAGAGTGTTTGGACATTTATACCCTCACATTATGTTTAGTCATGTTGATCATAACAAAAGTATTTGTATTTTGTAATGTATTTTCTTCACTATGTTATCTTGGTCCGCCTAAATTAAAAAAGGCTAATGACATCAAAATGTATCATAATTGTTACTTATTTTTTTTTTATGTATCAAACAATTATTTATTTATTTATTTATTTATTTTTTGTTATTTTGTGTACTAAATTTGGTTTTTTGAGCTTTTTTTTGCACTTTATGACCATTTCGCCCCTCCCGAGTTAATAAAATGAGAGGCAAAATAGTTATAAAATATACAAAAAAGCCCACAAAATCGAGTTTAGTACACATAATAGCAAAAAAAAATTGTTCGATACATATGAAAGAAAATCGTGACAACTATGATATATTTTGATGCCATTAGCCCAATTAAAAACAAAGGCCCATCCAAATTGATATACGAAAGTATTCCGTTGGTTATTGATCGTGTTACTGATGAGAATCTACGTTAAGAAATTGTCTCATCGTCATATTGGTCAAATAATTATCCGTCTTGTTTTTGTTTGACGTTTCTTCAACGTTTTAAATGGATCGTTCTTACTTGTTCATAAATTTTATAATTTAGATATTAGATAGTGTTTTAGATGATTTTAATGATGCAAAAAGTACTTTTGTGTGCGGTGAACTGAATATCTTTTATTATTAAAATGCTAATGTATAATTTACATGCTCTTTTTGCGAATTCTTTTTTATGTGTTTTGGCCTCTGTTGTAAAAATCGTCTCAGGCGGCCGATTAATCTCCGCATAATCGCTGATCGTTCACTAAGCGCCTTGATTTATCATAATCGGCCTATTTAATTGGTTTTGTCAAATATCGCTTAAAAATCAGTCAACAAACAGATTAATCGGACAAAATTGAACAAAATCGGTCTAATCGGACTAATCGAACAAAATCGATTAAAAATTGGAAAAAATTAGCTTAAAAATCAGTCACAAACCGATTAATCGGTCAAAGATCGCTTAAAAATGGTCAACAAACCGACCAATATGTATGTTTGACTTTGAACTTTGAAGAATTATGTTATATGTTTATAAGTAGGGATCCAGTGAGAAGTAAATTAAAATAAAAAGTGGTGAGAAGTGACAAAAACCACGCATTTGAAATGCAACAACTTGCATTAGATGCATTTCTATTCATATAGATGCAACATCTTGAGTTTTGAAAGTTAATTTGATATATAGATGGTGCAAATTGATTTTCATGATTTCGGCACGTGCAGAGGAACAAAAAAACAAAAGAAATCATGAAATGCATCTGATATACGTATATGCATCTGATTAAAAGCTAGAAAACACACTATGGTGCGTTATAATGCATCTAAGATTATAGGGATACATCTAATTTAGGTCGGTGCATCTCGGGTTTGCGGTTATAGTTCTTGTTATTCCTTCTTATTTTAAGTAATCTTCTTATTTGATCCTAACTCTTATGTTTATATTTGAACACATGAAATATTTGGACTTTGATGAAATATGATTATCTCATACATATAATATAGTATAATATCTAAAATTACAATTTTGCGCATAAAAATTCCAATCAGATTAATCTCCACCTAACCGATTAATCACTAGGCCCTACGCGACCGCCTTACTCGCACCTAACAATTTTTACAACCTTAGACTTTTGGCCAATCTGACTCAAAATTTATGGCTCTATCACTGAATAATTGCAAATGTATACTCTTCCAAAACTAGCTCTATCGAAATATGACAGGTTACTAATTACTTTGTAACATAACAAAGACAAATAAAAGATATTATAATCACCAATAAATTAACCTCTACATTTGATACCATGATTTGATAAATTGAAAGTGACAGCGAAATCTAAAGTGATCTTTTGTTTGATAGCTCGATTTTCTTATATTAAAAGGGATTTTCTAACATGTGCCCCGGAGGCACATGTTAGAAAAATCCATATTAAAATCATCTATTAATTATTTTTGTCGTAGACAATTTTATATATTTCAGAATATGATATACCTGCTAAAAAAGACCGGTTAAATTAACGGGGTTATAAAACAAAAAAATTATAACATATATGATTTATTTTATTTTGCTTACCTATAAATTTACGTTTATCAAAGAATAAATCTCTATCATTTATCTAATTTGATCAAATGGTGGGGATTAACCTAAGATTTAAAAATAAACCTAAGTCCATGTTTTTTTTTCTTGTCTTTTCGTCTTTCTTTTTTATTCACATTTTTTTTTCTCTTATTCAGGTTTTTTTTTTACTAAATTCACGATTTTTTTTATAATCAGCGTTTTTTTTAATTTCATTTTTTTTCTTCGCTTTCATACATTTTCATATGTTTTAGTTCGTTTTCGCCCGTTTTCATACGTTTTCGTTCGTTTTCATACGCTTTCATCATTTTTCTTTCGTTTTCGTCCATTTTTCAAACGTTTTCATCTTTTTCATACGTTTTCGCCCATTTTTATACGTATTTGTCTCTTTTTCTTACGTTTTCGTCCATTTTCTTAAGTTTTCGTCCATTTTTATACGTTTCTGACTATCACAAGTGATATTCTGTGATATTCAGAATATCACTTGTGATTATCTGAATATCACTTTATGATATTCTGAATATCACTTTATGATATTCTGAATATCACTTACGATTTTCTGAATATCACTCCGTGATATTCTGAATATCACTTTGTGATATTATGAATATCACTTGTAATTTTCTGAATATCACTATATCACGTGTGATTTTCATATTACAAAAAATTAGTTGAAAATCACTTGTGATATTCAAAACATTAGTTGAATATCACAGAATATCACTTGTGATATTTTTTGCGATATTCAGAATATCACTTGTGATTATCTGAATATCACTTTATGATATTCTGAATATCACAAAGTCATATTCAGAAAATCACAAGTGATAGATTTTCTGAATATCACTTTGTGATATTCTGAATATCACTTTGTGATATTATGAATATCACTTGTGATTATTTGAATATCACTTTATGATATTCTGAATATCACTTACGATTTTCTGAATATCACTTTGTGATATTCTGAATATCACTTTGTGATATTATGAATATCACTTGTGATTTTCTTGATATCACTGTGTGATATTCTGAATATCACGTGTGATTTTCATGTTACAAAAAATTAGTTGAAAATCATTTGTGATATTCAAAAAATCACTTGTGATATTTAGAATATCATAAGTGATGTTCTGAATATCATACAATATCACTTGCGATATTCACAATATCTTTTTTGATGTTCAAAATATCACTTGTGATATTCTGAATATCACTTGTGCTATTTCAGAATATCACTTGTGATATTCATAAACGTATAAAAATGTCTAAAAACGACCGAAAACATTTAAAACGGACGAAAACGTATGAAAACGGACGAAAACGTAAGAAAACTGACGAATATGTATGTAAACGTAAAAACACGTATGAAAACAGACGAAAACGTATGAATAATGGACGAAAACGTAAGAAAACGGACAAAAATGTATGAAAACGAAAAAAAAAACGTATGAAAACAGGCGAAAACGTATGAAAACGGACAAAAATAGATGAAAACTGATGAGGATTTAAAACATACGTTTTTAGGGGTCATTTAAGCCCTAAATCGATACATTTTATATCCGTTACTACTTAAAATCGTTCATTTTCACATTTTAGGTCTTTTAGAAGCAAAATGCTAGAATGAAGCATATTTGGACGAAAATGAGCGAAAACATGAAGAAAACGGCAAAGTCATGAAATAAGGTTGTTCTGCAAGCTTGACGGCGTCCCAACCCAAAGGGCGACGCCGTTCCTAAGGAAGTTTTATAATTAGATTTCAAGCGACGGCTCCGGTGAAAAAGTAGTTCTAAAGCATGACGTCGTCACGCCTATAATCTGAAAGGCGTCTCTTTTAGTTTCTACACCACACGTCCAAGAACCATTCCAAGACATCATTCCTCATGAAGACAGACGACGTCACACTTCTCAACTGTCGTCGTCCCAACGATGACTTGGCCCAAACGAAACCTTAATAACGGCGACCAGACGACATCACCAGCAAAAGGCGACACCGTCGCACTTGCAAATCTATATATAGAATTCGATTTTCTGCATCTAGTGTGGTAGAATTTTGGAGAGCAAACCATAGTTCGTGTGTAGTCCGACTTGGACAGTATTTTAGGGTTCCAAACCCTTTTTTACATCATAAGATAAGTTTTTAATCCATTATATCACCATGTTTATCCTATGTTCAATTGTTTGTGTGTATGCATGCTTGTCTATCATGAGTAGCTAAATTATTATTGTGTTCGCTTAGATCTATGTAACCTAGTTGTTAATTATTTTTAGGTTGTCTCTTGTTTTAATTGGTAGACGCTAAAGTAAGGAAAACTGACTTCTACTTTAAGTGTTGCGAGCTTGAATTTCCAAAATAGCACAAAGCTTGAGAGTGCACTTGAGTTATCGTTGTGTTTATTGCGTGAGTTGTAGCTTTAGGATAATAGAGTATTTGGGGGAGATACTACAGTACTTGGTGATCCCGGATAGTCTAGAGGAGAGTTACAATTCATAGAACTAGGGAATTAGGCACCCCCTATGACCACACATAATACAACGCACCAATTAAGATGAGGATTTGACAATTCAACCGACCAATAAGAGATAACTAGGGAGTAAAAACATCTAGGTAAACACAATTTTAATCATCATAAGAACACACCTTACAATACATAGCTTATCCTTTTTCCCATTTCATTAGTTTAATTAGTTATTAGTTTTAAAGAATTAGTAATTAAAATTGGTAGAAGTACCACCCCCCACTCCTATACCCCGAGATAATTACTTGCTTTCTAAAAAATATAAAAAGACTAAAAAGAATCTCCCTCAACCTCACCTTCTCGTCATACATCTCTACCTAGCATCTCTATTCCTCTAGAGAACGATTAATCCTCTCGGCTTACCCATAGTACACTACAACGATTAGGTACACTGCCTAGAGGGTTGTAAAGCTTTCTCATGGAAAAGGAAGTCTTTCGACCCCAAACCCACGCATCAAAAGTGTATGGAAACGGACCAAAACGTATGAAAACAGACGAAAATGTATGAAAGGGAAGAAAAAACGCGAATTAAAAAAACGTAAATAACGTGAATTAAAAAAAGCGTGAATGTAAACAAAAAACGTGAATTAAAAAAATATGAATAAAAAAGAAAGACAAAAAGACAAGAAAATAACATGGACTTAGGTTTATCTATTCAATCTTAGGTTAATCCCCACCATTAGATCAAACTAGATGGATGGTGGAGATTTGTCTCTTGGTAAGCATCAAAATAAGAGTAAGCATTTGAAAATTTCTCTAACATATATATATCAACCACTGAATCAAAAGAAATGTACAAATGAGCAAACACGGTTGAAGAATGAAATTAATTACAAAAGAAACTGACACGCGTATGAAAGTTTTAAATAGCTAAAGCCCATACAATCATTATTTTGATCTCAAAATACCAAAGTCTAGGAAGACATTGCCAGGAAAACCAATCTTATGCAACGACAAGCATGACAGTTGTTTTTCCAAACCATTATTGTAGTGACGTCACACGAAACACCTCTTTGGTACAGAGGTAATTGTGCGAGCCTTTCGCTGTGACATATAAACAGTACCTCGCACGAAGATTCCCACACACTAAGAGCCAAGAATATACTGTCACGTGTCATTCTTGTCTCCTATATGGGATGACTCTCACGTGGGACTCCTAAGACCGTTGGATCACATCCACGACTCTCACACAACCGTAAATGCATCCCTATAATTATAACGCATTTCTTTGAGAATAACCAAGTTCATCATCTCTATCAAATATACACAAAACACTAATTGTATATGACTGTTACCCCCGCTCAAGATAAACACTCTAATCGTGGTGTTCTAACCAAACAAGGGAAACCAAACATACGATTAGCCTTATCTCACATCATAAACCTTAACTGATTTTTTCTTTACGTACTATACGTAAACATGGCACCATACATGGGACCATGACATAAACAAAGCCATCGATTTTTATTTTTCAGACATCAAAAAACATAAAATTGCACTTTTTCGTTAGAAATAAATACTTTATCTAAAAAAGATGATGGCTGAACAAAACCCACCACCACTATGATCTGATGCATGTGGCCCTATCGGTATATATCACTCACACGGGTAATAGCCGTACAACCCTATCTCAAAACAACCATCAAGCCATCTCACAACCAACAACAATGGAGTTGGGTGTGCCAAGCATGTTGTCATTCCAACAAAAGTCCTCAGTTAATAACTGCAACTGCCCCATGCAAACACCACAAGTTCACAACTTCAAAACCCCTCCCGCCACTCTCATATTCTAAGATAGTACAAGAAGAACGAACTTGCACAATGCAAGTCACACCGACAATGGCAACATACCTGGAGTGAATAATGCGGGAAAGTCAAGATGGTCTGCACTCGCACATGCAAAACACAATCCCACAATCACCCAACATGACACGTACCCTAACAAATGCCGCAATCTTCACAACATGTTTATCAGGGTATCCCCCCCCAACACATGCATTGACAAATGTATTAGGGAGCACCAACCCAATATACCTAACCCATATATCAAAACTACCTAACACAACACTCGCAGTTGTTTGGATACGAACCTTACTATGGATGATGCTTCACTCATGGGTCCATAGAATCTCTCCCCACAACAACAGGCTTCATCAATGGACTTGTTCAACACCCTGATGACATACGTGCGAGATACGAAGGAGGGTCACAACTATAATATTGTGGGTCCAGATGTTCCAGAGCACCTTCGGGTCCTGGAGATTGACAAGGAGCATTTTTTAAATGGATTGAAGACTATCAGCTACCAGTTGGAATGAAGCTCCTCATTGATGTATCTATATATGATGAGACTTACGACTCAGATTCACACATATGGAAGTTCGAATACGAAACAAAGACGAATTCCTGGAACAACCCCATGGAATGCCACATTTCTAGTGTACATTGGCAAAACGAGCAGTCAGGTGGTTCAAGGGTTTACCAAAATACAGAATAATAGACTGGCTAGACCTTAGAGATAAGTTTGTGGCCAATTTCTAGCCAATTAGGGAGTACGGTGGAGACTACGTTAATTTACAATTCATCAAACAAACGTAACACGAGCATTTGATCGATTTCACTGAAAGATTCAACGATGAAGCGAGCAGATCCCAGGACTTAGGGATGACCAGAAGATCTAGAAATTCATTTTAAATATGAGTAAGGGTCACGTTTATGACAAACTCACTCGCAAGACTCCAAAAACATGGCAAGAACTTTTGGACTGCTTAAGAGACTTCACTAAATAAAAAAGGAGGCAGAGTGGGTCCAAGAATGATGACAAGGATAAGGACAAGGATTACGACCGTGGCTACCATGGAAGAAAACCAAAACACAAATATCAGAGAAGAAATAACTCCAGGAACAATTATAGGCAAGGGAGAGATGGGAGAGATCAGCCTAGGGAAGAACGTCGTCCTGATCCCAGGGTTTAGGCAGGGAATAGTCTTATAAAATATTTTTCAAAAACTCCAGCAAAAAAATACTCTCCTATGAAAGAGCAGCCATGGACAAGTTGCAACGTTCCGAACCCTCGTTGGAAGAAAGAAAAAAAATGACAAGCAATATTGTAAGTTTCACAATGAACAAGGACACGACATCAATCTTTGCAGGGAACTCAATAAGGAAATTGAAAAGGCAATACAACAGGGTGATCTGGAACATTATGTCTGGAAGAAAGGAGAAGACCAAATAACAACAAGGCAGATGCTGACCAACTACCTCACATACACATGATCAAAGCTTGAACCCCTATCAAGAAAAATAAACAAGAAGGAACCTTGAAATAGAATACAAAAATCAAGAGAAATGTTTTAAAACCCGGGTCGAACCGGCCGGTTTAACCGGGAACCGGTTAGGAGACTGGGTCAGATGTCAACGGGTTTTTGGCTATTTCGGAACCGGATTAAACTGGTGGTTTTCTCATGAACCAGATCGACTCGGTTTTTTAAACCATGACGAGTTAAAGCTTATTTTTATATTTTTTTCTTGAGATAACAAAAACCTCTTATCTTACCCAAATTTGACCCCACGTCCTAACCCTTCATTTTCTCACCTTCACCCTTTCACTTCCCTCTCATACTTCTTTCATTTTTTCACACAACTGCCAAAATCCCACAACACATATGAGGTAATTTTTAGTTTTTTTTATTTACTTTGCATCACTGTTGTTGCATTAAATGTTATTTATTAATTTAAGGAGTAGTCATTAGTTGGATTAACTTTGCAGAAGTGATAGGTGGACGGATATAAGGCAACACCATTTGATTAATTTCTTGGTTTATTGTCCTAAAGGGATATCATTTATCAAGTCAGTTGATGCATCTAATATTAAGAACAATGCTACAAATTTGTGTAATTTGTTTGATGAGATTGTTGAAATGGTTCGAGAAAAGAATGTGGTCCAAATGGTTACCGACAATGCCACTAGTTACAAAGCTGCTAGTAAGGTGTTAACTATAGATATCGTCATATGGTTTGGTCTCCATGTGTTTTAGAATTGGATAATGTAAAAAGTATTATCACACTTGCATTGAGGGTTACTATTTTTATTTATAATCATAAGTGGCATGTATATTGGTTAAGAAAAAGACTTGGCTAGAAAGAAATCATCCGTCCAGCTACTACTCGTTTTGGTACTGCGTTTATTGCCTTGAAAAGTTTGCTTAATCATAGAAATGATTTGCAAGATTTGGTCATATCTAGTGAGTATAAGAAGATGCTGAAATTGACAAATGCGGTTGACTGTAAACAAGTTGTCATGAATGAATTTTTTTGGAACAATTGTTTGATTTCGGTGAGAGTGATGACTCCTTTATTAAGTCTTTTGTATTTTTTTGATTTGGATGTAAAACCTGCATTGGGTTATGTTTATGACAAAATGTATCGGGCAAGGAAAGGGATTAAGGATTTATTTAAAGGAAAAAAAGAATCACACAAGCCATATACTAACATAATCGATGATCGTTAGGATAAGGTGTTGCGTACTAGTATTCATTCTGCGGCTTACTGGTTAAATCCAACTTTTCAGTATTATCGCAAGAAGCCTGAGGTGTTTAGAGGTGTTCTTGATATGGTTGAGAAGTACTTTCCATGTGATGAATGTATCGAGGTTACTAAGCTTTTAGGTATATATTGTGATGGTGAATGTGAGTTTAGTAGGATTAGTGCAGTTAAAGGTCGTAGCCAGCATCGTCCATGTAAGACTAAATTTTATATCTTACTGTTAATAATATAATAATGTTATTACGATATATTTTTTTTTCTTTCATTTCTCTTTTAGATGAGTGGTGTAGACTATTTGCTAAAAAATATCCCAAAATACAAGAATTTGCTATGAAAATATAAAGTCAATCTGCATCTTCTTTGGGTTGTGAACGTAATTGGAGTTTAATAGGTTGGAACAAAAAAGACTAAATGACATTGTATATGTCGACTACAACTTGGGGTTACAAAACTGGTATTATATATTTGAATACAACATTTATGTAATTGTGATGTAATTTTTTTTCTTACAAATGATCTATATTGGTGAATGTTTTTGTTAGAATAAGCAAGCGATAATCATGAAGCCATCCATGTCCGAAATTCTACAATCTTTCAACATATGAATCCCTATACTGACCTAACATAGTTTTTCCTAATACGAAATTACCAAAAATAGCTAAATATAGTTTAAACCACATTCTAACAATCTCCACCTTGAAACTAAGGAATATGTTCAAATGCTAACTAGTCGATCCAAAACAAAACCAAATTTTTATTTAGCACGATCGTTCTTTTCTTAAGTTTTCAATCTTCCAATGAGGGCTCCTTGCAATAGTTACAAATATCTCGAGGATTAGAACCTTGAGAACTTGACGATGCTCCACCATTATCTTTACCTTTTTCTATTACGACTTGTGGTGCTAAACCCATGGATTGAGACTCATTACCACTTCACGGCGCCGAAGCTCTCTTGAGTGCAAACTAGATCTAACATCTTCCAAAGTAATAGTATCTTTACCAACAACAAACGAACTAACAAAACTCTCAAACGAAGGAGGTAATGACACAAGAAGAACAAGAGCGGCATCTTCATCTTCAATCTTCACTTCAACATTCTTCAAATCCATCAAGATTGAGTTCAAGGCATCAAGATGTTCTTTCAATGATGAACCTTCTTTCATTCTGTTGTTTCAATAACAACTTATTAGTCAACGACTTTGTCATGTAAATCGTTTCTAGCTTTTCCCAAATCATCACCAACCTCATATAGCACTTCATCCGGCAAAATAGTGGAGTCGTGAACGAATGAAACTCCTTGTTGTTTCAATAAGGCTCGGATCTTAATTCTCCAAAAGCTAAAATTACTTTTACCCGTTTAATAGAGTTGAGAAGACAAAGACATTTTTTTTTTCTTTTACGATACCAATATACTTAAAACAACTTCTTTTCTAAAAACAAAAACAAAAGAAAAAAAAAGCCCAAAGCTAAAAGACTTATATTTAGTGCAACATTCAAAATGCCCAAAAGCAAATATACCACGAGGCTGATAATGTAGTTCTACAACTCTAGGGTTAATATTAAGAACTCAAACAGATTACAAGAAAAACTGATCAACAAGCGTGAAACCCTAATTCTAATTGAACAAATCAAACGAAACCCTATCAAAAGCGATATTTGAATACTCAACACGGCTCACCACTTGTTAGAATTAATATGTCGACAAATTTGTCAAAGCGAAATTCAAAGGTACAATCTTCTCAACATATGAATCCCTATATATATAGGCTAAAACAAACCGACCTAACATAGTTTTTCCTAATGAAATTCTATATTGGTAGGAGAATAACAGTTTTTCTAGGCTCAATGTTAATAAGAGGTTTTACAATCACAGTGCTTATGAATGTATTGATGATAAGAACTTTTGGGTGGTTGAAGAAGAACCGCAAGGAGAACTTGATTATGATCAGTCAGAGACTATGCTTGATGACCAAGATGAAGAACCGCCTTGCCAAACGCAAGGTTACTTTTTTACATATATTAATTGACATATTTTTAGTCTATTATTAGTCCAAAACCTGCTTATTTGATATTGTAGAAAACATTAGTGGTCACAATTTTGTTAATGAGGATGAACATGGCAGTCAATTTCATCTACTAAGTGATAGTGAACTTGATGCATATAACATGCCAATGTCTCAATAGCAAGTATAGCGAGGTATTTATATACTCAATTTTTGTGATCTTTGGATTGAGAGTGATGTATTTATACATTTTTTTGGTATTGTAGGAAATGGAAGTGATGATGTTGCTTAATGACTTATGCTTGGATTATGCTTCATGACTTGTGGACAATTGCATTTTGATGTTTAAACTATCTAAGTTTCATGTAATGTCGTTTTGAAGTTTAGGACTTGTTTCTTTTTGTTGGATTGTATGTGTTTAGTACTTAATTGTTCATGTTTGGTATTAGATCTTCAATGTTTTAGACTTGTTAATAGGTTGTTTAGATATTTTTAAGTTAGTTTGGGCACGTGTGGAGCTGTTTAGATTGATTTAATTGTTGTTTGGGTTGACTTTTGAGGTGTTAAAGTTGTTGTTTGGGTGGTATGTTTCTAAGGTTAACTAATCTCATCTTCTTTTTATAGAACCGGTTCGACCTGGCAGTTGAACCGGTGACCCGGAGACTTGGTCGGGTCGATTAAAAAATCGGGTTTTAAAATATTGATCAAGAGGATATCTCCCTTGGTAAGGATTTACACCTTCAGCTAATCCAACATTACAGGTGTAATCGTTTCACATTTAGTAAGCAGAATCTACATGGAGGGGGGAGGTTCAATCAACATCATGTACGAAAATATCTTTAAGCAGTTACCTAAAAATGTCAGAAGTTTGATATGCCCTAAGACACCCCCTCCCCCCTCATTTTCAGGTTTTCATCAGAAAAATCCTTACTAATAAGAGTAATTCAGGTAGAAACCATTGTAGGCACATACCTACTGGTAAGGATAGTCATAATGGAGTTCCATGTCGTCAATTCAAATTCCAAATACAACATATTACTCAAAAGGACAACCATCCAATAGTTATATGCAGAAGTATACATAATATGATCGCATGTTCAATTTCCAACAAAATCAGGAATAGCCACAATCTAGAACGATCATCCAGGGGAGGATAAGGAGTTGACGGGAGTAGAAAAAAGCATAGTAGGCAGAGAAGCCCAGTGGAGAGAAACGCTTAAAGAAAATGACAGAAAGAAAGAGGTGATGATCAAAGAGAAACAACCAATCATCATGAACGAGCACCTCCTACCCCAGGTAAAGAACCAACTTGTTCATTATTTGCAAACAGTCTTGATGTCATCACATTGACTTCAGCCAACACGAATGACACCCTAAGAAAACTGGCTGAACATGGCTTGTGTAGTTGTGTATGAATCAAAAGGAACCTCTCACTAGGAGTCCGAATCCATGAATGCTCGAATCAACGACCTTATCCACACAAGAATCCTGTATTTTGACTCAAGACAAAACTAAATCGCCAACACAACCTTGGTGGAAGAAGAGAATGGCACATGGATACATAATTCACTAATCAAGACAAAACATGCTCTAAGGAGAACCGCCCATCACCCACAATCAACTTGTTACCAAAATCAGGCACAAACAAAGACATTTAGTGCTACACGGAGGAGCCTCTTGGCCTGAATTCATGACTCACATAACAAACAAAAAGCAAAGCAAACAAAGCTGCATGAACTGGAATAATGGGCCCCAAGCCCCCAACTCTGGATACCTATACCTGAAGCAAACAACCAAACCTCATGATTAACAATGTATGACATTCCCTAATCTAGTCCTTGTCTAATTTTAGGAAGCATCACATCTAGAATAATGGGCATAACTAGTCAAAATGTCTAACATGACATAAGTTATAATTAACGTCGATCGTATTTCTCGTTACATGTTAAGAAAAAAAAATTCTTCAATTACCGTACTTTCTTATTTTTACCTCATTTTCTTACGCCACAAGTGAAAATGTCAAAACTTGCCAGTATTTGATACAATTTATGACATGTTAGACATTTTGAGCGGTTATGCCGATTACTGGATGAAAGTCAGGAAATAATGATCATTTTGACTCATTACATGTTAAGTACTAAAATCAAGACGTATTAAAAAAAGTTTAATTAAAAAATAAACATACATTACTATTTTAAAGTTGAGATCAATATAGATCTCATATTTGCCATAAATCTAATCAACCAATCTTAGTCATCTATTTTTCATCAAAATTAATAAAAAAGCTATTTTCCATTTTTTTTAAACAAACATATCTTGCAAACAGTAAATCTTCAAGCTACGAAAAACACACCAGCGCGACGAGAATTAAATTATTTTTCTATAGATATGCACATTATATACTTTCGACAAATTTTTTTTCCAAAATTTCCGACGAGAAAAATTACGTGTGATTTATTTTAAAAATCATATGTGATTTTTCCGAATCACATGTGATTTTTTAGGCGGAAATTTTGAAAAAAAGAAAATTAGTTTAAAGTATATAGAAGTGCATATCTATACAAAGATAATTTAATTCTTGTCGTGATGGTATGATTATTTTCGCATAACGAATAACGATTTGCGAGATATTTAATTTTTTTTAAAGAGCGAAAGTTTTAAAGGTTTTTTTTTTTTTTTTTTTTTTTTTAAATCAAAAATTAAATGGATATAATTGGTTTATTGGATCAAATGCAAATATGAGATCTAAATTGATCTTTTCTATACTATTTTATGACATTAAACTAAAATAAGTGACAATATATGTCACAAAATCGTGTCAAACACATATCTCCAAACCTTATTTCTGAAAGAATAAACCTTTTTCTATTTCACTTGCTCAAAGTTAAAAAAACATGTCTTTGTCACAACCACAAACGTGGATGAAACCAGGGTGGATTTTAGAAGTCCCAGAAAAACAACATACTTTTATGAAGTAGTGCTAATTCTTACAATTTGATTTTTCTTAAATGCACATGATTTAAAATTTATGTTTAATTTAATTTTTCTTAAATTCAATCGATCAACTTTTATCGTGGTTATGTCCCTGCCCACAACCTTCACAAGTACGATTACCGTATAAGCTTTTAAGCAAAAGCCTAACTTTACGCGACAGATTTAGCAACACAAATTTCTAGCAGCAACAACAATAATAGTGACCATTTCTACCTGAACGAATAAAACCTTTTAAAGTTTCTATACGAAAAGAACTTTCATGTCCTTGAAGGATCTATACGTGCTCTAAATGCTATATATATACCATAAGCCTTGATGTGTAAATTGTGTTTGGTTAGCGAACAAATGACTTAACACAATGTAAATGGTGTTGGAAATGTATATATTTACAAATACGTAAATGTCCGGATTCGAACTCGTGACCATGGGATTGCACACATTAGCGAATGAGAATTAAAGTTAAATAATTAATGTTAATGTTTATGATTAATTATTGCACATAAAGTCTGTCTAACGATCGTTAAGTATTTAACGGAAATGACTAACGACCATTAAGTGTTAAATGAGAGAATATATGGTGAATATCTTGGAAAAGGAAAAGATTTGGGTTCCCCTTTCCTCTCATCAATATGGCCGGCCAAGGGGGCTTATCCAAGCCCAAAACCCTAACTTTTTCTTCAAGTATTCCATACACTATATATACAAAGGCTAGGGCTTAGGGTTTTTCATACTTTGTGCATTGAATTAACCCTGGATCTTGCCTCTCCTCTCCTCTTACTAATACTCGGCCGAAACCTCCTCTTTAGGGTGTTTTGGTTTTGTTTTTCATAAAACAAGGACTTGTGTTAGATCTAGCAATCGCTTGATTCGTTGGTTAATTCGTGTGTACAAAACTGTGGTAGTAAGACACTATTCTTACACCTAATTGGTTTGAGTTGTAAAACGGTAAGGGACAACTCTTTAAACCACTTCTTCTGTTTTGTTCAAAAGATCTGACAATTGCAAGAGGTATGTTACGCATCTATTCAGTTAATTAATTTATTTGTTATGATCTTTAGTCTTCCGCTGTGTAATCTTGATGTCTACATGTTTTATTGTATGTCATGTATTATAAACTCAACAGTGGTCTCAGAGCCTTGTATAACAAGTAATTAATTACTGAAACACATAATTAAAATAAACATGTTGTGTTATTATTTGTATGCGTAGATCTAGGGTTTGCAAAACCTAAACCCTAATTTATTAGGGGGGCTTTTTTTTTGTGCCCTAATTAGGGTTTTGTAAACTAAAGTTTTAATTGGATTAGAAACCCTATGATGCATGCAATTTTATGTGTATTGCGTAACTCTGTTTAATTGCATTAATTGTTAAGTGTAATTTTATGTCCATGATAATTACATGCATGTTTTATCATGGATCTGCTTTTATTTTATGTCTTTCTTGTTTAGTGATATACATTAAATTATGATAGATCTAAAATTGGGGAAGACCTCAATAATTATTATTTAATCAATTATGTGCTATGTGGTATATGTTTAATTTTGACTTACGCAATCGATGAATCGATGCATGTGGCTCACCTTGTACATAGCTGAAAACGGGTGAAAGTCTTAATTAAATATATACATATTGACAGATCTAGAATTGATTATTAATAGGATTTATTAAAAGGTTTGCATGTGGCTATTTGATATGCATGACTTATTTTTTTTGTTATGCATTCATTGTTTATTTGTTTATTTTTTAAATACTTGCTTGTTTGTTATGTGTAACAAGGGGTATTTTTATAAGAAAAATAAACTGACCTAAACAATGGTGAAACATGTATTTTTAAGCATAGTAATCGTAATCGTTTAATTAATTGATTTTTTGCACAAAATAGTTAGAACGGCTCACCCATTAATGACAAATTGTGTGATGGGTATAAGGAGGGACCGCATTAAATTGTGACGCCCAAAAGATGAGGGGTATGCTTCGCGCTGACCTGATTCTCCGCTTGTTTGTGCGTCTTAATGGAGCTACCAAGTATTCCTATATGTGTGCATTAAATCTTAAGGGTGAATTACTTTAATTTCTACGCGCCACTTTTGTGGTAATTATCCGAATAACTTGGGTCTTATGACTCATGCAGTAGTATGATATAGTGGTAATTAAGGTGATTCTTTAATTGGTCATCCAATACCTCGATTAAAGTTTGATGATGAAAAGCTTAAATCATTAAAACAAGCATATAAATGTTTTAATAAAAACTATGCTACGAAGATGAATGCATGACATCTTTGTACATATTTGATTTGACATCAAAATTATTACCCTTTAATTTGAGTTATATGTCATCCAGTGAAACGGAAACACCTAAGATTACCTTTTATTTGCGTGAGAACGTGACTTAGATCGTAATCGAAGGTAAAATGTCCACGTGTCGTGAGAACGGGAATGGACGATTTTGCAGTTTCTTAAGTTGGACAACTTAATTGAGTTAGGCGGTGAAAACTGAAAACTCAAGGCATAAGATGGGATAAAACATGTTTACATGGCGATTGATATTGGCTATATGTAAATCCCATAAATCTAGTAATTGCAATTGAAATTGGCAATTGAGCAAAAGCTCTACCATTTTGTATAAGGTTCATCACTAGCAGATCAACTGACGTGATGAGATTATGACAATTTGGATCCTAGTTTTCAATAATAATTAATTGGTTATATGAATATGAACCTTGGGTATTTAATTGTTTATTGAAAAGGAAAAATTATCAAAATACTAATTATGGTTTTTTGAACTTTTTATGTAGATGGCTCATCAACCAGAAAACACTATGAGCTTAATGAGTGCTGCTTTCAAAGATATGATTGGAAGAGACAAGCTGACTGGCCCTAATTTCAATGATTGGCATCGTTCACTTAGGATCATCCTTCGTGTTGCCAAAAGGGTTGAAATATTGACTACACCTCTGCCTGAAGCTCCTCTCAATACGGCTACTGCTCTTGAACAAGAGGCATATCGTGTTGAATATGAGAAGCACAATGATGTGGCGTGTCTAATGCTTTCGGGGATGTCTGCTCAATTGCAAAAACAATTTGAGCACTATCCGCTTATGAGCATGCTAGATGAACTCAAACGTATGTTTGAGAAGCCACCTGCAGCTGAACTGTATGAACTAATTGAAAAGGTTCATATCTGTTGGAAAATTTAGTGCACTTGTGGGATTAGTTCACACCTTGTAATGGGTTAGGAGGTACGGAGTGTACACCCATAAGGTCCATGAACACCCTGACTCTTATAGTGGTTTGTATTGGTAGTGCTTGTGGAAAGTACTGCTTGTGGAAAGTACTGCTTGTGGTTTCCACTGATAAGCAGTGTTTCCACTGAAGCTTGTGTTTTCCACTGAAGCTTTTGGATTCCACTGAAGCAGTGTATCCACTGATAGCACTATGAAAGTACTGATGAAAGTACTGCTTGTAACGGTTTTGACCTATTCAAGTGGCAGTTTCAACTGCTTAATGACCACGTTTAATTGGTCATGTAACCACTAACGGCTATAATGGGGATAATTATGAGGCTATTAATGGGCCGATTAATACTCATAATTCCATTTGATTAGCTCAAAGAAAACTCCTATAAATAGGAGATCTGATTATGCATGATGAAGATACAGAAAACGATTAACACTTATAAGCGAAAGGGTTATTGAATTGTGCCTAATTCTATAACTGCATTTGGTCTTATCCCAAGTAGATATTCGTGTAACCCAGGCATTAGGGTTGAATAGTTTACTTTGGAAAGTGATCACACGATTCCAAGTGATATCCGGTAACCACCTAGTGGTATTTGTTTCTGGTGAACAAGTTGCTGAATTCTGCTGAAGTTGATTATCTTAACCCTGCTCTGGGCTCATACACACCAACAATAGCTGCAAGCAGGAGGTTGGCAAATCTGTCTCCGACCACGTCCTCGAGATGAAACATCACTTGGACCAATTGGAGAAGCTCGGCTGTGGTTACTCGAATGATGTATGTGTCGGCATCATCAATCACTCCCTTAATCAGGATCGATTTGGTGATTTTGTGCGAAATTTTAACATGCATTGCACGGGGAAGACAGTGAATGAGTTACATGCAATGCTTGTAGACTTCGAGAAGAGATTGCCAAAGAAGGCTCCTACACCTGCTGTACTAGCAATACAGGGTGGTAGGGTGAATAAGCCAAAGTCGCAAGCAGATAAGAAAGGGAAAGGAAAAGGAAAGGGGAAACAAGTTGTCATCCCACCAGCTCCTAAGAAGAACCCTGCAAAGAAAAAGGAGAATCCTAAGAAGGATTTAACTTGCCACCACTGCAACTCACCAAGCCACTGGAAGCGGAACTGTCCAGTTTATCTGAATGAGTGCCTTCAGAATAAAAATAAGATGGTGCCTAGCTCATCAGGTATTTTTATGTTTGAATTATTTTCTTTTCCTCATAAGTAAAATTCCTGGATATATGATACAGGATGTGGTACTCACATCTGTAATACATCACAGGGACTTAGAGGAGCAAGGAAGCTGACCTGTGGACAAAGATACTTGTACGTTGGCAATGGAAAGCGTGCAGTTGTCGAAGCCATAGGGACTTTTGATTTAGTGTTGCCTTCGGGCTTAATTTTGGAACTAAATAATTGTCATTATGCACCCTCCATTGTTAGGGGTGTTATTTCAGTTTCTTTGTTAAAAGATATTGGTTTTGTGCACACTTTTACCAGTTATGAAATTTCAGTTTCTTTAAATAATGTTTTTTACTTTAATGCAATTCCTATGCTTGGTGTGTTTGAAATTGATATGGATGGTTGTATATCCAATGAAAATAATTCGTTGTATAGCATTAGCAATAAGAAGAGCAAGTTGAACTGTGACTCGTCTTATCTTTGGCATTGTCGCCTTGCCCATATAGGCAAGAAACGCATGGAAAAGCTGCAACACGATGGGCTTTTACAAACGGTCAATGATGAATCATTTGACAAATGCGAGTCTTGCATAGCTGGGAAGATGACAAGGAAACCTTTTTCACCACAAGTGGAAATGGCTTCTGATCTACTTGGATTGATACACACAGATGTGTGTGGTCCACTTAGACATGTGTCAAAACGTGGTGATTCCTACTTCTTAACCTTTACGGATGATTTCAGTCGTTATGGTTATGTTTATTTACTTAAACATAAACATGAAGTCTTTGAAACATTTAAGGTTTTCAAAAGTGAAGTAGAATTACAACTCGGTAAGAAGATTAAAGCTCTTCGATCCGATAGAGGTGGTGAGTATATAAGTCAAGAGTTTAAAGATTACTTAGCTGAGTGTGGAATTATCCAGCAACTCACATCTCCTTATACTCCACAACAAAATGGTGTATCTGAAAAGAGAAATCGTACCTTACTTGACATGGTATGATCAATGTTTGAACTTACGACTCTTCCTTTTACTTTTTGGGATTATGCCCTTGAAACTGCTATTCGCATTTTGAATATGGTTCCAACAAAGAAGGTTGTTAAAACTCCATATGAAATATGGACAGGAAAAGCTCTCAACTTTTCTTACTTAAAGGTCTGGGGATGTGAAGCGTTTGTTAAACGTGACACACCAGATAAGCTCCAAGCCAGATCTGTTAAGTGTATCTTTGTAGGATACCCTAAGGAAACTATGGGTTACTACTTTACTACCCAGCTGAGAACACAGACATCGTGGCTAGGTATGGAGATTTCCACGGATAGCACTATGAAAGTACTGATGAAAGTACTGCTTGTAACGGTTTTGACCTATTCAAGTGGCAGTTTCAACTGCTTAATGACCACGTTTAATTGGTCATGTAACCACTAACGGCTATAATGGGGATAATTATGAGGCTATTAATGGGCCGATTAATACTCATAATTCCATTTGATTAGCTCAGAGAAAACTCCTATAAATAGGAGATCTGATTATGCATGATGAAGATACAGAAAACGATTAACACTTATAAGCGAAAGGGTTATTGAATTGTGCCTAATTCTATAACTGCATTTGGTCTTATCCCAAGTAGATATTCGTGTAACCCAGGCATTAGGGTCGAATAGTTTACTTTGGAAAGTGATCACACGATTCCAAGTGATATCCGGTAACCACCTAGTGGTATTTGTTTCTGCTGAACAAGTTGCTGAATTCTGCTGAAGTTGATTATCTTAACCCTGCTCTGGGCTCATACACACCAACAATCAAAGTAAACTATTTTGTGATAATCAATGGCTGCTGCTGCAATGAAACACATGGCTTCAAACTTTGCTAAGCTGGATAAGTTTGAAGGGGTGGACTTTAGGAGATGGCAGAAGAAGATGCACTTCTTGCTGTCAAGCATGAGTGTGGTGTATGTGCTAACCACTCCTATTCCAGATGATGGTGATGATGCTACTGTGGAGCAGATCAGGAGGAGGAGCAAATGGGAGAATGATGACTACATATGCAGAAGTCTTATTCTCAATGGTATGTCTGATTCTCTGTTTGATATTTATCAGAACTTTGAATCTTCCAAAGAACTGTGGGATTCCTTGGATGCCAAATATATGGCTGAGGATGCATCAAGTAAGAAGTTCCTTGTTAGTAATTTCACAAATTACAAAATGACTGATTCAAGACCAGTCTTGGAACAATACAATGAACTTCTTGGAATACTTGGAAGGTTTACACAACACAATATGAACATGGATGAGGCCATTAAAGTCTCATGTGTCATTGACAAACTCCCTCCTTCTTGGAAAGATTTCAAGCATACCTTGAAACTTAAGAAAGAGGAGTTAACTCTGGTTGAGTTGGGCAGTCATCTGCGCATTGAGGAATCTCTCAAGATGCAGGATAATGACAAGCCAAAGAGTAGCAATGCTACTGGTGCATCTGTTGTCAATATGGTGGAGCATAATAACTCCACCAGGTACAACGACAACAAAGGCAAACGCAAATATCATGACAACACAAGGGCAGATCCTAACAAGAAGGCAACACCTACTTGTTGGAAATGTGGCAAAACTGGTCACATTAAAAGGGATTGCAAGGGTGTTAAAGTTGGTGGTAAAGCCAATAGATCATGCACTAATGGTTCAGGGAGTGGTGGTTCTTCCAACTCACTGAAAGGTCAGAATATGTTTAATAAGTCTTTTCAGATTTATTATGTTACATATGTATCTGAATCTAATTATGTGCAGGATGATGATGTTGCGTGGTGGGTTGACTCTGGTGCAACAGTTCATGTGTGTAAAGATAGAAGCTGGTTCAAGACTTATGAGTCACTGAATGATGGTTCTATTCTTCACATGGGAAATGAGTCAACAGCCTTGGTGCATGGTCGTGGTTGTGTAGATCTTAGGTTTAGTTCTGGAAAGATTGTAACTTTGTTTAATGTTATTCATGTTCCTGATATAAGGAAAAACTTGGTTTCAATTAGTGTTTTGAATAATCATGGATATAAACAAGTTATTGAGTCTGATAAATTTGTCTTATCTAAATGTGGTGTTTTTATTGGATTTGGTTATTTATGTAATCAAATGTTCAGGCTTAATGTTTCCACTGATAGTGTTATTTCAGCCTTTGTGATCACCTATGACCAGACTGACTCTACCCTTTGGTATGCAAGACTTGGCCATGTACACTATAAAAGAATGCAAGATATGTCTAAGGATGGGTTAATCCCAGCCTTTGACATGGACACTGAAAAGTGTAAAACTTGCATGTTGACCAAGATAACCAAGAAACCCTTTCAGGGTGTTAGTCGTGAGACTAAGGTCTTGGAGCTAATTCACAGTGACCTGTGTGATTTGCATGCCACTCCTTCTTTGGGGAATAAGAAGTACTTTGTGACGTTTATTGATGATGCTTCTAGATTTTGATATGTCTATTTGTTACATACCAAGGATGAATCATTAGATAAATTCAAAGTGTTTAAAACAGAAGTTGAATTACAACTTGGGTCTTTGATCAAAAGATTAAGGACTGATAGGGGAGGTGAGTACATGGATACTCTGTATTTTTCAGTCTGTTGGTATAATCCATGAAACGATCGCCCTTATACTCCTCAGCAAAATGGCATTTCTGAAAGGAAAAACAGGGTGTTGAAGGAGATGGTTAATTCCATGTTGTCTTATTCAGGATGAGTCAAGGGTTCTGGGGTGAAGCTATGTTAACAGCTTGCTATTTATTAAATAGGGTTCCCAACAAAAGGAACAAGGTTACCCCTTATGAACTCTGGACTAAAAGGAAACCCAACCTGAACTATCTCAAGGTTTGGGATTGTAGGGCTGTTGTAAGACTCCCTGATCCAAAGTTGAAAACTTTGGGTGAAAGAGGCATTGATTGCATCTTTGTTGGATATGCTGAGCATTCCAAGGCTTTTAGGTTCTATGTTGTTGAACCTAATGAATATGTTTCAATTAACTCCATAATTGAATCAAGGGATGCGAACTTTGATGAGAATAGATTCTCATCAGTCCCTAGACCAAGTATGAGGATTCCTAATGGAACTCATGACACTGGTGTATCAGAGGTCCTTGATGATGAACCATCAGTGGTCCCTGATGAGGTTGTGGTTCAACAACCTGAACCTGTGCTTAGAAAGAGCAAAAGGGTCAGGACTCCAAAGTCATTTGGACCTGAGTTTCAACTATACTTAGTTGAAGGAACAAGGGATGAGGTCTCTGACCAATACTCCTGTTGGGAATTCTGCTAAGTTAGAATTCTGCTGATGTTACTGCTGAAGAGATTCTGCTGAAGTACAATGTTTCTGCTGAAGAACAGGATCTGCTGAAGTAGTATAGTACGTAGTTTGTTTCTGCGGAAATAGATATTCCGTGTTTTATATAGTTAGTTAGGATATGCATGAGCTTTATTAGGAAGTGATAATTTATATCTTATTTAGTTTTATGATTATACGTTTCTTAGGAAACAAGTTAGGGTTCCTTGCTTATAAAAGGAACACAATAGTATGGTTAATGTAAATAATTGAAAACGAAAGTTTTAGTAATATAAAGATCCATAGAGGATCAACGTGTTCTTAGTAATTGTGTTTGTGCTTATATTTGATTTTCCGCTAAAGAATATAAGTCGTAGAGATTGTCTATTAGTTTGCTTGTGATTACATAAGTAATACTAACGATCTGCGAGTGCTCAAGATCTATTAAGGTCTACAGTTTCAACAAGTGGTATCAGAGCCTCGAGAGAGTCTCTACGATACTAAGAACAGTCATTTATAAACACTCATACAACCAACAAATCATTTACCATGCCTGGATCACAAGATGATAATTAAGTCACCAACAACCAGAACACCACCAATCTGCAACAACTAAGTCTCTCGAACAGTAACGCCAAGTTTCCTTATCTAAAGAAGGAGGAATACGATTTATGGGTAATGAAGATGCAAAACTGGATTTCCAACATTGATTGGAGTATGTGGGAAATTGTCAAGAAGGGAAACAGCTTAAAGAGAACTACCACAGATCCTGATGGAAAACTTATTCATGTTCCTCCCAAATCTGCTGAAGATTTACTGGCAGTTCAGAGAGAAACCAAAGTTAAAACAATTCTTCTTCAAGCTATTCCTGAGGATCACTTGAGTGATTTTCACTTCATGAATGATGCTAAGGATATTTGGTTGGCCATCAAGGCCAAGTTTGGAGGGAATGAGGAGTCTAGGAGAATGAGAAAATCGATGCTGCGACAACAGTTTGAAGACTTTCAGATCTCTGAAGAGGAAGGAATTCACAAAGGCTATGACAGGTTTCACAAGATATTAAGTCAGTTGAATCAGCTTAAGGCAAAGCCAGATAATGATGATTGCAATTCCAAGTTTTTGCGATCTTTACCTCAATCCTGGCTACAAGTAAGCATTGCCTTTAAAACTAAAGGTGGGCTTGATATGATTACATTTGATGAGCTGTACAACAAGCTTAAATCTCTTGAGCCTGATGTACGAAGTCCCTTCCGTTCATCAACTACTGCTAGTCATACAGCATTTGTTGGAGCCTCTAATCCAACGATGACTCATGTTCCAAATTCTACTTACTCATCATCATCTTACACTAACTCTCCATCCAGTTCTCAATCTACAACTAGTGGTATAATGGAAGATATGCTTGGATCCTTCTTTGCTGATTATGATCCTCAGCAGGAACTTGCATATGAGGATTTTGATCAGGTAGATCCTCTGGAGATGGAAGAGATGAAGTTGAAGTGGCAAGTGGCTATGCTATCTATGGACATCAAGAAATTTGAACGTAAGGCTGGGAGGAAGTTTGGTTTCCAGGGAAGAGATCCAGTAAGGTTTGACAAGAAGAAGGTCAAGTGCTTTACATGTCATCAGATGGGTCACTTCTCCAGAGAGTGCAAGGATAGGAAGGCTGGAGATGAGGTGAGATACTCTTCCTATCAACAGAATCAAAGGGATGCTGGAACTTTGAAGCCTAGATCCTCAGCAGCTATGGTCACTTTGGATGCCAATGTCGACTGGAAGTCACATGAGTCTGAGAATGATGATGGTCCTGGTAGTGATAATATTGGGTTGCTAGCAAGCTGTACTTCAGAAGATAGGCATGATCAGATTGCCTTGATGGGCATATCTCAGGTACAAAATTGTTTGTTTGGTTGTAGTGAACGTTATAATGAACTTAAGGAAGCATATGATATTTTGAAACCTAAATATAATGAATGCTATGTTGAAGTTGAAGCTTATAAACATAGTTTTAAAACATTAGAAAGACAAAAGGTTTGGTTTCAGAAGAATCAAATTGCTTATGATGAAAAGATTAGGGTGCTAGAATGTGATCTAGAATGTACACAAAATGAATTAAAAAGGTCTGAGAAATTGAGAGCTGATGTAGTGTTTGAAAACAGTGTGTTGAAAGAAAAACTAGATGCTGAAATAGCTAGACATAAACAATGGTTAATATCTGGTGATAATCTAACTAGAGAGATCTATGGTAGTCAATCTGAGACCTCTGCTATTGGTTTAGGTTTTAAAAAGTATGTAGGATTAGAAGCTAGACATGATGGGCGTAAAACTACACCAGCAGGCTTAGCTAATTATGTTAAAGAAGGTGACCTACATGCTGTACGTGGATCTATTAGAGGAATACCTATGACAGTTGACCTTTCCATTACTGTTGACTTTGATGGATCACACCATCTTTATGGCAAAATGTCAAAAGACTTGCCAGACCTTGATTCTTCATCTAATGATTTTGTCTCTTGCTCGATAGTGACAAATCTTCCGATCAAGGGTCTACTTCTTATGCCAGCTGTGATTCAAGTGATAAGTCAGACCTACCCAAGACCTCACCTATGCCTGCACCCAAGCCTACCTACAAGCCTTTAAGAGTTGCTGCTGAAGATTCATCTTCCAAGCCAGTTTCCTCTGAAGACTTGTCTTTTAAGTCTTTGCATAATAATAATGTTAAAAACAATTCCTTTAATGTTTCTGGTTTGAATGCTTCTCCTTGTAATAGAACATCTTTTGGTTTAAATAAATCTTCTAAACAGAAGACATGTTTTGTGTGTGGAAGTAAATTTCATTTAATTAAGGATTGTGATTTTCATGAACAAAGAATGGGTGTATGTGCTGGGAAATCGAGACCAATGTGGACTAATGTTAATGTTATACCACCTTATATTCCACAAGCTACTCATAAACCTTCTCCTTGGAGAAGATCTGTAGCTAGACCATATGTGCAACCAACTAGTTCATACTTTAAAAATGGTTATTGGCCTGGATATGTTGACTCAATGAATGATGGGAAAGGTTATTGGAATGCTGCTGTGAAGCCCTCAGCAGGTTGTTCTTGGACACAAAAGGGACCTAAATTTCAATGGAAACCCAAGAACAATGGTGGATCTTATAAATCTGCATGGCCTCAATCTAAAGATCCACAAGGCAGGTTCAAGTCAGTAATGACTTGAGCCTCAATAGTGTACTAACATTTTTGTATATTTTTTTGTTGTTGTTATAGGATCATCCTCTGAAGCACAAGGAAGTTGGCATTGTTGATAGTGGTTGCTCTAGAAGCATGTCAGGAAAATAAGATATGATGCATGATTTTGTACCCCTTGAAGGAGGAGGCAATGTGACATTTGGTGGAAGTGATGGTAGAATCACTGGGAAAGGGACCATCAAAACACCTCAACTGGACTTTGAGAATGTGTACTATGTCAAGGAACTATAACACTTCAACTTGTTCTCAATATCACAAATCTGTGATTCGAAGAACAAAGTACTCTTCTCTGAGGATGAATGTCTTGTGCTGTCTAAAGACTTCAAACTTCCAGAAGATACATCTATTTTGCTAAGAGTTCCTCGTACTCATAATCTATACACATTCAACTTAAATGATGTACAACCAGAAGGTGATTTAACTTGTTTGGTGGCTTAAGCTTCCCTGGATGAGTCTACAAAATGGCATAGAAGGATGGCACATGTAAATTTCAAGACCATAAACAAGCTATCTAAACTGGGTCTTGTTGAAGGACTTCCTTCTAAAGTTTTCACCAATGAACATAACTGTGTTTCCTGCAACAAAGGAAAGCAACACAGAGCCTCATACAAAGCTATTAATGCAGTGAGCCTTATTTCTGAACCTCTTCAGTTGCTTCACATGGATCTTTTTGGTCCAACTCAAGTCAGAAGCATAGATCACAAGTATTTTTGTCTGGTAATTACTGATGACTTCAGCAGGTTTTGTTGGGTATTCTTCTTGAGGACTAAAGATGAAACCTCTCCAGTTTTAAAAGAGTACATTACTCTTGTTGAAAACCAGCTGAGCAAAAAGGTTAAAGGTATCCGGTGTGATAATGGGACAGAGTTCAAGAATGCTATTTTGATAGAACTCTGTAAGTCTAAAGGAATCAAAAGGGACTATAGCACTCCAAGAACACCTCAACAAAATGGGGTGGCTGAAAGAAAGAATATGACCCTGATAGAGGCAGCAAGATCTATGCTTGCAGACTCTAAGTTACCCACCATGTTTTGGACTGAAGCAGTTGGCACAGCTTGCTATGTTCTAAACAGGGTATCTATTACTAGACCTCACTTTAAGACACCTTATGAACTTCTCTATGGGAAAGTTCCTGTTATTCATTACCTTAAACCTTTTGGTTGCCAAGTGACTATTTTGAATACCAGTGATCCACTAGGTAAATTTGATGAGAAGGCTGATGAGGGTTATATTGTGGGTTATTCGGCTCATAGTAAAGCATATAGGGTATACAATTTGAATGCTAAGAAGATAGAGGAGACTTTGAACCTGAGATATCTAGAAGACAAGCCTAATGTTCAAGGGCAAGGTCATGTTTGGTCTTTTGACCTTGATTAAGTAACTGACTATTTGGGTTATTCTAGACATGTGGCTAACCAGAATGCAGATATACAAGTGTCTCCCACGACAGTCTGCTACCATGAATGCTTGATTCTGATAGTGAGTTTGAGGATGATGAGCATCCTATTGTTGTACCTTCTTTCTCTCCTAACAATTTTGCAGGTGATACTTCCAAAATTCCTTCTAATGAGAGTGAAGATGAGTCCAATTATGCAGAGGACCTTGCTAGGCTTAAGAAGCAGGAGTATGCAGCTAATCTAGAAGCTGAGAGGAATGCTGAGGAGATTGCAAGAGAAGCAATCAGTGGAAATCACAATTCTGCTGAAAGTGATCCTGTTTCTCCTATCATCACCAAATCTGCTGAAGGTGATGATGTTTCTACTCCCATTGCTGCTAGAGTGTCCACAGACTTTGGAGATCCTTATACACGTTTTCCAAGACCCTCAGATCTTGGAAATTATCAACCCAGAGCTGGAATTTTCACCTCACCTTCCTATGATACTGATTTTGAACCAACTGTGACTAATCTTGATACCTCCATTGATGTGAACACCACCGCTACTAAAAGGATTAACATTGCTCATCCACAGTCAAATATTATTGGTGATCCTCATGCACCTGTTAGAACTAGAGGCACAGTGACAAGTTCTAAATATGGTCAAGTGGCTTTTATCTCTTATGTCTCAAACCAGCAAAGAGACAATCACACAGACTTTGATCATTGTCTGTTTGCCTGATTTCTCTCTCAAGTGGAACCAACCAGTGTTACTCAAGCCTTGGAAGATTCAAGTTGGCTTGAAGCTATGCAAGAAGAGATGCAACAGTTCCAAAATCAGCAGGTTTGGATATTGGTCCCACTACCTGAAGGGAAATATGCTATTGGGACAAAATGGATATTGAAAAATAAGAGAGATGCAAGGGGTGTTGTCATTTAAAACAAAGCAAGATTAGTAGCTCAGGGGTATCGACAAGAGGAGGGGATTGATTATGATGAAGTGTTTGCACCTGTTGCTAGAGTAGAGGCCATACGGATATTCTTGGCTTATGCATCTTACATGGGTTTCATGGTATATCAAATGGATGTTAAAGGTGCATTTCTGTATGGTGAAATAGAAGAGGAGGTTTATGTCACTCAACCTAAAGGATTTGAAGATCCAGATCATCCAAATCATGTTTACAAAGTAGTTAAAGCTCTCTATGGACTACATCAGGCACCAAGAGCATGGTATGCTAGGCTTTCATCATTTCTGCTGAAGCATGATTATAGAAGAGGTGCCATTGATAAAACACTTTTCCTGAAGAAGAATTCCACAGACATTATTCTTGTGCAAGTTTATGTGGACGATATCATATTTGGGTCCACTAAAGAAGCTTGGTGCAGGGAGTTTGAGGAGCTGATGAAGGGAGAGTTTCAGATGAGTGCAATGGGGGAGCTTACTTTCTTTTTGGGTCTTCAAGTTCAGCAGAAACCTGATGGTATCTTTATCAGTCAGGACAAATATGTGAGGGACATTTTGAAAAAGTTTGGAATGGAGAGTGTCAGGACTGCCACAACACCTTATGAAGCTCCAAAGTCAAAGACAAACAATGAACCAGATCTACCTGTGAATGTTCATTTATACAGATCTATGATTGGTTCATTGATGTATCTAACAGCTTCTAGGCCTGACATCACTTTTGCTGTGAGTGCTTGCTCTAGACATCAAGTCACTCCACTTGCTTCCCATCTAAATGCAGTGAAGAAGATTTTTAAGTATTTGAAAGGTCAACCTCATTTAGGCCTTTGGTACCCAAGAGAGTCTCCTTTTAAGCTGGAAGCATATAGTGATAGTGATTATGCTGGTGCAAATCTGGATAGGAGATCCACAACTGGAGGTTGCCAATTCCTTGGAAAGAGATTGATTTCTTGGCAGTGCAAGAAACAAACAATTGTGGCTACCTCATCTACTGAAGCAGAGTATGTTGCTGCTGCCAATTGCTGTGGACAGGTTCTTTGGATACAAAATCAATTGTTGGATTATGGGTATAACTTCATGAACACAACAATTTTTATTGATAATCAAAGTACCATATGCATTGTTAAAAATCCAGTTTTTCACAGTAGAACTAAGCATATTGAAATCAGGCACCACTTTATAAGAGATGCATATGATAAACATTTGATAAAAGTGGCTAAAATTCACACTGATGAAAATGTGGCAGATCTGTTAACTAAGGCTTTTGATGGACCAAGGTTTCAATACCTTGTGGTTCATATTGGTATGCTTAACCCTTGACTGCAAAGTTTAAGGGGAGGTATAGGCCTCAGGGGAGGCATATGCCTCAGGGGAGGATTTTGGATGTAAACTTTGTATATTAGTTTGTATATTAGTTTATGTATTTGCTAACACTAACCAACTGATGTTCCTTTTAGTTTGTTGTGGTTTGGTTTATGTGTTTCTCTGTGTCTGTTTTGCAGTTTGCATATAAAAGTTGGAGTTTATTAAGTTTGGAGATGGACATGTAAGCTTAAAAGTGTGTTTCTACTGAAACAAAATACTGAAGAGACTGAAGAAGAGCATATTGTATCTACTGAGGACAAGTACTGAAGTTAAAGATGCTCATTCATTCAAGTTACAGCTTACAGCTTACAGCTTACATTACATACAATCAACTTCAAAAGGAAATACAAGATTCATAACTATACATGATTTACTAAACCTATTCTAACTCCTATCATCGACCAGTTCATATCATCTACTTCAGCTGTTGGATATGCATGATGATATGCATGACCAGTACGACGAGCTAAGGATCAAAATGGGAAGGATGGATTAAGGAAACCGAAGATGATGAAGATGAATACAGCAGATGGATGTGTGATATGACTATGTCCTTTGTGCTTCATCTGCTGGTTTCACCAAAAAGCAATCAATCCATCTTCCTTTTACCCTTCCCTTTTACGTTATGAGATGAAGCACCAGACCATGGCGCAGGAAGAGCGAACACCACCTGTTTAGGTGGAGGTGCTGGAGGTTGGGAGTAAGAAGTTATCTCAGTAGTGGGTTCCTCAGAGTCATCAAAAGACTCACTTGGATCCACCACACTATCATCTTCAGAAGAAGGGAGAAAGGGTGATTTTCTGGGTCGAGATGTTTGTGGAGGAATATAGAGTCGCCAAAGGTTAGTATCATCACTTGATGATGATGATGATGATGGAGAAGAGGTTGGATCTATAACCTCTGGCTTGGTATTCATGGTTGATTGTGGTTGATTGTGTTTTGTGATGAAATTAGGGTTTTGTGATGAGAATTGGGGATAAATGATGTATGTGATGTGTGCATTGGGATCATTATATAGACGGATTCGAGGTTTAATGTAATTTAATGTGAGTTTGGTGGCACAATAACGGTCTAGATATTTACTGAGGATAATCTTTTATCTTGAGTTGTTTCTGCTGAAGTGTATTACTTCAGCAGATTGACTGTGTTTCTGCTGAAGGGTTACCTCGTGGGTTAAGTTAAAATACATGTAAGATATGGTCAACGTAAGTTCCGATATTTTTGACTATATTTTAGGTAACTTCTACCAACCCATTACACTCATATCTTTGCTTCAAATTAAACGATTCCCTCTTCACTTAAGTTCACAACTCTTTCATTTACAAGAATCATAACCCTAACTCACAATTTCACTCATGAATTAAAAAAGGATCATAACAAAGTTGTGTTTTTGGGAGAAGCAAAAGGTGATGATCTGTATAAGCCAATGGTGGAATTCTTGAAGAGATCAAAGATTCATTATGCTTTAACGCATTCTTCAGAAGTGGTTTATGAATCATTGGTTACACAATTTTGGGTGACTGCTGAAAAGAGGAATGATACAGAGATCGTAGCTATGGTTGACGGAACAGAGTATGTTGTGACAGAGGAGTTTATTAGAAGTAAGCTTCGTTTGGACGATGAGAATGGGGTTTATCATTCTAATGCTGTGGATATTCTTGCTGGGTTAAGTGCTTTTGGATATCAGGGCACAAGGACTGATATGTGGTTAAAGAATCAGTTGTGTCCAATGTGGAGGTTTTTGGTTCACACATTGCTTCAGTGTATAAGCAATAAATCAGGAGGATGGGACCAATTTTCTACGCAACTGGGATGTGGTATTGTTTGTCTTTCTCAGAGTTTGACTTATAATTTTTCTAAGTTTATTTTTGATAATATGGTTGAAAATATAGATAGGAAAAAGCATAAGTTTTTTATGTACCCTAGGTTTCTTCAGATGATTTTAGACATTACCACACAAGCCCAAGCTTTTTGTCCCAATGGAGTTTTAACCTCTAAACTATTTGCTTCAATGAGAACTAAGTATGAGGGGGCACATCATCCTTTGCTAGCAGCTATGTTGCCTCAAGGCAATGAATCTGCTGATGAGGGGAATGTTGTTGGTTCTCCACCTTCTACTACTGTTGCTGCTGATGGGAATCCATCAGTTACAATGGATGAAGGCCCTTCTAATGCTGCTGAAGCACCTCTTGTTTCTCCTAGACAACCTTCACCCACACCTTCACATAGACCTAGTTCTAGTCCACCACCTACACAGGTTCCTCATGATGAGGATGAGACTGAGATTAATCGACTGACCACTCCTAGTCCTGTTAGAGATTCAGTTGATGATAGTGTTCCATTCTTTGAGCATGTTGATATTTCTTCTGAAAGGCCCAATGATGCTCCCATTACCACAGAGAAATCTGCTGGTGGAGCTGATGACCCTATTACACTTACATCTTTGTATGCTCTAGTGAACAGGTATGTAGCTGAAGTTACTGATCACAAGAAGGAGCTTGCAGAGACTAAATCTCAATTTGGTGGTGAGATTGTAGAATTGAAAAGAAAGGTTCAGGATTTGGAAGTACAACTGGGTCAGAGTAGAAAAAGAAGATTGGATGTTTCTTCTGATGAGGAGGAAGTGGATGCTCAGTTTAAGTCACTTGATATGTTGGCTAATGTGGCTCAAGAATCTAATGTTTCTACTCCAATGGTTGATACGTCATGCAGTGAAAGGAGCCAATTTTGTTTACTAGAAGGAGGAGAAAGCAATCTTTGCACAAGGATACATTGCAAAGTGAGGATATTTCAACTACTGAAGAACATGTTGTTGCTGATACTCCTTTGATGGAAATTGCTATTGAAGTTGGTCAAGCTTCATCTGTGCAAGCACAACCTGCTTCTATACCTTCACCGATACTTCAAGTTTTCATTCTGGAAGAAATTTTAATTTGAATCCGAAGCGATGTATTTTCAATACCTGTTGAAGATTTATCTCAACATGTTTCTTCTGATGCACATCTGGATGAATCTTCTGAAGTTCCTTTTAATGATACTCCTTCAGCTGATGTTGTTTTTGAATCTACTGATAAAGAGAAAGGAGTAATCGTTGACACTGAGCTTGGTCCAGATCTGGTTAGTGAACAGGAAAGGTTAGCACAAGACAGTCTGTTAGCTGACTATGAAAATTTGAAGAAAAGTGCTGAATTGGCTAAACAGATTGAAGCTGAGTCTATTTCTAAATTGCCTCCTGAGAGAAGAAAAGAATTGGATGCAATGGCTACTTAGATGCCTGATGCACACTGGGATGCTTATACTCAGCAAGCTATTTCTAATCATACACTTGCTCAGAGTATCTTGGGTGCAGATTTTGATAGTGAGAATTTTGTGGCTCAAATGGTGGCTCGTGGACAACAAAGAAAGGAAGAAGCAGCTGCAAAGAAGAAAGCCATAACTGCTCAAAAGAACAAAGCTAAGAGAGAGAAACCACTTACTGAAGCTCAGAAGAAAGCAAATATGAGAATGGTGGTGAAAAATCAGAGTTCTTCGGTGTATAACTCAGGTTTAACAATGCAGCAAGTCTTGGCTTTGCCTGATCATGTTCTGATTCACAAGAATAATCAGATCATGAAGTTTTCTTCATCTTCTTCAACATCTCCTTCCAATTTGAAAAGGATTGCTGGAAATACAGTTGCTCCAAAAGCCAAAAGACCTAAGTTTGTTGAGATTGTGGAAAATTTTGATGATATTCCACCTAAGGTGGTTACTTATCCAGTGGTTACTTTTGAAGCCACTACTGAAGCTACTCCTTCACCTCACAGGGTTTCTTCTGCTGAACCTTCTCTTGTTACTTCTGAAGCGACTACTGAAGTTACTAGTTCAACTGACAAGATTTCTTCTGCTGAACCTTCTATGGTTTCTTCTGAAACACCTGATGTGCATGTTTCAACTCCATTTGTGGCATCTGCTGATACAGAAGGAGGTAATATGGATAAGGAAGTTGAAACAACAGCTGTCAAATCTAAACAGACGAGAAAGGTGCTTAACAGAATGAATGCATTACGTGGTGGTGTTTCTAGAGAAGCTCATGAAGGATCTGAAGATGTTCCATCTTTGGACATATATATACCTGGTGGGCGGAAAAAGAGGATGGCTAAACGAAAATTCTCTTCTCTAAGGAGATCTGTGAGATCAGCTAGGATTAAGTCATCTCGCAAGCATATTAAAGTTGAGACATCTCCCAAGCAGATTCCTGTAAATCTAATGGCTGCTGAGTCAACATTTATCAAAGAAGGATCTACTGCTGATTTTCCTGAGGGATCTCATGATGTGTTGATTAATTGGTCTTTGAAAGATAATGAGCTTAACATCATTCATAGATTGGATCAATCCACTATGCAGTTCAACTTTTTGAAGGAGATATTGCATTTGGTGGATAGGGAAGATTTGCTTACTTTGTATATCCTTGTCACTAAGCATTACCATTATCATGCACCACAGGGTTCTGGGATATTTTTATTGGGAGATCTTCATGTTTTGTTTGATTCTCAATCTCCCAATGGTAAAGGACATTTTATTTGGAAGAACTCTCATCTATGGCGGGTTGAGTCTTGGAGATTTTATCCTCTGCCTCGTGTGCATGTGGTGGAGACAAAGGGTGGAATTATTGTCTGTATGTTTGCTAAGAGAACTTATCCATTATCTAAGAGGCTTATGGAAAGAATGCTTATCCAGAAGTTGGAAGTTCCTCCGGATCCAGTTGGAAATGATAAGTTGGATGCTGAACAATGTGTTGGCATTATTAAGAATCAGCTTATGCAACATAGAAACTCATCTTGATTGTAGTACTTTGTATGGTTTGTAATATTTGTTTATTTGTTTGTTTCTTTAAAAAAAAAACTATTATGTATATTCTTTGTTTATCTAACTTTTCTTGCAGGTTTGTTGTATATTCTTGATGGTTATTAACTCATCAGATATACCTTGTGTATGTCAAAGAGTTGGCTAGTCCAAATGGTACAGCTCTGGTAAAGACACATCAAATCTGTTGATAGCTGTAATGGTTTGCTCAAAATCATAGGGTATGCAACCACCCATGCTTAATTGCTGAGTGTTGTATGGTCATCAATTCACCATGGTTTATTCCTTTTTGGAATCCAAGAATTGACTAGCCCACATGTATATGGCTTGTGGTAAAGGCAGTGGAATACCATATTTGGTAATCAGTTCACCAATCCTAAGAATTGACTAGTCCTGAGCAAACGGCTACAGGTAAAGACATTTCAAATCCGTTATATGGTTGCTGATTTGCTAATAAATCAGATGGTTATCAGTGTACCATAGTTTTCGAACTTAAACATTTGGCTACTCCAGTAGTGATGGCTATTGGTAAAGAGACATCAAATCCATTATTATTTTCAATGATTCACCTCTCACAGGAGTTAACACACCTGGATGTGATGAGAATAGTATGAAACTAAAATGTTTTGATGTACATTATGTCATTTGTTGCTGCAAAGACCTGGAACTTTCATGTTTTGTCATCATCGAGGTGTCATTGTTTGGTGTTTTTGTTGCTGATGTTCGAGTACAATCCTCTGGAACGTTGAAGATCTATCAAGAAACTGGAACTTAACCAAGTCAAATTCCAGTTTAGGGGAGGATTGTTGGGAATTCTGCTAAGTTAGAATTCTGCTGATGTTACTGCTGAAGAGATTCTGCTGAAGTACAATGTTTCTGCGAAGAACAGGATCTCTGAAGTAGTATAGTACGTAGTTTGTTTCTGCGGAAATAGATATTCCGTGTTTTATATAGTTAGTTAGGATATGCATGAGCTTTATTAGGAAGTGATAATGTATATCTTATTTAGTTTTATGATTATACGTTTCTTAGGAAACAAGTTAGGGTTCCTTGCTTATAAAAGGAACACAATAGTATGGTTAATGTAACGAATTGAAAACGAAAGTTTTACTAATATAAAGATCCATAGAGGATCAACGTGTTCTTAGTAATTGTGTTTGTGCTTATATTTGATTTTCCGCTAAAGAATATAAGTCGTAGAGATTGTCTATTAGTTTGCTTGTGATTACATAAGTAATACTAACGATCTGCGAGTGCTCAAGATCTATCAAGGTCTACAGTTTCAACAACTCCTATTGCTTCATTGTTGAGGATCTTGGTTTAAAATTGCGTTTTGCGATCCGATGCGTTAAAGGTCCCAAAAGCCGATGCGTGATGCGTGTTGCGAATGCGAGCGCATTTTGGACACGATGCGTTTTGTATTAAAAAAATATAAAAATTATTTATACTTAGTAAATTAAAAAAATTACCTAGTAAATGCAATGAATTTACAAATAAGTCACAAAGACACAAAAAATAGGCAAATATTCTATTTGTAAAACAAATAAGTCACTAAGTCAGGACACAAAATACTTAGAAACAACATTATAAACTCCAACTAAATTTTGTTTTAAACGAGAAACTCCTCTTTAATTACTTTCGAACAGGATGAACACGTAATTTTATTTTTAATTTTAGGATCTTGAATTCCATAATTTCTAGGTCCTTGTTATTGTTAGCAGTAATGCGGTTGAACATGAACAATTAAAGTCTATTCTCTACATATACATGATTCTATACATATACATGATGACATGATACTACAATATGTTAAAGGTATACTGATAAGTTATACCAGTGGCTAACAATCATAATTCATTCATTACCAAATCAACAACAAAAGTCAAAACTAAAAATCTTAGCAAATTTTAATCACACATATAATTTCCAGCTCAACTATTTAACATATATGATTATTTATGATCAAAGAACAATATGAACTATTGCATAACATGAAGCTTTAATAAGATGATTGTTTGCTGGATTTCAAATCATGTTAATGGTGCATGATCTTGAACCGAAGAGTAATTTGGATGTTGTTATTGTGTTTGTTTTAGACGTCTTTCAACAACTTTTATTTTTCAAACTCCATTAAAATATTTTTATCTTCTTCTAAATGGTTTATTTTTATTCAAAATTACCTAAATTCCATATTGCGAAAATTGCGAACATTGCTAGCATTACAAAAATGCGGTAAATTGCGGTCTAATGCGAGTGCATTTTGGGATGGCCTCGCATTAGATATCATGATGCGAAATCCTAAAATCAATGCAATGATGCACGCAATTTATGCAATGATGCGCGCATTTTTAAACCAAGTTGAGGATGACCCCAAAACATTTGAAGAAGCAATGAAGTCCCAGGATATTGATTTCTGGAAAGAAGCAATCAATGATGAGATGGATTCCATCATGGGCAACAACACTTGGGTGTTGGTTGATCTACCACCTGGTTGCAAATGGATTTTCAAGAAGAAAATGAAGGTAGATGGAACTATTGAAAAGTTCAAGGCTAGACTAGTTATTCAGGGCTTTAAACAAAAGTCAGGGATAGACTATTTTGATACTTATGCCCCTGTGGCTCGTAACAGTACCATAAGACTGCTGATTGCTATGGCATCTATTCACAATCTGATTATTCATCCGATGGATGTGAAGACAGCTTTCTTGAATGGTGAATTGGAAGAGGAGGTTTATATGAACCAACCTCCGGGCTTCATCTTGCCTGGCAATGAAAACAAGGTGTGTAAACTGATTAAGTCTCTCTATGGACTTAAGCAGGCACCTAAGAAATGGCATCAAAAATTTGATGAAGTGGTTTTGTCTAGTGGTTATGTTCTTAACCAGGGTGACAAATGTGTATATAGCAAATTTGATGATTCTGGTAAAGGAGTCATCATTTGTCTATATGTTGATGACATGCTGATCTTTGACACTGACCAAAATCAGGTTGACCTGACAAAGGAATTTTTGTCATCAAGGTTCTCCATGAAGGACATGGGGGAGGCTGATGTTATCCTTGGTATAAGGATTAAACATGAAAGTAAAAGAATTTCTATCTCTCAGTCTCATTATATTGAGAAGGTGCTGAGGAAATTCAATTACTTTGATTGTACTCCAGTAAGTACACCTATGGATACTTGTGAGAAGCTGATGCCTAATAATGGCAAAGCTGTATCTTAAGTTGAGTATTCTAGGGTAATTGGCTGCCTGATGTATGCCATGACTTTTACAAGACCTGATATTGGTTTTGCAGTGGGAAAATTGAGCAGGTATACTAGTAATCCTAGTGCTCATCACTGGCAAGCAGTTCACAAGGCACTGAAGTATTTGAAGAGAACTATGGATTATAGTCTCTCATATACTGGTTACCCATCAGTGTTGGAAGGATACACTGATGCAAGTTGGATCAGTAACACTGAAGACAATTCGTCTACCAGTGGCTGGGTATTCCTACTTGGTGGAGGTGCAATTTCTTGGGCATCCAAGTAGCAAACTTGCATCACCAGTTCAACAACGGAATCTAAATTTGTGGCTTTAGCAGCTGCTGGTAAAGAAGCTGAATGGTTGAAAAACTTGCTTGTTGAGATTCCATTGTGGCCTAAACCTATAGCACCTATTTCTATCCGATGTGATAGTGCAGCTACATTGGCTAAGGCTTATAGCCAGATGTACAATGGTAAGTCTAGACACTTAGGTGTCAGACATAGCATGATTCGTGAGCTTATCATGAATGGGGTGGTATCTATAGAGTTTGTTAGATCTCAACAGAATTTAGCTGATCACTTGACGAAGGGTTTGGCTAGAGACTTGGTTATAAAGTCTGCTAAAGGGATGGGTTTAAGTCCAACTTAGTCACTGAATGCTAGGACACCCAACTCCCTCCTAAGGAAACTTGGGAGCTGAGTTCAATGTGGAAATCTGAACATTCAGTGGACTGGAGCACATGTTTTATTTACATCCCAAGGTTGTGCTTCGAACCTGCTGAAAGGAGGATGAAGTCTTTACTTCTTAATGGTTAATTTTCTTTGAAAAAGTGCTTGGTAGGAGCATGAATAAAGAGGAACCACCTATGTGAATGTTGAAGTTTTGCCGCTTCAGGGAGCTTTTGGACTTTTAGCTTTACAACATTTATGAATTTGGATATGGACACATGGCTTGTATAGTGTCAGGAGCTGATAAGTGTTTGAAAACTTGTGTGTATTTTATCTTCAGGTATTCAAATGGGTTGAAGGGTTCAATTCTTAGAACATCCTGATTCTCGAATATTTGAACGTGTAATTTACTAAGATGAAAATTCAATCCTCAGGACATTTTCATTTACTCACATGTTTTGCTTGATGTTTGTTTTCATGCAAAGGAAGTGAACTAAATTTGGGGAGGATTTTTGGAAAATTTAGTGCACTTGTGGGATTAGTTCACACCTTGTAATGGGTTAGGAGGTACGGAGTGTACACCCATAAGGTCCATGAACACCCTGACTCTTATAGTGGTTTGTATTGGTAGTGCTTGTGGAAAGTACTGCTTGTGGAAAGTACTGCTTGTGGTTTCCACTGATAAGCAGTGTTTCCACTGAAGCTTGTGTTTTCCACTGAAGCTTTTGGATTCCACTGAAGCAGTGTATCCACTGATAGCACTATGAAAGTACTGATGAAAGTACTGCTTGTAACGGTTTTGACCTATTCAAGTGGCAATTTCAACTGCTTAATGACCACGTTTAATTGGTCATGTAACCACTAACGGCTATAATGGGGATAATTATGAGGCTATTAATGGGCCGATTAATACTCATAATTCCATTTGATTAGCTCAAAGAAAACTCCTATAAATAGGAGATCTGATTATGAATGATGAAGATACAGAAAACGATTAACACTTATAAGCGAAAGGGTTATTGAATTGTGCCTAATTCTATAACTGCATTTGGTCTTATCCCAAGTAGATATTCGTATAACCCAGGCATTAGGGTTGAATAGTTTACTTTGGAAAGTGATCACACGATTCCAAGTGATATCCGGTAACCACCTAGTGGTATTTGTTTCTGGTGAACAAGTTGCTGAATTCTGCTGAAGTTGATTATCTTAACCCTGCTCTGGGCTCATACACACCAACAATAGCTGCAAGCAGGAGGTTGGAAAATCTGTCTCCGACCACGTCCTCGAGATGAAACATCACTTGGACCAATTGGAGAAGCTCGGCTGTGGTTACTCGAATGATGTATGTGTCGGCCTCATCAATCACTCCCTTAATCAGGATCGATTTGGTGATTTTGTCCGAAATTTTAACATGCATTGCACGGGGAAGACAGTGAATGAGTTACATGCAATGCTTGTAGACTTCGAGAAGAGATTGCCAAAGAAGGCTCCTACATCTGCTGTACTAGCAATACAGGGTGGTAGGGTGAATAAGCCAAAGTCGCAAGCAGGTAAGAAAGGGAAAGGAAAAGGAAAGGGGAAACAAGTTGTCATCCCACCAGCTCCTAAGAAGAACCCTGCAAAGAAAAAGGAGAATCCTAAGAAGGATTTAACTTGCCACCACTGCAACTCACCAGGCCACTGGAAGCGGAACTGTCCAGTTTATCTGAATGAGTGCCTTCAGAATAAAAATAAGATGGTGCCTAGCTCATCAGGTATTTTTATGTTTGAATTATTTTCTTTTCCTCATAAGTAAAATTCCTGGATATATGATACAGGATGTGGTACTCACATCTGTAATACATCGCAGGGACTTAGAGGAGCAAGGAAGCTGACCTGTGGACAAAGATACTTGTACGTTGGCAATGGAAAGCGTGCAGTTGTCGAAGCCATAGGGACTTTTGATTTAGTGTTTCCTTCGGGCTTAATTTTGGAACTAAATAATTGTCATTATGCACCCTCCATTGTTAGGGGTGTTATTTCAGTTTCTTTGTTAAAAGATATTGGTTTTGTGCACACTTTTACCAGTTATGAAATTTCAGTTTCTTTAAATAATGTTTTTTACTTTAATGCAATTCCTATGCTTGGTGTGTTTGAAATTGATATGGATGGTTGTATATCCAATGAAAATAATTCGTTGTATAGCATTAGCAATAAGAAGAGCAAGTTGAACTGTGACTCGTCTTATCTTTGGCATTGTCGCCTTGCCCATATAGGCAAGAAACGCATGGAAAAGCTGCAACACGATGGGCTTTTACAAACGGTCAATGATGAATCATTTGACAAATGCGAGTCTTGCATAGCTGGGAAGATGACAAGGAAACCTTTTTCACCACAAGTGGAAAGGGCTTCTGATCTACTTGGATTGATACACACAGATGTGTGTGGTCCACTTAGACATGTGTCAAAACGTGGTGCTTCCTACTTCTTAACCTTTACGGATGATTTCAGTCGTTATGGTTATGTTTATTTACTTAAACATAAACTTGAAGTCTTTGAAACATTTAAGGTTTTCAAAAGTGAAGTAGAATTACAACTCGGTAAGAAGATTAAAGCTCTTCGATCCGATAGAGGTGGTGAGTATATAAGTCAAGAGTTTAAAGATTACTTAGCTGAGTGTGGAATTATCCAAAGAACTCACATCTCCTTATACTCCACAACAAAATGGTGTATCTGAAAGGAGAAATCGTACCTTACTTGACATGGTATGATCAATGTTTGAACTTACGACTCTTCCTTTTACTTTTTGGGATTATGCCCTTGAAACTGCTATTCGCATTTTGAATATGGTTCCAACAAAGAAGGTTGTTAAAACTCCATATGAAATATGGACAGGAAAAGCTCTCAACTTTTCTTACTTAAAGGTCTGGGGATGTGAAGCGTTTGTTAAACGTGACACACCAGATAAGCTCCAAGCCAGATCTGTTAAGTGTATCTTTGTAGGATACCCTAAGGAAACTATGGGTTACTACTTTTACTACCCAGCTGAGAACAAAGACATCGTGGCTAGGTATGGAGATTTCCTTGAATGGAATCTCATATCTCAAGAACTCAATGGGAGAGTATATGATCTGGAATATGATCAAGAAGATACAACACCTTCTGAAAATACTAGCCAACTTCAAGAAGAGCCTGAAAGCTTAGGCGTTCCTCCCAGTTGTTCCCATTCGTAGGTCTGAAAGGACTATACGTGCACCTGACCGTCTATGTCTTAACGTAGAGGTGGAGGAAAATATAGTTGGGGATCTTAATGAACCTGCCAACTATAAGGCTGCCATTGCTGATCCTGAAAAGGATAAATGGTAGATTGCTATGAATGGGGAAATGCAATCCATGAAAGATAATGATGTTTGGATTGTAGTTGACCTTCCTCCCAATGCGAAAATCGTTAGAAGTAAGTGGATCTTCAAGAAGAAAACTGACATGGATGGCAATGTACACACCTACAAGGCTCGTCTGGTGGCTAAAGGTTTTACTCAAACCTATGGCATTGACTACGAGGAGACATTCTCTCCTGTAGCGGACATAAGAGCTATTAGGATTCTCATAGCTATAGCTGCACACTATGACTATGAGATTTGGCAAATGGATGTCAAAACCGCTTTTCTGAATGGCCGTCTAGATGAAGACATCTATATGGCATAGCCAGAGGGGTTTGTGAATCCATTATTTCCTAACCGTGTATGCAAGCTTAAGAGGTCCATTTATGGACTAAAGCAAGCATCAAGGCAATGGAATAAAAGATTCGATGGAGAAATCAAAGGTTTTGGATTTACTCAGAATCTTGATGAGCCGTGTGTATATCACAAAGCTAGTGGGAGTCATGTTACTTTCCTTGTTCTGTATGTCGATGACATATTAATCATAGGAAATCATATACCAAGTCTGAATGAGGTGAAAGCCTATCTTGGTAAATGTTTCTCAATGAAGGACTTAGGGGAAGCATCATACATACTCGGAATCAAGATCTACAGGGATAGATCAAGGCGCTAATTGGTTTAAGCCAAAGTGCTTACATTGACAAAATATTGAAGAGATTCAATATGCAAAATTCCGAGAAGGGATTTTTGCCAATGCAAGTAAATCATGGTTTGAGCAGCCAAGGCCGTGCTTCAATACCGCAGAGGTGGCGCGTATGAAAAAAGTTCCTTATGCTTCGGCCAGTAGGATCTATCATGTACGCAGACGATGCACAAGGCCCGATGTGGCGTTTGCTCAAAACTTGACCAGTCGGTATCAACATAATCGGGTGAAATTCATCGATCTGTTAAGCATATTCTCAAGTACCTTAGGGCTACAAGAGATATGTTCATAGTGTATGGGGAAATCCGAAGCGTAACTGTCTGTTACAGGTTACTGCGATGCGTCCTGGAAGTGTGACAAAGATGATACGAAGTCTCAGACGGGTTACATATTTGTCATCAATGGAGGTCTTGTGGATTGGAAGAGCAAGAAACAGACAACACTTGCGATGTCTGCTACAGAAAGTGAGTACATAGCAACGTCTGAGGCTGCCATGGAAGCTGTTTAGATAAGGAATTTTGTTTCGGGGCTTGGTGTTATGCCGTCGATTGAAAATCCTATTAAAGTATATTGTGACAATTCTGCTGCAATTACTTTTGCCCATGAACCTGGAGTCATGAAGGGCACCAGACACTATCCTAGACAATATCACTATATTCGAGAGCAAGTCGAGATAGGTGAAATTGAGTTGCTCAAAGTTCACACAGATGATAACCTAGCAGATCCTTTAACGAAGGCCTTACCTGGTGAAAAACTTAATCATTTGTCTGATAAGTTTGGACTTCGTTTAGCTAGTAGTTTCATACCCATCTGTGACTAAGTATTTTAGATAAAAGGATATTGTAAACATTGTTATTGAAATGAAATAAAGTATTTTGTTATGTTTATTATTCATTTATTATGATGTTATCCTATATTTGCATGTTTAAATCCTTGAATAACTTAAGTTATTCTAAATAGTCCGTTGTCAATCAATAACATGGGAATGATATTGAATTAAGACAAATCTGAGTATTAGTTACAATATACTTGAAAGTATATTGATGCGTAGCATGACTAATTTCAGATGATATTCAATGAATTGAGTATAGGATTTATCCCATCCACATGATGATACTTTATGGATCTTTGTCATTAAGTATATCATGAATATTTATCCTCTGACTTGAGATACCAGAGATATGTCATGGATGTAGTGCATTTTTGTGAAAAAATCTAACGCTATACTGAATCGGTAGTTATAAGGGTTGTTTTCAGAAGTGTTGCGAAATCTATGAATCCTGCTTGTAGTCAAAACAGGATTTGTTTCATTCAAATTTATTTTGAAGTATAATACTGCTGGGCCCCTCGTAGGGTTGTTAAGATGTTTGCATGCCCATGCCCAAGGTCTTCTGGAATTTGTTCAGAAGAATTGGTAATCTTAATCAATCACATAAAGCGAGAAACAAACCCTAATAGTTAATTAAGAAATGAGTGAGATCCATATTCTTATTAACATGGTATTAGAAACAAACGGATGAATATGATGATGAATCATCAAAACTTGGTTTTTCTCCAGAAAACCATACACGAGTTGTACCGGTGGCATTGGCGTGTTGCTAGACGCTAACCAATATCATTTCACATTTTGTAAACATATCCAAGTGGGAGCTGTTGGAAATGTATATATTTACAAATACGTAAATGTCCGGATTCAAACTCGTGACCATGGGATTGCACACATTAGCGAATGAGAATTAAAGTTAAATAATTAATGTTAATGTTTACTGTTAATACAAATAAGCCGTAAAAACGTTTATTTATATTTTACGATCTTCTAATGTTTTGTCGATAACAAACGTAAAATCATTTTAACGAAACAAATAGAGTACGTAAATAGTTTGAGTTAATAGTTTTCTAACACACTTACATTTTCACATAAAACACAAAAACAAGCTTAAGTGATTTTATGATTTAGATATATATGTACAACAACTAATGTTTACATATTGGGTTAGCACATACTTAAACTAAGTATACTAAAATGGGTAAAAACATGTATATACTAAAATGGGTAAAAACATGTAAATACAAAAATTGGTAAAAACTAGCAAATGGTATTGACCCATAACCCATGGTTTTATATATACCACTTAACCAAGTTCATTGTATCTAGAAAGAAAACCATGGATCAACCCATAACCCATGACCCATAACCAAAAATACCCATGGGCAAAGAGGAGCGTTCCACGGATCCCTGGCTTTGTGCTAGCCGGATCCCAAGTGGAAGGGATCCGTGGGATCCGGGGAACAGTAGAGAATTTTCTCTATAAATAGAGAGCCATTTCTTCCTTTCTATCCATCACTTTACACACATACTTTCCCCAAGTATTCTAACCCTCTAACCTCAGATCTAAGTGATCTATGTAGTTTATCTTTTGTTTTTATGTGATCTTCTAGGTTCCTCTTAAAGGAGAGATCACCACTTCTTGAAGACGTGCAAGCTCAAGTCCATGAGTTGCCATGCTTCGTCATCATCAAGACAACTAAGGTTCTCTTGTTGATAGTTCTTCCTTTCTCCATAGATGTTAGGTTGAAGGCATTAGTGAAGAATGCCAAAAGTGTCAAGATGAAAGCATTAGTGAAAGGTGCTCATCATCCGTGTCAAAGCATTAGTGAAGAATGCTAAAGGTGTCAAGACGAAGGCATTAGTGAAGGGTGCCAAGCGTTGTGTCAAAGGCATTAGTAAAGGATGCCAAAGAATCAATTCAAGTAGCATTTGTGAAGAAATGCCTAGGTCATATAATCGATGAGGTGCATCGTTATACATATAAGTATTTGTTTATTTACAAGGATGGTGATATCCTTGATGGTGTTGTAACAAGGAGTAGATCTCCTTGAGAATAGGTGTTGTGTTGTGAAGGGTAGTAGTTCCTCCATAGTAATGGAACTAGGTGCTTAGCCTAGTACCTAATAAAGGGTAGGCGACGTTGTGATAGGATTAGTTCTCCTAAGGTGTGAAAGAACTCGGTGGTTAGCCTAGCACCGTATAAAGGGTAGGCGACGTTGTGTTAGGTGTGGTTCGCCTTGGTGTGAAAGAACTCGGTATTTAGCTTTGTACCGTAAAAAGGTTAAGCGACGTTGTGAAGGCTTCTCCGCCACAAGGAGTTGGTGTAGTGCTTACGAACTCTCGAGTAGGTGACTCGGGGAGTGGAGTAGGGCAAGGAAGGTGTCCTTGTAGCCGAACCACTATAAATAACTTGTGTCGTGGTGATGTGCTTCTTACTCTTTATATTTCATTACACGTTTATATATCTATCTATCAACGTCCAACATAAACAATCAAATAGATTGACATAAGTCGATCTAAATATTTAAAAGGAAGTTTTAAATTGGTAAAACTATTCAACCCCCCCTTCTAGTTTCCCACATTTACGATTAATTATTGCACATAAATTCCGTCTTACGATCGTTAAGTATTTAACAAGAAATGACTAACGACCGTTAAGTGTTAAATGGGAGAATATATGGTGAATATCTTGGAAAAGGAAAAGATTTGGGTTCCCCTTCCCTCTCATCAATATGGCCGGCCAAGGGGGCTTATCCAAGCCCAAAACCCTAACTTTTTCTTCAAGTATTCCATACACTATATATACAAAGGCTAGGGTTTAGGGTTTTTCATACTTTGTGCATTGAATTAACCCTGGATCTTGCCTCTCCTCTCCTCTTACTAATACTCGGCCGAAACCTCCTCTTTAGGGTGTTTTGGTTTTGTTTTTCATAAAACAAGGACTTGTGTTAGATCTAGCAATCGCTTGATTCGTTGGTTAATTCGTGTGTACAAAACTGTGGTAATAAGACACTATTCTTACACCTAATTGGTTTGAGTTGTAAAACGGTAAGGGACAACTCTTTAAACCACTTCTTCTGTTTTGTTCAAGAGATCTGACAATTGCAAGAGGTATGTTACGCATCTATTCAGTTAATTAATTTATTTGTTATGATCTTTAGTCTTCCGCTGTGTACTCTTGATGTCTACATATCATGTATTATAAACTCAACAAATGGAGCTGGTGAAAAACTGAAAACAAAAATGCAACATCTATTATCCTTTGTTCATGTATTCTATATATGTGTGTTTTTTGTGTATGTTTTTTTTTCTCACGGAATACACATATTGTAGGTTTTATTTATGGAGCAAAAACTAAGATCACGGCGATCAGCCATGAATACATCTCACCTCAAGAAATAGGAACTTCAAGTGATGGTTATAACTATATCGATCTATTGACATCCTATCACCCAAATCTCCATTTCGGCATTAACCAAGTAAGCCATTAACACATAATTCAAGCTAAGTAGTTTCTGCTTTGACATATTAATACCATAAACTGCATAGCTTGTTACTTGTACAGTTGTACATTCATATCATGAATTAAGTGCTTGGAATTGTGGCTTCACGAAATCAACTTTCAACCTTCATTATTCCAACAAGTCTTACATACATGCATATATAATTAACTGATGGTTTTCTTCATCACAATATAAGGCTGCCTCCAGTAAGGAGGGTCAATCCCTCCCATTTTCTCTGTCACGTCAGATTTCTCTCTCTAGCGACCTTCAGACGATTGGGTGCCCCATTAAGGGCGACCATGATCAATTTTTTTTTAAACAGTAAATAACTCACCTTGTTTCTGTCGATAGCATACACGACTAAGTTGGGAGAGATTTGACACACGATCAATTATGCACAAAAGGACGATCGATTAGTAATCGATCGCTTATGTCGATCCCCAAGCCTTACTGGGGGCAGCCTAAAGGGAGATGATTTGTACACATTAACTTTTGATTGACACACTCATATGTACAATCAATTAAAGCTGAATATATGCATGGTACAATAGATTAATGCACAGTATGAAGTGTGTCAATCAAAATGTTGAATGTGCAAATCATTTCCCTAACATAAAAGTTAACGAATAGAAAAAGATGTATGTGCCATACTGCCATGGGACATAAAACTATAATTCCCACTGGCCCAGCCATTTTTCTACGTTTGAACTCTTTAACCTTTACTTGTAGCCCATACCTCAAAACCAAAAACAGAAAAGCCCAATTTGGTTATTTGACCCTTTCTATCTCTTTGATTGAAGAAATTGCTTTTGGCTTTTTCAAATAAGTCTTGGTAAACATTAAAGACGCATCAAGACTCGAGAGGTATCTGGTACTTTGGTAACCTTTTTATAAAGATGGCAAGAAGAACCACAAATTTATTTAGTTGATCTCTCCATTATTTCAAATGATCCAACACGAAGATGATTTGCTAATCGATGACCAATACTGAAACACTAGATTAATCTATGATCGGCGATGTTCGACGGATGAATGTGGCAAGGACAATAAGTTGTTATGTAAGTTTAAGGATATGCTAGTAGAGTACCGCACGTAGTTTTTTAGTGCTTGTCATGACAAAAAGGCTTTCGGCATATGGTACACACGTTATATGATTTACTATTTGACAATGTAACTTAAGGATCTTGATATAAACAAATACTCCGTAGAATATAATATGTACACCATCAAATTGGTACATCATCAAAAACAACTAACAAATACATCAGTTACAAATTTCTAATGTATATAGCATGTTTTGGTTATGTAAAATTCGTAGCATACTTCTTGTGTTCTAGCCGCTTATACTAAGAATATAATGTTGATTAAGATTATTATTTTTAGATTATTATTTTTTTCAACAGCGGTATTTCATTAAAAAGAGAACTAATAAGAGCATGAGGTATGGCAATGAGATCCGCTCGCCAGTCTGAGGTGGAGGCCTCGCCCCTTGCCGCCAAACCACCTCCACTCCCCACTCCTCTTCTCGCCGCTCCCACAACACAAATAAGACAAAAGAATTTCTGAAACCGCTTAATCAATTATAAAAAATCGTGATGCGACATACATACGATGAATCTTTTCTTTAAAGACGTGCTAAAAACTCAACCAATCTCTCTCATAGATATGAGATACAAATAAAGGCATGAAAGCATGATTAATGATTATTGACCAAGTGTGCCAAACAAAGTCCACTATACTAAATCTACGCCACAGAAAGTTGTGGACACAAGACCAATTCAATCCTAACAACTTCACTTAATACGCTTTATTTTGATCATCACTAAAATCTTATAACAGAAAAATATATACTACCTCCGTCCCAAAATTATAGTCCCCATTTGACTTTTTTAGTCTTTCTTTTCCAACTTTGACCTTAAATATTTTTGTTTATGTTATACAATAGTTGGTGAAAATTATACCAAATGAAAATACATTTAAAACCCAATCCATTCATATATTTTGTATCAAGTATTATATAACACAAAAAAAGATACCTAAGGTCAAAGTTATACAATAAAGACCGAAAAAGTAAAAAGGGGACTATAATTTTGGGACGGAGGGAGTACTTCTTAATTTCTTATCTACCAAAATGGAACAAAATAACCCAAGAAACATTATAACGAGTATCATAAGGCAAAATATTCAGTTCTCCGAAACAAATTAATTAGAATGAACATAATACCATCACTTATTCAGCTCGACTCGGATAACCTGAACATTTCATATGTTATATGTAGCCACCGTTAACACGAACAACTTGACCATTAACCCACTCACCACCATCACTAGCCAAAAACCCGACCAACGGAGCCACATCTTCGGGCAACCCCAATCGATCCAACGGGCATTCGTTAATCGCCTTATTAACCATTTCCTCAGTTTTCCCGTCAAAAAACATATCAGTCGCTATAGGTCCAGGAGCGACGCAATTTGCAGTAATCCTAGTCCCTTTTAACTCCTTAGCCAATATTTTGACCAGTGCTTCAACAGCGGCCTTAGAGGCCGCGTAAGCACCATATCCTGGCCTTAATCCAACGGCCATAGACGAAGTTAAACATATTATCCTCCCTCCACCACCTTTTTTAATCCTTTTAGCACCTTCCTTGCAACACAAGAAAGCACCCCGAGTGTTGACACTAAATGTTTTATCAAATTCGTCTAGCGACGAATTTTCGATTGTCGCGTAAGACGGGTCTAGTACCCCAGCCGCGTTTACGAGAATGTATAATGGCGCATTGAATTCTGACTCAGCTGCGTCGAATAGTGACTTGACTTGATTAGCATCGGATACGTCTCCTTTTATTGCAATTGCTTGTGGTGAATTATTTTTGGATAGTGACTGATTTATTTGTGTCACTAGTAAATCCGCTAGAGTAGAATTGGAATTATAGTTTATCACGACTTTCGCGCCAAGGGATGCGAGATGGATCGCGATGGCTTTACCGATGCCACGAGAAGAGCCCGTGACGATTGCCACACGGTCTTGGAGTGGGAGGGGTAGAGATTGGTTGATTTGTGGTATTGTGACTGGCTTGGTTTCGGTCGCCATAGGTTGTGAGTTTGCGATTGATTAGATATTTCGAGTGTGTGACTTGGGGTACTTGTATTACTAGGACTAGTGTTTTGGTTATTCTAGAGATTTATCTGATAACCACATATAGTAATTCGTTATGATACTTTAATAGAGAATAAAGATATTTAATTGCGGTGAGTTTGTTTGCAAAAGGAATGTATCTCTTCGTCTGTCGTCATTGGTTATGTCACGTCCCGTGAACAATTTTGTATTTAAAGTGGATTTAAAATGATTTATTTTGTCATGTTATAAAGTTATCCTTTATTGTATCAAAATTGTACACGTTGTTGGAATTGACCTAGTGGTGTCTGGTGTGTCACTATGTTGGACTATTGCTAAATGAGTAAAAGATACTCTTTGTTAAAAAAGAGAAAAAACAAGTAAAGATTCTCACATTTCTTAAGTTTTATGATTTAGGGTTGTGTTATTGAGGAGTTGAGTTATTTTACAAACGCATTTTTTTTTACAAATTAAAGAGATTAATCTGGACTATTGAAATTATAAAGGAATTTTCATTTGGTTACTCTTATTTTGGTATTTATTAAATGACAACTCCTCACCATCAATTTATTTTAATCTAATAGTGGGGATTAACCTAAGATTTATTAGATAAATCTTAGTCCATGATTTTTTTCTTGTCTTTTTGTCTTTTTCCTTTAATTCACGTTTTTTTTTATTACTATTTTTTTATTATTTTTTTTAATTCACGTCATCCACGTTTTTTTAATTCACGTTTTTTTTAATTCGCGTTTTTTTCTTCTCTTTCATACGTTTTCGTCCGTTTTCATACGTTTTCTTACATTTTCATACGTTTTCGTCCATTTTCGTCCGTTTTCATACGTTTTCGTCCGTTTTCATACATATTCGACCATTTTCTTACGCGTCCGTTTACACGCTACTGCTTTCTTACGCTGCTCATTATTCATACGCCCATTTTCGTCCGTTTTCATACGCCGTCCGCTTTCATACTTGTTTTACGCTTTCATACGTTTCGTCCGCTTTCATACATATTCGCCAATTTTCTTACGTTTTCGTCCGCTTTCATGCGCTTTTAAATGTTTTCGCCTGCTTTCAAACGTTTTCATACGTTTCTGAATATCACAAGTGATATTCAGATGATCACAAGTGTTATTCTGTGATATTCAGAATATAACTTGTGATATTCTAAATATCACAAGTGATTTTCAACTAATGTTTTGTAACATGAAAATCACGATTGATATTCAGAATATCACAAAGTGATATTCAGAAAACCACAAGTGATATTCAGAATATCACAAATATATAATTTGAATAGCAACTACATAGTTTGGGGGTGTTTGTTTAACCTTATTTTATTTGCTTATGAGCTTATGTGGTTTCGGTTTATGTTTCACAAGCTTAATTTGCTTATTTTGAAACTTATAAAAATATATAAATTTATATTTACCATGTATAAAGAGAAAATAGTCAAATTTTGGTTTAGAGTTCATACATATTCGTCCGTTTTCATATGTTTATGAATATCACAAGTGATATTATGTGATATTCAGAATATCACAAGTGATATTCTGAGTATTACAAATGATATTATGAATATCACAAGTGATATTCTGTGATTTTCTGAATATTACAAGTGATTTTCAACTAATGTTTTGTAAAATGAAAATCACAAGTGATATTTAGAATATCACAAAGTGATATTCAGAAAATCACTTGTGATAGTCAGAAACGTATGAAAACGTAAGAAAATGGACGAAAACGTAAGTAAATGGACGAACACGTATGAAAACGGACGAAAACGTATGAAAGCGTACAAACACATTTGAAAATGGATGAAAACGTATGAAAATGGACTAAAACGAAAGAAAACTGATGAAACTGGACGAAAACGTATGAAAACGGACGAAAACGTATGAAAACAGACGAAAATGTAAGAAAATGGACGAATAGGTATGAAAACGTACGAAAGCGTAAAAACACGTTTGAAAATGGATGAAAACGTATGAAAATGGACGAAAACGAAAGAAAACTGATGAAACCGGACGAAAACGTATGAAAACGAACAAAAACGGACGAAAACGTATAAAAACGGACGAAAACGGGCGAAAACGTATGAAAACGGATGAAAACGTATGAAAACGGACAAAAACGTATGAAAACAGACGAAAACGTATGAAAGCGAAGAAAAAAACGCGAATTAAAAAAAAGTGAATTAAAAAAAACGCGAAAAAAAAATAAAATAAAATAAAAAAACGTGAATTTAAAAAAAAAAACAAAAAAAATGTGAATAAAAAAGAAAGACAAAAAGACAAGAAAAAAAACATGGACTTAGGTTTATCTTTAAATCTTAGGTTAATCCCCACCATTAGATCAAACTAGATGGATGGTAAGGATTTGTCCCTTAGTAAGTATGGATTTATAGGTAAGCAAAATAAAGTGCCTCTTGAAATCATATGATCACATCTAATAAAAAAGATTAAAATACACTGTTGGTCCCTAATCTTGTCCAAAAACATCACGTTGAACCGAAACTTGCCTTTTTCGTTGTCAGTAGTTCAAAGTATGGGTTTTTTAGGCTAAACCAGTCCTTTGACCATTAATGCGCAGGTCAATGTTTTGTTGTTGAGGGCAAAACCGTCTTTCACTGTAGCTTACATTATTATGACCGTTGTAAATTGTTTGTAGTTCATACATGTCTGTGTTACACAGATTTTGTGTCCCTTATAATCCCTAAGCTTTCCTACAAAAACTGTCTTCTACAAAACAATAATCCTTTCAACATGGTACGTTGCCGGTGTGGTAAGCAAGCTATAATTCGCACTTTGTGGACCTCTGCCAACCCAAGGCGTCGATTCTTTTGTTGTCCTGTTAAAGTAATGTCTTTTAATATTTATTGTGTCATTTTTTCCTCGCAAGTAGCAAACTACATTGTAACAATGGTTGTTGTTTAATGACTTGTCATAATCATGAAAAGGGGTCTTCTTGTCGGTGGATACGATGGTATGATCCTAAATATTGTGCTCGTTTAAGAATGATCATACCAGGCCTTTTGAGGGGGAGAAATGAGCTTGAGGCAAGGTGATGTGTGGAAGTGGAAGATTTACCTGGAGCTCAGTTGGAATGTTGGATATTGTTCTTGATTGTTTATGCATTGAGATAACTATTTAGCTTTTATGTATGAGGGCAGATGGTTAATGTTGATTATCTTGAATTGTAGCAACATTTTGTCCCAGAAGGTTATGAATCTTGTTATTATGCTCAGTTTATCGTATGTTTATGCACATGGTTAAGATTAAAGTTGACTTTTAATTGTCAACATTGTTATGAAGTATTCAGTTTGGTTGGTTTTTACTTTTAATGCCTTACGGTTATGCAGATGATTAGCACTTTGTTTAGGTTTGACTTTTAATTGTCAACATTCTTATGAGGTTTTGGCTTTGGTTACTTTTGCCTTTCTGTACATGCTTACTATAGAAGACACAACTTCTTCTACATCACCAAAGACAAAGGTTGCAGTTGAAGGTGATGCAGTCATAGACTTTGCAATAATAGACAATCCACACTTGATGCAAATTATTTACACATCAAGCTTAGAGGGTGTTTGGCAAAGCTTTTAAAACGTGATTATTTGATTATCACGTTTTCAAAACGTGAATAATCAACTTTTGATGTTTGGTTCAAAACGTGATAATCTGATTTTTTGGGCGCAAAACGTGGTTTTACAACTGGAGGTGGGGGCTTACTTTTGCAAAACGTCATTTTGGTACCCACGTTTTTAAACTTGATAATCAAAGCCAAACACCCCCTTAGTCAATCTATAAAAATACACAAACATGACATGGTTTCATAGTTAATGCAAATGGATATAATTTCAAATGCATAAAATTGCATACTTTTCGAAGAATGAGAATTAGAGTTAGACACACACATATGTTTTAGAGTCATATTCTAATTGGTAGCAACATCATATTTACATGGTAAACATGTTATCTCCCATCTTATGCAAGTACAAGACTTTTCTACAACATTAACTACACATTGGTCACCCCATGGTCCAATAACCTGAAACTTATCTCCCCCATTCCATAAAACATTATAACTAATTCCTGTTAATGCTAATTTTTTGGCCCTTAAAACCTTCTGCATGGACACTTTAAGCTCAAATTGATTGGTAAATTGATTATGAACAGACTTGACAGGAACTCGTGGATCGGTTTCAATTTGTATTGTAATTTTCTTTGAGATATAGTTAAGGTCAAAAGCTCGGAGTGCCCTTGATTGCAAACAAGTGTGTTTCTCATTATATTTTCTGACTGACCATGGACCTGTCTCACCATGCCTGCCGACAAACAATAGCCATGGGCAAAGTATTTGGGAAGGGTCATTTTTGCCACCAATCAATGCATTTATACCCCTTCTGGTTAATGGACTTCTAGATGGGCCTATATCTACTCCAGGACCTTGACTTGGGCCTGAAAGTGGAACACAACCCCTACATCTAACCCTTATTCTTGTTTTGTCATTCTTTATAAAAATCAACTCCCTTCTAGTTTCTATTAAATGCTCTCTTACCTTATTTTTGACATCCTTTGCAGTAGGAAAGTCCTGACCAGAATAGAAGAATGTGGTATACACTCCAGATGCAAACTCTGCCCTACCCCTTGGCATATCAGACTTACTTGCCACTGAGTCAGAAACATAATCACTGTAAAAGACATCATCAACCATCACAGGTAACTCATTTTCCAAATTCATGTCATCACTTATATTAGTCGTTGTTCATGCTTTGGTCCAATTGAATCAGAGTAATGAGTAAGGTAAAGCATGTTAATACAAATAAACCATAAAAACGTTTATTTATATTTTACGATCTTCTAATGTTTTGTCGATAACAAACGTAAAATCATTTTAACGAAACAAATAAAATACGTAAAAGGTTTGAGCCAATAGTTTACTAACACACTTATAATAAACATACTAAAACCATATCAAAACATGTTTAGTAAATAAGTTATATAAAACCAAAGACATTTTTATATAAACACTAAACAAGTAATATTGTTTACATCTTATAGAAATGCATATGTATAACAACTAGTGTTTACATATTATATAAATGTACATATATACTTTGTATATATTGTAATGGGTAAAAACCAAAGTCCATGACCCATGACCCATGATCCATTGACTAGGTACAATGAATGTTGTTGGGTAAAAACCAAAGTCCATAACCCATACCCATGGAGCATGATCAATAACCCATGACCCATTGTATGACATCATGCATGAAGTCATGTTGGGTATTATCCATGATCCATGACCCAAAGTCCATGACCCATGACCCAAGATCCATAACCCAATGTCTAGGTACATTTCATCTTGTTGGGTATCCATAATCCATTACCCATAACCCATGGTTCATAACCCATAACCCATAACCCGGTTTGCAACCCGAAATCTGGACTAAACTTACCCAGTAGCTGGATCCCCAGGATTTCACTAGTCGGATCCCTCTGGGGAGGGATCCTTGGGAACCGTGGGATAGTAGACAATTTTGTCTATAAATAGTGAGCCATTTCTCTCTTGCTCACCACCATTTTACACATACTCTCTCTTAGTATTGTAAATTTGTAACATCTCTAACCTCTGATCCAAAGGATCATTCTATGTAGTTTTATGTTTGTGTGATTCTCTAGGTTCCTCTTAAAGGTGAGATCACCACCTCTTGAAGACGTGCAAGCTCAAGGTCATGAGTTGCTAAGCTTCGTCATCATCAAGACCACTCAAGTGTATCTTGTTGATAGTTCTTTTCTACCTCCATAGAAGTGTTGTGTTGAAGGCATTAGTGAAAGGTGTCGAAGTGTCGTGTCGAAGGCATTAGTGAAAGGTGCCAAGGGTGTACATTCAATATGGTGCATCGATGTACAAGATAGTTAGTTTGGGTTAAAGGATGTTGATATCCTTCTAGTGTTGTAACAAGGAGTGTGTCTCCTTTGGGGCAGTTGTGTTGTGGTGTAGTGTTGGATAGTAGTTCCTCCTTTGTAATGGAACTCGGTATCTAGCCTTGTACCGGATAAAGAGTAGGCGACGTTGTGATAGGTTTGGTTCTACCTCGTGGAAGAACTCGGTGTCTAGCCTTGTACCGGATAAAGAGTAGGCGACGTTGTGAAGGCTTCTCGGCTACATTAAGGAGCTTGTGTTGTGTAGCGCTTACGAACTCTCGAGTGGGGTACTCGGGGAGTGGAGTAGGGCAAGGAAGGTGTCCTTGTAGCCGAATCACTATAAATACTCATGTCGTGGTTTTGTGTTTCTTTCCTCTTTATCTTTGCATTATTCACGTATATGACTATTTATCAATATCCAACACACATGTCAAATAGATTGACATAAGTCGATCTAAATAGTTTAAAACAAAGTTTTAATCGGTAAAACTACTCAACACCCCCCCCCCTTCTAGTTTTCCTCAATTGGTATCAGAGCTTTGTTACCAAGTTTAAAAACTTGATACGATCCGTGTATATTTGAAAACTACAAAGAATGAAACTTTCTAAAAACAAATAATATGTTTTAAGAATACTCGTGTTGGATGTTGATTATATGACAACATTAATTTTCTTACATCTTATTTTTCCTTACAAAATGCACTAACATCTCTTGTCATTTTGTTTAGTTAATCTCATAATAAGCAAGCCATCAGGATTCCTCAGTAATAAGATAACCTTTTCAAAAAGTTATATAAACATATTACCAACTAGATCTCGAAGAAACTGGAGTTGTCCATTGATACAACTTGTCAAAAGTAAGGGACACTCAAATTACAATAGATGTATGACTTTCATAAAACTTATCTCTAAGTAACATTAGTTAAATATGAATGATTGCATGTCATTAAATGGAAAGTTATATGTTCATATTTCTTTTTTATTTATTTAAATATCCAAAACATTATTATGTGTTATACATGGCTTCATTAGAAAACATTTGTGCATACGTGTTATCATCCATCTAAACCTAAGCATATCAATATATGTTGTCTTAACATAATTCCTAAAAATCAAATCTTTCTTACAAATAAAACAAAACACAAATCTTAAAAATTCCTCCTTCCCCATAAAATCTCCTCCAATCGTCAACTCTTACCAACAAACCCCATTTTTTCAAATCTTCCACTATCAAAATACCTCACATTCAAACTCCATCTTCTTCATCATCTCATTTTGAGAATTCAAAACCAAAAAAGATCTTCGTCGTCATGGTTTACATCGCCCTCGTGCTCATCAACATCTCGCTCATCGCTCTCGTGCATCCCATGATCAAATTTTCTCATGGAGATATGTATTTTGTCTTATTGATCTACATTTGTATCATCTATCCGATCCTTTGTATTGCTTTAAGCATTGAAATGAAATTGCTAATTACATATAAGGTAAAAATGGTTTTGCTTAAAACTTAAAAAAAATTTAAAAATAATTTTAAATCATTAAAATACCTTTTTAAAACTTTCAATATTTTGTTTAGAATCTTACATTAAAATGAAATAATTGACTTAATAATTTCCCAACAAAAAAATTAAACATATGCTTAACAACTATTTTTGAATATAATTTTTAAACCAAAAAAAAAAAGAAAAAAAAAAGAAGAGGAGGCTATTTTTGTATTTAATTCAAACATTAATAATTTTTAAAATTATCCACAAACTATATTATATAAGACTATATATATATATATATATATATGTATATATATATATATATATATGTATATATATATATATATATACTAGTGTCAAAACCCGTCCGATGGACGGGTATGACTTGTGGTTTTTATTTTTAAGATTTAGTAGAACAAATATAGACTAAAAAGTAACTAAAAGTTAAATGAAACGGTTTAGATCTAAAATTGATGTTACCATAATCCATAAACGGCTAAAAGCATGTAAGTACTTTGATTTGCGGTTTTTATTTTTAGGATTTAGTTGAACAAATATATGCTAAAAAGTTGATAAAAGTTAAATTACGGTTAAGAACTATAGTTGATGTTACCATAATCCATAGAACGGCTAAAATGAGGTAACTACTTTCTAACATTTTGTTCTAAACAATATTAATCATGAACATCTTTTAAATTTGATAATATTATTAACATTTATTATTAGTATTTTGTTTTTGTTAATTATGTTTATTTACTTATTGCATATAGGTGCTTCCAGTTGATTTTTTACCAAATTTAGATGATGTTGATGAATTTGAAATATCTGTGAATGGCTCTATGGTGAGGTTTGATGTTCGTTTTAATGAGAATATGTATGTATTGTCGGGTAACAAGTGGAGTTTTGTTGTTGATACCCTTTGTTTATTAAGTGGTGATGTTTGTGTGTTTACCAGTAATAGGGTAAAAAGGTTGTGGTTATATGCTTTTGATAATGATAGGTAGAATCCTTACAGAGGTGGTTTTCAAAGGGGCAGCTCTTTAAGGAGGCTCCCACTACCATTTACTGAGTTTGAGCAGTGTTAGTGTTTTTGTTCAGACTTCTTAAATTTTATTGTTTAAATTTGATTTCATTAATTTCTTAGTTTACATTATAATTATATTCTGGTGTGTTACGTGTTTTAATTATTTTTTTGATGACGTAGTTAGTAGTTATATAAGATTTTATTTTCAATAAGTTTATAAACGATTAAGATAGCTCGAGTATGTGTTTTTAAAAATTATCGTAAACTTACGATGTTTTTTTTAATAAAAGTTTTAAATCCTAGCTGTGGTGAGTTAATAAAGCAAAACCCTTAATGGGGATTCTGGTCAAACACGCAACCTTTAGTGGGTAAATATGTTTTTCAAAGAAACTAAATCTTCGTTATCATGTAATAATTATATCCTTTTTTTTGTTTATAAAAAACATAAATTATAAAAAATAAAGCTTTTTTCTTATTTGCTAAATTGTTAGGGTAAATTTTGTTTTAAATAACACATGTCATTTGTATTGTATTGTTGATAGTTTTGGGTGTAGTTTGTATCTCACATTATATACACAAAAGTAAAAATAGATCTGCAATTTAATCTTGGTTCATAGTTTGACATTGCATAGACCCAAATGTATTGTTGATAAAGGTGTTTTTTTCTGATAGAGTTGCGATGCTTTTAAAGGGTCGCAAAGGATTTCCTGTTGCTAATTAAGGGTCGCTAAGGATTTTTAGCTATACATATTTGGTTTTTTTTGAAGACCAAATCTGTTTTCTAATTTTCTTTCCAAAATTGTAAGTGTTTGCACTTTCCTTGTTATTATTGATTTACTATAAATATCCACCGTACTACTAATACAAACCATCTTGTGAAGCATCTCTCAATAGTTACAAAACCAAAACTCAATGAAACCAAAATTGCATAATTTAGTGAAAGAAAATTTACCGTATTCATATTAGCAGTCAAGAAATATGTTACACGTCCTAGTTGAAACCTATTGATCGTTCTCCTTTTAGCAGTTAAGAAATATGTTATACGTCCTAGTTGAAACCTGTTGATCGTTCTCCTTTTGTGCTTCCATATGGAAGATTACAACTTAAAATTGAGGAGTAGTGCAACAATGAGCATATAGAATCGCAGTATAATCAGTATTAGTTAACAATTAAAGTGTATTTTGTTATATATACATGATTATAAGTATAATCAATTTCTATAAGGAATGGGATTTGCATAAGTATTAATTTACTATAAATATCCACCATACTACTAATAGATCTAAGATACCATTGTCATAAGCCGTGTCCTGCAACCAATATTGTAATGCATCACCTGTCAAATGAAATTCAACACCACAAAGATTACACTTTTGAGATACCACACTTCACAAACTACATGTATGTTTAAGTTTTGTTATTTTGCTGATTCTTCTACTCAAGAACATATACTAAAGTCTTAAAAGTATAAATCTATATTTCAAAGGACAAATTACACAAAAGCCTTAAAGGGTCTACAGACAGCAACAATCTTTTGGGAAAAACAGCCATTTATGAGAAATTTAAAAACACAATGTGTCAAAAAAGACGAGAGATAACTAAATAAACATATAGATAATTGTACTTTTACGGACTTTTTATTCATTTTTAACCCGTTTATATTAATAAAATATTATCTTTAAACCTGTTTGACGAATTTGCCAATCTAATACAACCTAATTTGACCCATTTTCGCATAAAAGGCGTTAATTGCCTACTTTAAATACCCATTCATTGACAGCCGACTTCTTGACTTATTACACATTTAAACCATCGGCCACAAACAATAAGTTTTGAAACAGAAGTGGACTAACCTGTTTTCCATTTATTTTACTTCATGAGGCTATAGTTCTATATAAACGACATATGAGTATAACATACATGAGTAAAATTTAATAATATGGAGACAAACTTATTTCACGTTACGTTGTGACTCATGTATGATACGTTTTTCTCCAATAAGTTTTGATACCTTCTACATGTTTCATTTATTTTGTCTATGCTATATTTCTGTCTCATAAACAGAAATGACATTTTTACTCTTGTGGATGACCAAATACAATAGAAACCAATCACCCCTTCATACATTAGTAGCCAAACACTCCTTCATTCATAAAAAACTAAACCTGCTTTAGACACCAACAACCAATGAGCCCTTTAGACAAAGAACATCCAAATAGCTCTGTAGACAGCAAAGAACCTAACACCCATTTAGATATCGTTGGTTAAACTTCCTTTTAAACAGCCAAACGCATCTTTAGACAACAACAATCAAACACCCCTATAGATAGCAACAACCAAACACATTTTGTATATAATTTTTCATCATTAAAAGCTTGCATCGCTGAGGTAATTTTGTCTTTATATCCCAAAGCAAGCTTGATATTTTATAGATCACACTTTCTTACCCGGAAATGAAAGAGTGTGATTACTCAGGTATTGTGCTTAAAACTCTCAACAACCATGAACTACGATCAACTTGTGCATACAATACCATTCATCACTGCTTGCAGCCTTTGCTTCGTCTCCTAATCTATCTGAAATCCCTTTTCTTCCCCTATCTGTGTCGACATCACAACGGATCCCGATACTCACCCCTCTCATTTCTGATCCGATAGTTCATATTCTGGTAATCGACATATGATCTTCAGGTCAAGCCTTCAAAAAAACACAAAATTCATTCAAGTTTTTGAGCCTAAAACACCTACACAGCTCCCGCAGAAGAAAGACTTTTATCCAAGTTTTTTGGGTAATTTAAAACATGTGCATGGATATTGGCCTCTGGTTCTATACGCTATTAAACATGTGGTATTCAATATCTCGTTAAAAATGTGATCTCAAATCATAAAAAAAAAAAAAAAAAAAAAAACCTTATATTTAATATGTATATTTTAGTGTCAGGAAAATATAGCTATGGCTAAACGAAAAGTCAAGTTAAAATATAAAACATAAGAGGACTGTTACCTACCGGTAGCAGTAGGAATTCGGGGGCACTTGAGAAGGGCTTCTTCATGAGGTTTAGTACCTACGATAACAAAGAAAGCGTAGAATACACGACACAATAATAAAAAAAGAAACACTTCACTAAATGTATAATGTCAAATGTACAAAGTCAAATCAAAAGTTGTTGGTGATTAACCAAATAGAATATAGGGTTACACTACAAGTCATGTATTAAAGAGTATATAACCTTTTAATCCTAGTCTCACCTAATTATGCGATGATTTCCACTGAAAGAAAAAGAACCACTTATTGTATATATTAATCGCAAAAAATTCAAACAAAACTTCTGCCTGTCGAATAAAAGTAGTCATATTTGAACTTTTTGATTTTTATCTACTTTCATATTTACCCGTGTGACCCGTTATAGATAGAACGTAACCTAAATAGACACAGATTCTGTGTACACGGGTTGAAATTTCCATTTCAAAAGATTTACGATCCAAGTAAATAATGTGGAGTCATTTTCTTTTCAAGACCTCAAAGCTATTAAATTTGACCACACTGAGATTCCTATGGTTTTTGATATTCAACACCTGCTACGGCATTTTAACCTTTAAATTGCATACGCTATTTTACATTAGGTGTTGGATCCAGGATTTTCTAATACACATTACTACAAATGAAGTTTTTCATGTGGTGCACTTACGCTACTAAAACTTAGGGGTTGTTTGTTTAAGCTTATTTTTAGGCTTATAAGCTTATCTTACTTCGTCTTATATTTCATAAGCTTTGCTTATCTAAGCTTTGTTACATCCTAATAAGATTATATAAGTCCATAAGAGACAAATTTAACCACAAAAATGGGGCTTATGAAATATATAGCATAAAAAGACATAAGCTTATAAGCCCAAAGATAAGCTTAAAAAAATACAATATACTTGTCCAAAATCAAAGAACTACTACTACGTACAGAATGATAGAAACTTGAATAAACATGATAGCCTGATAGGTATGGTGGCAGGAGTGTGTATTAAACAGATAAAAATAGCATAAAATATTTTTTAACGTAGTAATCAAATAAAAATTACATGTGAACAATATCCATGCGAACGATCAAGCATAACTTATAGGAGTCATGGGCTTTATCCATCGTAGATTTAAGATCATCAGGGGTACCAAAACGACTGCTAGGTGCAAAGAAATTCGTCACTTGGTACCTACAGTATCACATAAATATATAGATTACAGAAATAGATAGTAAGAACAAATAAGGGAAGAATGCAACAAACATTCATTGATCAATTATGTGTTTACTTCCATGGACTTTAAAATTTATTCGCCTATGAACCTTATTATGAGATAAGAATAAAAAGGCTTACCATTGATACCTTTGCAGAAGCAGTCCCATCATTTGCCTGTAATGGTTCAATATAAATATTGTTTTTACCTCAGGGAGAAGGCTGAAAACCTTCCTAACAAATGCAGCCTTCGTTTCCACCAATGCCAAAGGTACATTTATGTAAATTCATTTCTGCTGCTTGAAATTGATGAAGAGGGCTGCAAGTTGTTCTTCAGTTACCTAAATCCAACTAACCAAATAAAGCAAATACAGATCAAAACTTGTATAAGATAGTTAGACACAACAATAAAAGCAAAGATTTATGTAGTCTTCAACAAATGCAAACATGCAGCAACTTAATATCCAGGAAGAGAGACACATTGATGAACCTGGACAGGACGTTCCTTCGGTCGTTATTCCAAATCATCTGCAAGTCTAGAGTGCTGAATGTTCACACTTGAGTTTCGGGAGCTTTGGTGCTACCATGAATCCTGAGATTTCAGGATCTTTTGGATCTAGGCAGCTAAGCAAAGTAGATGATGAACCTGCTGAAGCGGATATTCTCACATTGATAAGTGACAATAAATGTTACCTTTGATAGCGTCAAAATTGGACAGCTCACGTAAACGGGTCAAAACTGATACTTCAATACATGGCAGATTATTTTGTTGTGTAGGTACAAAGTTATAAGCGGCTTTCACCATTAGTAGCATTAAAGACCCCTCTTGGATATTTTTCAAACATTAGAACTAGTCATTGCATTGTCACATTTTCACGCAATAAAATTCACAAATTAAAGGTAAGATTTACATATGTTTGTGATAGTTTTATGTTAACTGTTAGCAATGTTACTGCTGTTCAATAAGAAAACATTTAAAAGGTTGTTTGCTTTGCGTTTTCAAGGTGATTATATGATTATCTAATTATTTCGTTGATAATGTGTTTTATTCACTTTTTCCGTCATCATGTAATTTGGTTTGATTCTTATAATGATTCTTAAAGTGACCTTCAAGCAGTGAAACTAATTGCAGGACTGAATAAAAACATTACCATCCAAAGGGTTTTCGTAATAAACATTTAATTCAATACTTTGGAAATAAAAGGGGTGCAAAAGTACTAAGAGAGTATGCAAGAAAACAAGCCTTGATCAAATATCTCGGCTATGGCACCCTTGGATGGCACTAATATATTGCGAGCAAGGTTAGGCATGTTTATAACATCTGACAACTCTTGTAGAGTGAGAGAGCACATCAAGGGACTCGGTACCATAAAATGTTGAATAAGCTGGGTTAAACCGCATTGCCTCCTGATTTGGTTTTCTGCGCCTCGTATTGTGGTCAGAAAGTCTTCACGAGCAACTTCATTTCTCCTCATCAATCTCTGACATACTGTGAAAACTATACCAACAGTAAACAAATTGAGGATTTATCAATGGATCAAGTCACATAGTATCATTATAATGTTGGCAAGTTCACCAAAAAAAAGTCAGAGGGTCTTATGAAAAAGTTACTTCAAGTGTTCATAAGCTGATATGTTGCATTGTTGCCAAAACGACACTCAAACACAAGCCACAATAAGTTTTGTAGATTTGGAATGAGTTTCACAGACTTTATGTTTCTGATGGTACTCCTTGGAAGATGAGAGATCAAGGTTGCATCCTTCAACTTTACACCAGATGATAAATGTGGTCTTGAAAAATAGACGGTTAACGAAGTGATGCTAGAGCGTACTTTAAGTATAGGAGGATTATTGTTGGGTTAAACAAAATATAATAGATTCAAGCTCAAGACATTCTTATAGAAGACCAACCAGTAATAGTTATTTCTCAAACACCTTCCTTCCTACTCCAAACTCGCCCCATTGAATCATTATCATGGCTGAATAAGGATGTAAATATGTGTTAATATTAGATCAGCAATGAGTAAGAATACAGATAAAAGCATACTTCCAGAGGCTATAATAAATTCTAAATGAATTAATAAGCAGGAAAATAAGCCGTTGTATGACACGGGTAATCTCAGTTCTAATCGGACGCACTGAGAATCATCACAGCTTCCTATAATCCTATTCCTAATAAAATACACGATGCAAGAAGTGGCAGTAAGACCGTAACATCACATTATTTCTCTCCTTACCCTTAATACTCCCATGTAACATCAAAAAGTTATAAAATGATTATGGCATATAAAAATTAGACAAATGTAATTGTGAGGCTCCCCCCAAGACGCGGACAATCTCAACTTTATTTGAACTCGGTTAAACTCATCACAGCCTCTTATATAAGTTCAATATTAACATCATCCCCATCACATAAAAAACTGATTTAAAGCGCATTAAGTATATATAAGCAATGAAAGTTCCTGGACCGTACAAACCAAGAAACATGTGACATAAATGATACTTTGCTCGAAAGCATCAGCAAAGAAAGCACCAGCTTGTGGTCTCATGAAAACTATACAGAATGCACAATTGCAACTGACAAATAGTGCAATAGCATTTGCTGTTTGATTTCCAAAAATAAAATAAAAAAATAATAGTAATAAATAAATAAAATAATTGTTTGCTACACCAATTTTATTAATCACGAAATATGAACAGCTAAAGTATGGTATCCCAGCGTCTTTCTGCCAAATATAAAAAAGAGAGATTCACACAATATGACTTTTGTTTCTATAAGCAACTGCCACACATGAAGAAATGAAAAGGAGACCGAGGATATAAGCAACTGATCCTTTTTTTTAGGTCCGCGTGTTCTTTCCTGAATACCATCATTGGTGTCTCGTCCATATTATTCTTTTCATTGTCGCATCCAAGAAGTGTGAATTTCTCCACTTCCTATAATGATTCAAGGTACAATAGCTGTTAACGCGAGTTAATAGTTACCGGACTACTATAATATATATACTTGATAGGAAAACAGTTCCAAGCATCTATAAAGAGATATAACATATTTACCTTAAATCACTTGACCTCTTTTCGCATCTGTAAATCTGCGCCTGAATCCTTATCAAGTTTTTCTCAGAGGCGTTAATCCTCCAAAGATAGTGCAAATGATCGGTTCCAAATTTCGGTTTAACTTTGATGAAATAAGTGTCAACCTTCGTTTCATAGGCCAAAAAGTTGAAAACCTTTTTGGAATGATATTTTATGACCATTACTTAACCCGACTGACCCGTTCAATTTCCCACCTTAGTGAAGCTATATATTACCAAAGTGCGTCTTTGTAGTGATTGTTTACCTTTAAAGCCTTCCAACGGATCCAACTTACAAAGCATCAGGGCTACAAATGCATGTAGACACAACCTCTGTAAAAGGCAAAACAACTTTTCACATAAAGAGCATTTATCATATCTTTGCAGTATTGAAAACAGAGAAAGTAGAGAAACAGACCGTAATAGGAGATGGATTATCAAGAACTATAATTGTGCATGTTTCCCCTGCATAAAACTTTGAGATAACATGTGCACCTATACTGATACTTTTGTGATCATACAGATCCATTAAATAATTATACAAAGTATAAGAAGCCCGTCATAGGAAGCCCGTCATAGTTACTCTTGTGGTGCACCACTCGTATAGGAAGCCCGTTATAGTTAGGCCTATGATTCAAAATGGCTCAGGTTGGCCTCTACACGGGTAAAATTGAACTTTTTAAAACGTCCTAATCTGCATAAATGAGTTAGGTCTGTATTAAAGCTTCATTTTAACTCAATTAAAGTAATTGCTTCATTCCATTTTAAGCTAAATCCAGTTCATTTTACCCGTAGGACCATTGCTTAGTTGGCTTATCAATGGATTTACCGGATTAGAACTTGCTCTAGATAAACCATCAACTTCTGTTGACCATCAGCAAATTCACTGGTCAAAGTTTGGGTCATACATGATGCTGAATTGATGGCATCCTGGAAAAAAACACCATGACATTAAATGGTAAAAATCATGTCAAACTGGGTTGTTTCACCAGCAATACTTTTCTTTATATAAAAGTTTTAAAAAAGTAAATAAATAAAATATATTTTTTCTAGCCATGGTCATGTTTTCTTACCCTCAAAGCAAACGCCAATGGTGAATGTGTGGACTCAACTTTCTACTGAACTGCATTTGTATGTTCAACCATTCCCTTTTGAAAAGTAGCATCAACTTGTTCAACACATGGTCTTGCAAGACATCTCAAACGCAGGAACAACCGAAGCTTCCATACTCAACCTCAGTGCTTCCTGAAGTAAGATTGCAAGATTGAAACAGATAATAAAATAAATGACTGGCCATATATGAGCAACAGAAACATTTAGAAAGATTGCTTGAATCGCATACCTGTAGAGCCATGGACCTTCTACCAAAAGTGAGCATGGAATAACAGAATGAGATATTTCTTTAAGGTGGAAATCTTCATGTACATAAATATTCCAGTCAAATCCAGTTGCACTTGAAAACCGACATACAATTGGCTTTGTTAATGGTAGGTGACCACTAAAGTGTGAACCTACGATTTGGAACCTGATTCAGCCCATATCTCTCGAGCATTTGTCACCTTCTTGTACTTCATCGACTCCTCAAAACCTGAAGTCTTTTCCCAAAAGAGACCCTCCCAGGTTGGGAAACTGTAAGAAAACAGAATTGTATTACAATTTTACCCTAATATGTCAGAGCAAAAATAATAGAAGACAAAATCTTTAATTGTGTCCAATTTTAAGTCTGCATGAAACCTCAACTACATCCAAAGAAACTCATTGCCACTTTTGGCACGCTCCAATCTTAGTTAAATGGACCTCTCTTAAGAAATTAACCCGTGTATCGGGGATCATGTCAAATATTACTTGATGAGTAAAAGAATATGAAACTTAAAGTTTCACTGCAAACTATAAAAAGCATCAAGAACATCATCATCCACATTAAGTGCTTGTCACATACAGTGTGGTAACTCAAATCCCGAAACAATGGACTGGATCAATATCTTCGTGTTTTCTGCATAAAACCATAGTCAAAAATATTGTTACTCCGAAAATGTCTAAGATGCTGCAAAGTATTATTTAACAATGGTAAGATGTTATCCAGTAATGAAAACACATAGAGCACTCCACAAGTTGTGTATACCTACATCATCTGAGGTAAACTTAGCTAATTTAACTACTTCAGGATTTATAATCATCTCTTTTAACTGACAATTAATTAGAGTAGTATCGAACATACTGTGTAGTTGTGGGTTTCCACCAATAATCTATAATTTTGTATTGCTTGAAAGCACTAAAGAATGACTGAAACCAACAACAATAATTCATAAAAGTAAGATCATTGGTTATTATACCTACACCATTAATTGGGGATTGAAAAGCAAGCTTTGCATCTTCTGAGAATTGTTTCCGCTTTTTCTGGATAAAATAGTTTTGAACCTATATTACAAAATCAGTGTCATCATCTAAACTGTGAAAAAATATGTTTGAAAACATTATAAAAAAGCAATAAAGACATCAAATAATTAACAATTTAACCACAACTGATTAAAAAAGGTTCCAAAGAAAAGATATAACTGATGATAAGTAAAACTTTAATGGAATAATAATTGAAATAGGAATCTGATATTGAACAAACATGTTTAAAGATTGTAAATTTAGTTATGAAAACCCTAATTTTTGAGAGAATGGTGGCTGATTTTTAAGAGAAAATCAATTTTAGATTCGAAAAAAAGAGAAGGTTTAGGGTATTCGTTGATTGAATTGTGTTATGTGAGGAAGGTAGATATTCTTTATTTTTAAGTTTGCGACCTTTCTTATTACATATCATGTTTAGTTTATATTATGTATCACAATTGATGATTTGGTTCCATTGGTTGAGGTGCTTGCTTCTAAAGAAATAGACCCATGTTCGAATCTTGAAAAGGCCAAATTTTTGGATTTGATTATATACCGAATTTTAGACTTCCAAAACATAGCTTAGTGGACATAATGTGATGACATGGAAATATGACGTGGCATTATGGGATGCCAAGTGGCATTATGACGTGGCATGCCTCCTCTTATATATAATGTATAGATAGATATATATATATATATTTCAAAATTGATTTAATGTTTCATTTTCAAGTTCACTAATTGTTATCATAGATTATTTGATACATTTTAATAATTGTTCTTTAAGTTGAATTATCGCATGCTACAACTTTTTTCGATTACATTTTGATTATTTCACGTCATATGTATAAACGTTATACAAAACACTTAACCAAAATATCGCAACTATAATCGTTTTTCGCTATAAAATCTCACTGTTATGCACAAGTAATCGACTAGTTCTTTAGAAAATGTACATTATTGGGACTACTTAAATGATACTGTAAGAAAAGTGACATGTTATTGTCCTGTAATATATCCCATAATGATTTGTAGGTTACTTAGGTGGTGTTTGTTTTTCATTAAGAGGCTCTTAACAACCTCTTAATCTGAACCGCTCGACGCAGGTCGACATTTTGTCGCTCGACCGTTGTTTTTTCCCGCTCGACGCTGCTCGAGGCGAAGATCTTAATGGTGTAGACTTGAGAGGGGTGTCTGAATGCCTCTTGGCTCTTTGCCGACACAAAAAACCAAAAAAAATTTAGTACGAGCAAGCAAATGTGCGGTTCAAACATGAGTTTTTTTCCCGCTCATATGCGGTCGATTCGTACATTTACGCCGATCGTGATTCGATGTGCGGTTCAAATTCGATTCAGAGTTGACTGCGTGGTTAAACCAACCAAGTCTAACAGACTTAAAACAGCTCAGACACAAATGCAAATGAAGATCAGAGAATACAGTGGATTCCCGGGTCGTTAAGTCCCACGGAGACTCAATGGTGTGTACAACACTGATCCAGACGATAGAAGGATCACTGAGGATAATGATTCGAAAAGATTAGGATGGATAATTACACTACTGAAAAAGGTTATAAATTAAAGCGACTTAAATACAAATTAAGAAAATTAAAAAGATAAAATATATTAAATAAACGCTATCACTATATTTAAAGTGATGAACGTTTAAAACCTAAAACTTACGTTTAAATAAAAAGAACGTAAACGCATAAATAAAAACGTGAAACTAAAGAAGGAAAATACCTATGAATATAGAAAATACATTTTTACAATCCTAATTATATAAGAAAATTATTAGAAAAGGAAAATTATTTTTATAACTAATTAATTAATTATTATTAATTAAAAACTATTTTAAACTATTTAATAATACTCTAAAATAAAAGAAAATATGAAATAAGACTAGAAAAATAAAATTAAGACTTAGAAAAATCTAAAATATGATAAAACTAATTTTAAAACAGAAAATATATTTTTTAGACTTTTTATGTATTTATTACTAATTTAAAACTATTTAAAACAAATTTAAATGCTAGAAAATACTATTTAAGCTATGAAAATTATGGAAAAATACTTTTTAGGCTTCTAATATTTATCTAAACTTAAGAAAATAGAAAAATTATTTTTTGGAACTTTTTCTCAATTATTTGCAATTAAAGCTAATTAAAAAGGCTTAAAAACTAATTTAAATTAAGAAAAATAGCTAAACAACTTGGAAAAATCTGAAAATTTCAGGAAAAGTCTAAAATAATATTAGGAAACTGAGAAAAATGGAAAAACAGGGGCTTGTTTGGAGGATTAAGGATCTGATTAGGAAGTGCTTATTGAAATAAGCTCTTGAATAAGCAAATGGAATCCAAAGGCTACCAAACCAAAAGAGAAGCTCTAATAAGCTAAAGTAACAGGAATGGAACAAGTTTCAACAATCCCTAACCACTGATAAGCTAGATGCAAAGATTTGAGTAATTGAGCAAATGAACTAAAACAAGTGAATAGGGACCAACTTTGAGCTATTGCACAAGCTACAAAATAAGTTGAAATGGAAAACAGAAATTGGAACTTGGAGAAGACCTGGCTAAGAGTGTCTAAACGAAAAATCATACCAAGTGGAGCTATGATGAAACCTGTGAAGGCCTTACAAAACTCTGCACAAACCCTGTGCAGTAACTGTTGATCGCATTGGGCATTAAGGACCCAAAATACAAGCTCTTTTGAAGGCTATAAAAAATTGACAAAAATTTATAAAAATAACCATAAGAAAGTAGACCAACAGAATATTAAAAAGCTATAAGATTCACTTAAATTGGCTTGGAAATGAGAAAATGAAAAATCCTTCTCAAGGCCAAAAACCGAGAAATTGACTTTTTGACTTTTATAGAAACTGAAGAGTTTGACTTTCTTGAACTTAGCAGCTGAAATTAATGACTTATATTGATGTAATAAGGTGTAATGAGACTATTGCAAGATGTAATTATGAAATATGAACACAACATAGGCTTTTGGGTATCAAAAGTTCCAACAGGAGTCGCTAGGGAACTTGAAATGAGATTTTGACTTCTGGGCTTAAAAGGCACAAGGAAGTGACTCAAATGAGTTTATTTTGACTATAAAGACTTGAACCAACAATAACCTACCACTACAAGACCCTCTAACACAGTATAAATCCCAAATCCAAACACCCTTTAAATCAAGCTATGCAACCTTAAACAAAAGAAAAACTGAACCAGCTAAGACCATTGATCCAACTGAGCTAATATGATCTAGTTACAACTATTTAGACATGTTAAAATTAGTAGTGACCACAGAAACAAGATAAAGCATAAAATACAAAATGACTTGAAAATTAAAAGTGAGACAGATACTCACATGTGCTCAACCTGATGCGCACCAATAACAAACCCAAAGAACCACTATACTAATCTATTTAAACCCATAACCATCATCTCAGATTACCCAAATCAGCTTCTATTCCAATTTGAGCCCAAAGTTGACTTTCATTGACCAAGGTACAAGATGGCTTAAAACTGAAGTTTGAGCTTTTAAAAAGCTTATAGAGACCTTATCTAAACTTTTTCAAGTCTAAAACAAGTAGCCAACAAATTGAAAGAAGTTTTTGAAACTGAAAATCTCAATAGTAAATATGGAACTTGAAACTTAAATAAAGACTTGAATTTATATTCAAAACACATTACAAAGCTTATTTAATTAAAATGTGATACATAGAACTGAATTACAACATTTTTAACTAAGTCTAAAACATTTAACTAAAAAAACGACATTGAAGAAAATAAATAAAACTAGCTACCTCCTTTTCTTCTTTCTATCTCCTCTTTTATAGCTCCACATGCTTCCCACTAGTCCACTGATAAAATCCCACTTCTTTTTACAACCATTGGATGACTCAAGTGGATATTGGCCGTTTGATTTCATTTTGGCCAAGTTGCATTTGACATGGTGGAGGAATGAGTGTGATGAGGTGAGATGTAATTAATGATTTTGTAGTTGTATGGGGTGGGGAACAAGGAGAGGAAAATGTTGAGGAGGGGATGGTGGATGGTGTGAGTTGCAGTGCAAGCTTGGGAGGGTGAGACTTTGGGCGCCAAGTTGGGTGGTTTGGTTTGTTTAATTAATAAACGTGGATGGGTCGGGTTAAAGGGATATTGGATTGGGCCTAACTTGTGTTTTGGGTTTATATAGCATTTGGATCCGGTTTGAATTTGATATAACACAAGGACTAGAAATGTAATTCGGTCAAACATGAGGATTGAACGTGCCACTATTCCAAACATATCACAAGGACCATACTAGACAAACTTTGATAGTACAAGGACCACTTTTGCATAAAATTCCATTTTTGGATATCCAAGGACTAATTTTGACATTTTTCAAAGCTTGAGGGACCTAAGTTGTAATTTTGCAATTTTTTGATTTCAAGGACTTGTTTAGACAACTTAAGAATCCCTATGGACCTTAAATGACATTTTTCTTTATTAAGATATACCAGGGACTGTTTTTGACAAATTTTGAAACTTGGGGGACTAAAACGCAATTTTGCAAATTTGAAATGTTTTTCATCCGATTTTGATATTTTTGCATTTAAAACACATAAAACACTGATTTGTGATATTTTGATCATTTTGATGTGTTTTTGAGTGTTTTCAGATGATTTTGCAGTTTATTTTGTACAAAAATGATGAGTATTTAGACACTCATCAATCCCCCACACCGAGATATTGCTAGTCCCTAGCAATGATTTGAGAAAACATAATGGATTTTAATCTCTTAACCAAAAGCCATTACTGAGTAGCCAAATGTTTCAGTTCAAGTAAGAACCATGGTACACCGATAACCATGTGATTTTGAGCAAACCACCGGCTTTCAACGGATTTGATTTTGTCTTTACCGTAAGCCGCACCCTTCTCGACTAGCCAACTCTTAGATAAATTATCAATATTATCTTTGGTGAGTCGATTACCAATTATGGATTTTCCACTGCCTTTACTACAAGCCATAACCTTATGAGCTAGCCAACTCTTCACTTTTTAGGATATGGTGAGTTGAGTACCATACAATTTTGGGCAAATTGCAAGCCATATAAACGGATTTGAGAAATCTTTACCAAGAGCCGCTTGCTCTCGATTAGCCAATCCTTTAGTCTTACGACATGGCGGATCGATAACCAAGATGAGAAAGTGTAAAACACTTACTCCAAAAAAAAAAAATTTTGGCCAAAAACGGGGGAATTGGGTAGATAATATATGAAATTCGTGAGAATTCCCCCCACACTTAGAAATGAATATTGCCCTCAATATTCAAAGTACCGCGGTTATGCCGAAACAAAGAACGTAAAAGGGAAATACTACGGCCATTATTTTAAAAGATTTTTTGAAATATATATATATATATAACATGTGGGCAAACCCCCACACTAGGGTGGTAGAAGGGGTAAGAAGACGTAAATATGGGTGAAAACCCATATAGTGCGTATATCGCTTTTTGATTTCCGAAGTCGCTAGCTTGACTCGACCCTGAATTCATTGGTTCATGGGGAAGCAAGTGGAAGATACAATCTCCATCGGACTTTCATTCAAGATGTTTGGACAAACATTTGAAGCATGTGAAAGTTCCACACCGATGAGATAAAGAGAAACAGACCCGGCTCATAGATGATAAATGAAAATGCCGGGTCAAAGATAGTGTCCTCACTCCCCAAGGAGTGAAGAAGAGAGGAAGTCACCGAGTAGGTGAAGAAAAGAAGGAAAATCATGATAACAATCATGACTAGATCTTCATCCTCGGATTAAGTGCGCTTGCACTTATTTGGATTTTCTTGGTAGAGCTCTTTGGTTTGGAAGGCATCTCGGTGGGGAGGGTGGGAAGATTTGTCATAACTATGCAAATTGAGATTCTCTCCCCCCGATCATGATCTTTGCCATCCAAGCAATCATACTCCCGCGGAGATATGATATGAGTGAGTTCACCGGCGAACTCCTCATGAAGAGAATACGGAGGTGGGACATGTGCGGTACTTCGTGGGCTATAAATATGCACCTTGTCCATTATAGTCTCCGGTCGGACTCATCACTATCAAAGATTGGATTAATCAATTTAGAGTAAATTCGTAATCGAATTCAATAAGGGATTAGTGATAGTCGATAAACTGCTGTGGAAACAACATGGTCAACATCCTCTTCTAAGTTGACGATCTCGGAATGTGGAAGTGATGCATCAATAAACTCTATGTCTTTAGGATATAAATAATTGGCATCACTATAATCACCGTCAAAATCGAGAAAGTCTCAACAAGATCATTTGAAAGAGGAGAAGACACATCACACTCATGGTCAAGAATTCCCCGCACTCACTTGGGATCGATAAGGTTCTCAACATTAGATGATTCCGCTTCCGAATAGTGCGAGATGCTCGCCCCCATGGTGAGAGAGTGAGTGGGAATATCGTGTGATAACAATAGACGAGGGAGTTGAGAAATGATATCGCCAAAGGAATAGTACTCTCCTCGCCGCCTTCATCTTCGCCATCGAGCATGCACGCCGATTAAACAAAAAACGGTTGTGTGCTGCTCGCTCTATTGCAGTAAATCTTCCATAGATTCACCATGACGCCTTCTTGGGTCCGCCACACCAAATCATTAGTGCATTCCTCGCATCTTGAAGTTTTTGGAATAAATCTTCGAAAACCAAATCGTGAGGAGATGGCCGAGGTCGAGGTTGAATCGTATGACACCGCGGGAGGTTGGTTTTGAAACGAATAGTCGTAATTGTTGCAAGGAAATAGGTTCCCCGTCTGACAATCCGAGCTAGAGTGAGGACCACCATAGCACTCACAACAAGAAACTGTTGAGTCCGGATCGGTGAATCATATGGATGTTGGTCACAACCAAAGTTCGAGCATCACCGAAAACTGCTCATAGACAAACGTGTTTCCGGATTGACACTCAAATCCTTGGTGAGGACCTCCACAAAATTCACAGCAGGTATATGAAGATAAGTCGGCCGTGGTGGGTAATTGGAAAAGTTTGAGGGTCGTTAAATGAGTTCGATTAGGATCATAATCAAATGAATTCCTAACCACAAAACAAACAACTCCCGCTCCAATATCATTACCACAATTACACACGCATACCAAATGTGGTGAACCATAAAGAGGCTCACCACAACCGACACAAGGAATAAACGATTCCATGAGAATAGAAGAAGGTAGAATCAAATGAATAGAGGGTAAAGGAGTAAAGAATCAAAAAGGGTAAGAGGGTAAAGAGGAATATTTTTGGCATTTTTGAAAAAACATGCTATAAAAACAAAGAGGAAAATATTTTTGGTGTTAAAAACACTTCAGGAAAAGTGTTAATGAACTTTTTGGGATTTTTGAAAACTTTACAAAAAACTTTTATACAAAAGATGGGGTATGCACAAGAATGGGTCTCAAAAGGCTAAACACACGCTAAAGCCTCCCCGCATGGCGCTTAAAATTTGATCATGTTAAACCAAACCAAGTCTAACAGACTTAAAACAAATTGCATAACACAAATGCAAATGAAGATCAGAGAATACAGTGGATTCCCGGGTCGTTAAGTCCCACGGAGACTCAATGGTGTGTACAACACTGATCCAGACGATAGAAGGATCACTGAGGATAATGATTCGAAAAGATTAGGATGGATAATTACACTACTGAAAAAGGTTATAAATTAAAGCGACTTAAATACAAATTAAGAAAATTAAAAGATAAAATATATTAAATAAACGCTATCACTATATTTAAAGTGATGAACGTTTAAAACCTAAAACTTACGTTTAAATAAAAAGAACGTAAACGCATAAATAAAAACGTGAAACTAAAGAAGGAAAATACCTATGAATATAGAAAATACAATTTTACAATCCTAATTATATAAGAAAATTATTAGAAAAGGAAAATTATTTTTATAACTAATTAATTAATTATTATTAATTAAAAACTATTTTAAACTATTTAATAATACTCTAAAATAAAAGAAAATATGAAATAAGACTAGAAAAATAAAATTAAGACTTAGAAAAATCTAAAATATGATAAAACTAATTTTAAAACAGAAAATATATTTTTTAGACTTTTTATGTATTTATTACTAATTTAAAACTATTTAAAACAAATTTAAATGCTAGAAAATACTATTTAAGCTATGAAAATTATGGAAAAATACTTTTTAGGCTTCTAATATTTATCTAAACTTAATAAAATAGAAAAATTATTTTTTGGAACTTTTTCTCAATTATTTGCAATTAAAGCTAATTAAAAAGGCTTAAAAACTAATTTAAATTAAGAAAAATAGCTAAACAACTTGGAAAAATCTGAAAATTTCAGGAAAAGTCTAAAATAATATTAGGAAACTGAGAAAAATGGAAAAACAGGGGCTTGTTTGGAGGATTAAGGATCTGATTAGGAAGTGCTTATTGAAATAAGCTCTTGAATAAGCAAATGGAATCCAAAGGCTACCAAACCAAAAGAGAAGCTCTAATAAGCTAAAGTAACAGGAATGGAACAAGTTTCAACAATCCCTAACCACTGATAAGCTAGATGCAAAGATTTGAGTAATTGAGCAAATGAACTAAAAACAGTGAATAGGGACCAACTTTGAGCTATTGCACAAGCTACAAAATAAGTAAATGGAAAACAGAAATTGGAACTTGGAGAAGACCTGGCTAAGAGTGTCTAAACGAAAAATCATACCAAGTGGAGCTATGATGAAACCTGTGAAGGCCTTACAAAACTCAGACAAACCTCGTGCAGTAATGCTGATCGCATTGTGGCATTAAGGACCCAAAATACAAGCTCTTTGAAGGCTATAAAAATTGACAAAAATTTATAAAAATAACCATAAGAAAGTAGACCAACAGAATATTAAAAAGCTATAAGATTCACTTAAATTGGCTTGGAAATGAGAAAATGAAAAATCCTTTCTGGCCAAAAACTGAGAAATTGCACTTTTGACTTTTATAGAAACCTAAGAGTTTGACTTTCTTGAACTTAGCAGCTGAAATTAATGACTTATATTGATGTAATAAGGTGTAATGAGACTATTGCAAGATGTAATTATGAAATATGAACACAACATAGGCTTTTGGGTATCAAAAGTTCCAAAAGTGAGTCGCTAGGAACTTGAAATGAGATTTTGACTTCTGGGCTTAAAAGGCACAAGGAAGTGACTCAAATGAGTTTATTTTGACTATAAAGACTTGAACCAACAATAACCTACCACTACAAGACCCTCTAACACAGTATAAATCCCAAATCCAAACACCCTTTTAAATCTGCTATGCAACCTTAAACAAAAGAAAACTGAACCAGCCTAAGACCATTGATCCAACTGAGCTAATATGATCTAGTTACAACTATTTAGACATGTTAAAATTAGTAGTGACCACAGAAACAAGATAAAGCATAAAATACAAAATGACTTGAAAATTAAAAGTGAGACAGATACTCACATGTGCTCAACCGATGTGCGTGACCAATAACAAACCCAAAGAACCACTATACTAATCTATTTAAACCCATAACCATCATCCTGATTACCCAAATCGCTTCTATTCCAATTTGAGCCCAAAGTTGACTTTCATTGACCAAGGTACAAGATGGCTTAAAACTGAAGTTTGAGCTTTTAAAAAGCTTATAGAGACCTTATCTAAACTTTTTCAAGTCTAAAACAAGTAGCCAACAAATTGAAAGAAGTTTTTGAAACTGAAAATCTCAATAGTAAATATGGAACTTGAAACTTAAATAAAGACTTGAATTTATATTCAAAACACATTACAAAGCTTATTTAATTAAAATGTGATACATAGAACTGAATTACAACATTTTTAACTAAGTCTAAAACATTTAACTAAAAAAAACGACATTGAAGAAAATAAATAAAACTAGCTACCTCCTTTTCTTCTTTCTATCTCCTCTTTTATAGCTCCACATGCTTCCCACTAGTCCACTGATAAAATCCCACTTCTTTTTACAACCATTGGATGACTCAAGTGGATATTGGCCGTTTGATTTCATTTTGGCGCCAAGTTGCATTTGGACATGTGGAGGAATGAGTGTGATGAGGTGAGATGTAATTAATGATTTTTGTAGTTGTAAAGGGGAACAAGGAGAGGAAAATGTTGAGGAGGGGGGATGGTGGATGGTGTGAGTTGCAGGCAAGCAGTTGGGAGGGTGAGACTTTGGGCGCCAAGTTGGGTGGTTTGGTTTGTTTAATTAATAAACGTGGATGGGTCGGGTTAAAGGGATATTGGATTGGGCCTAACTTGTGTTTTGGGTTTATATAGCATTTGGATCCGGTTTGAATTTGATATAACACAAGGACTAGAAATGTAATTCGGTCAAACATGAGGATTGAACGTGCCACTATTCCAAACATATCACAAGGACCATACTAGACAAACTTTGATAGTACAAGGACCACTTTTGCATAAAATTCCATTTTTGGATATCCAAGGACTAATTTTGACATTTTTCAAAGCTTGAGGGACCTAAGTTGTAATTTTGCAATTTTTTGATTTCAAGGACTTGTTTAGACAACTTAAGAATCCCTATGGACCTTAAATGACATTTTTCTTTATTTTGATATACCGTGGACCTGCTTTTTGACAACTTTTGAAACTTGGGGGACTAAAACTGCAATTTTTGAAAATTTGAAATGTTTTTCATCTGATTTTGATATTTTTGCATTTAAAACACATAAAACACTGATTTGTGATATTTTGATCATTTTGATGTGTTTTTGAGTGTTTTCAGATGATTTTGCAGTTTATTTTGTACAAAAATGATGAGTATTTAGACACTCATCAGAGCCTCTTAAAAAAATAAACACCACCTTATACTTCAATGTGTACTAATGGTGTAATCAAAATAGGTCAATATCATGATGAATGCTCCTAATGGTATATTATATCTTGGTCGTTAAGGTAAAAGGTGTAGTTGATGGTTTTCCCTAGCCACATCAATTCCACGTCAACTTTTTCACTCTCCTAAATATTTTCCTCAACTTTCCCTCAACCATTGCAAAGACATTCTCTCTCTTTAATTAATTTTGTATTTTATTTTTTATTATTTAAAAATTCACCCAAAATACACTCATCCATGAACTCACCCTCTCTGCTACATCTCTGTCTTCATCCTTTCAGGACTCAAGTCCTGTATGCAAGGAAAAAGTATGTGTTTCCTGAATAGTGGGTACGGTGGTCCCGCAAGGAAAGGTAGATATAAGTGTTTCTTTTGAGTTTCCCGAAGCCCACAAATTCTACACTAACATATGTTGGCATTGATGGACATGGTACTCTAAAGCCTAATATACACTAGTCCTCTCTCTACCCTAATACATACAAAAGTAGAATCATTAGCTATCCATCAAGCTCTCTATACTCAAGTGGGTCAAGGGAGAGAAATTAGTTTGTGCCTAAGTGTTCTCTACATCATGTCGACATTCGCTACGACTTCCGATATGTTGTAGTCGTTCATCTTATCTATGTGGTTATTATCGTATTCTATGATCATTGTGGCATAATTGTTTAATATATTCACCATGTATATTTGATACTAATGGGACGTTTGGTTGGGGTAATTTGAAATTCCGGAATTTTAAATTCTAGAAAATTTAAATTTTTTAGAATTTAAAATTCCGGAATTTAAAATACATTCCCATGTTTGGTTGACTGAAATTTATAAATATATATATATATATTTTTTTTAATATAAATTTCATAAATATTCTATTTAAAAGTTTATAAAAAATTTATAAAAAAAGTTTATAAAAAAAAAGGTTTATAACAAACTTATAAAAAAAGTTTATAAAAAATTTATAAGAAATTATAAAAAATTTTAAAAAAAAAGTTTATAAAAAATTTATAAAAAATTTATAAAAAAAGTTTATAAATAAAATTCATAAATATTCTATTTAAAAGTTTATAAAAAACAATAAGAAAAAAAGTTTATAATTTTTTTTTCAAGTAAATTAAAATTCCTCACTTTTTGAAGGCATTCTATTTGAAGGGATTTGAAATACAAATTCCCCTAATATACTCCAAATTACCCCAATCAAACACCCCCTAAGTATACACTAAATTGCTTACAAATACTCCCTCTTGTTTTAAAGTTATTGTTCCATATAAAAATAAATAAGACTAAAATACACCGTTGGTCCCTAAACTTGGCTGGACGGATCGCGATGGGACGAAACTCGCCCTTTTCATCGCCACAGGTCCAAACCTTGGCCATTAAATGCCAGATTCGTCCCTTGACCAATAACGGCGTTGTCAACGTTCCGTTATACGCAAAAAAAAACCCGTAATCAAGTTATTGTTGAGGGTACAATAGTCATTTTGTTTTATATACTGTAGCACCAGTCTTGTCCAATTTCCCGCCATTTTGTACAATATAACAAAACCGTGTACTCATTGCTCATCCCCAAACTTGTTTTGGAAGCCTACCCAAAAAACCCTAATGCAATGTCTATCATCAAATCAAATAATCTGAGTAAGAAAATAACAAACAACCACCTTGGATTTACTCTGTGGCGAGTAAGGGAATATCCTTTATATGATGACCGTGAAACGGAGGAAAGAGCTGCATGAGATATTGTAAGTCTTTTTGGTTAGAGCCTATTATAATCATATGTTAGTAACGACCGATTAAGTTATTCCCTTCAGGTAACTTTAGCTTAACAATGTTTTTGTACATTTTTTATACATGGGTGAACTGGATCGCTTAGCATGATGTTCCATTATGAAGGTACATTCAAATACTTTCCATGTAGGATATATCAAGGAGGCAAGAAATGCCTTGTTGATCTTGTGGAAATAAAAGAGGTATCTGTTGATGAAATGGATGCTCTCATGACCCAAATCGGTTATGAGTCTGGACAAACCAATTATTTCTACTTTCTTAAGCATGGTTGTACATTAGACGACGGTTTGTTTTCTTTGCGTGAACCTGCTAATCTAGACTTGTTGAAAGATGTTGTCATATAGCATAAGCTGATAGACGTGTGTGTTGAAATAGGGAATACTAGATTAGAACTTTCTGAAATGTCCCCACAATCAATTAAGACTGTGTTTTGGGAGATGGATGAAGATAGGAGAAAAGTTGCTACTGCGGCTATTCAATCCTGTTAAAGACGGTTGGTGTTAGATGATATAGATAATGAACCTTCCATAGATCCGTTTATCCAACTTACACAATTGCCTGTGGACGTCAATGATATTGGTGAATCTAGCAATTTTCCAAACATTGAGCCACTCTTTTCCACCTTAGACTGCTCATTTGCTAGCCAACCTATTCAAAACAGTGAGCGTGCTTTAGTAGTTATTGATGAGGAGAATGCTATAAAGGAGCCTGATAATGTTGAGGTTAATCTGTTTAGAGTGAGTCAGGGGAAGGACTTTGACAAAGGTGGAACATCACTAGTTGATGTCAATAACACCTTTGAGGAGCCTGAAAATTTTGAGGTTAATCTGTTTCAATTGACACAGGAGAAGCATTTACACAAAGCAGGCAGAGCACTAGTTGATGTGAATACAGTTTGAGGAGCCCGATGTGGATGTAACTCTGCTTCAACCGACTCGTGATAACATGGAAGAGGATCCTGTTGTTGATCTTACTATGTTACAAGCGAGTGACACTAGTGAATTTGGCAATGCAGTTGAACCAAATCAAGATAACACTTGTCAAGAGAATGATGCACAACTTGGTATGCTACAAGTAGGTCAGAGTAATGATTTAGGTGAAGAAGGAACAACCAGTAATATAAGTGATGATAGGCAGTTGGTAAATGATTTACATGTGATGGTTGATGAAGTATTTTGCAGTGACCATGTTAGTTTCCAACACGCACACTTTGCTAATGGCGTCAATACCACTTTTTTCTATATCGGTCGAGTTTGGTACTGCAGGGAAGTAAAAACCTAGTAAGAGAGCATTCAATAGAAACTAGGAGGGAGTTGTTTTTTTGAAGAATGACAAAACAAGAATAAGGGTCAGTGTACGGGTTGTGTTCCAGCCGCCCAACTGAAGGTCCTGGATGGATATTGGCCCATCTAGAAGTCCATTAAGCGAAGGGGTATAAGTGAATTGCTTTCTCGCAAAAGGACCCTTCGCAAATACTCGCCCATGGCTATTGTTTGTCGGCAGGAATGGTGAGACAGTATCTGGTCGGTCGAACATATAATGAGCAACACACTTGTTTGCAATCAAGGGAAGTCAGAGCTTTTGACCTTCGCTATATCTCACAGAAAATTACAGCACAAGTTGAAACAAATCCAGAGCTTCCTGTCAGGTCTGTGCATAATTAACTTACCAACCAATACGACCTTCAAGTGTCCCTGCAGAAGGTTTTAAGGGCCAAAACCTAGCAATGTACCATCGGGGTCAATTCAAGCTACAATTTACCATGTTGAGAGATTATGTTCAAGAGTTGCTGAAGACAAACCCTAATACAACAAAGGAGATGAATGTGGAACGACCTCCGGATGAGTCTCTTCCAACCAGAGAATTCAAGAGAGTTTATGTTTGTTTAGGTGCATCAAGCAAGGATTTAAAGATTGTGGGAGATCGTTGTTGGGGGGCCGCTTCCAATTCGTGGTCCTTTCAATGGTCAACTGATGACAACTATGGGAATTGATAGCAACAATGGTATATACCCTTTCGCTTATGCTTTTGTTGTTTCGTATAACATAGGATCATGGACTTGGTTTCTTCATTGTTTATCCGATGATTTAGCACTTGGGCCAATTTCAAGCATCACTTTTATTACTGACATGAATAAGGTACTCTCTTACTCGCTCATGAATTTAAGTCTCACCGTTTTGAAACAGCAGAAAGATATTTGATTTTGTGCGGATATAAGTAGAGTGTAGAAGTTTTTGAAAGTGCGAACACGATTCTCAGATAAAAGCATTCATGAGAAAATGAAATTGCAATGGAAAGGTAGGGCTTACAAAGACCATCTGTGGAAATGTGCAATGCCTCAACTGTTGTACAGCTTTTGAAAGCTATGGTCGATCTCAAGAAACTTAATCAACCAACCCATGATTGGTTAAGTAAGATACCACCGATTCATTGGTCAAGGTCACATTTTTCATGTAAGTGATCTATCGTTGTCACTTACTTTGTATTCATAAATGCAAGATAAACAGTTATAATTAATACATGTTTATTACTTGCCATCTTTAGGGAGAGCTACTTCTGATGTGTTACTTAATAACATGTGTCAAGTGTTTCATGAGAAAATAAAAGAGGGGTTAAGCAAACCAATTATTACAGCCTTAGAATACATCAGGGAATACTGTATGAAGAGGATAATGCATGTTCTTATGGTGATTGAGAAGAGTGATGGGCCACTAACACCTACTGCACAACACATGCTAGAGGCTATTAAGAAAGAGGTTGTTAAGTATAATGTGTTATGGAATGGGGGATCTAAGTTTCATGTTAGTGGACCATGGGGTGACCAATGTGTAGTTAATGTTGTACACAAGACTTGTACTTGCAGAAGGTGGGAGATAACAGGTTTACCATGTAAACATGCTGTTGCTACCAATTGGAATATGGCTTTAAATGGCCAACAAGTTGGAGCTGTAGAAACATGGGCTCATCCTTGTTACTATCTTCTCACTTGGGAGGTTACCTACAAACACCATGTCGAGCCTATAACTAGCAGTGTACATTGGGAAAAATCAACTATGCCAACAACAATTGTTCCACCGAAATGCGAAACAAACCCGCCTACCGCAAGAGGTAGAAAAAGAGTTAGAATAGCTCCAAACCAAGAGATTGTGAAGGATGGTAAGTGTCAAGGGCTTGGAAGAGTGTCGTGTAGTATTTGTGGCATTGCCGACACAACAAGGTAACATGAATAGGGTATGCCGGAGCCGGAAGTAGTGGAACCGCCAATAAGGGAAATGTCAAACAGGTGCCTACTAAAGCTACAGGAAAAAAGAAACATCCTAAAGGTAAAAAGGTAGCAGCAGATAAAGAAGTCAAGGTACAGTGTGGTGTTGTTGAAAGCCAAGTTAGTGCAGTTCAAGGAAGTGGTGTTCAATCTGAAAATCAAGAGCCAAGAATCAACATCCCATCATACATGATGCATCCCTGTCACAATCCCAAAGAACATCAAGTGAAGCAATTGCCGATCCCATCATGCATGAGCAAGCCCAGTGTCAATCCCAAAGAACATGATCAATCCCCCGATTCTCGATGCACCAACCGATGTTCAAGCACTTTCGCTTCAACCCCGCTACACGAAGAATGACTAGGCAGCAGGTCTGCACCGAAAGAATGATGGCCTCACCATAGGTCAAATCTGTTATGCTAATTATCTAGACGATGTTTCATCTATGTTATTTCCGATGGACAAGTTATGTACTCTAAAAACATATGTTTGTGTGTGTGTCTAATCAGAAGCTCTCATGCTTTGAAAAATATGCAATTTTATGCAGTTGCAATTATATCCATTTGCATTAACTATGGAACCATGTCATTATTGTGTATTTTTTTAGATTGACTAAGCTTGATGTGTGCATAATTTGCATCAAAAGTAACCAAAGCTAAATAGAACCTCATAAGAATGTTGACATTTAAAAGTCAACCCTAAACAAATTGCTAACCATCTGCATACCAATAAGGCATAGAAAATCGAAACAAACAAAATCAATACTTCATAACAAGGTTACTACAATTCAAGATACAGAACATTAACCAAGTAGCCTCATTACATAAAAGGTTAAAAAGTTATCCCAATGCATAAACAATTAAGAACAACATCCAACTTAGCATCAAGTAAATCTTCCACTTCCACACATCACCTTGAGCAGCTACTAATCTTGCCTCAAGCTCATTTCTCCCCTCAAAAGGCCTGGTATGATCATTCTTGAACGAACACGATTTCAGATCATACCATCTTATCCACCGACAAGAAGACCCCTATTGATGATTATGACAAGTCATTAAACAACCACCATTGTTACAAACTTACACAAGAAATATTAAGACGCACTTACTTGAACATGACAACCAAAGAATCGACGCTCGGGTTGGCAGAGGTCCATGAAATGCGAATAATAACTTGCTTACCACACCAGCAACGTACCATCTTCAAACAATTATCGTTTTGAAGAAGACGAGTTTTGAAAGATAGTTTAGGGATGGGTGATAAATATAGACCAAACCTTGTTACACACATATACTAGCTACATACATGCATAAACGGTTTTATTTAGTACGCTACAGTGAAAGACGGTTTTGCCCTCACCAACATAACGTTGACAACGGCATTATTGGTCAAGGGACCAATCTGGCATTTAATGGCCAAGGTTTGGACATGTGGCGATGAAAAAGGCGAGTTTCGTCCCATCGCGATCCGGCCTGCCAAGTTTAGGGACTAACGATGTATTTTAGTCAATAAATAATTTAAAAAGTAGTACAAGTGCATTTTTCAACAAATCATATCATTTATACCCAGTAAGACTTCTATTAATTAGTTAAAATGATAAATGGACAATTATTTTAAGACAATCTCAAACAAAAAGTGAAGTATGATTTTGGAAATCACAAAGTATTTCACAGGACGACGACAGTTGGCACCAGCCCCATTTACAATATGTATGTTTGTAGTGTACACTAGTAAAGTTTTTCGGCCGTGCTAAGCACGACCCTAAAGCACAATAAATATATATCAACAATCGAACAACATCTACTGCCTTGATAACATAATTTATTGTTTAATAGTAATATGAACTACATGAATCAAACACTTAGCAACTCAAGATATATAGAAAATGAGTATATAAATACAATCACAAAACTCGGCATATATTATAATACAACTTTGCAACCGATAAGTCCATAAAAATAAATAAGTCACAACATAGTTCATGTCAATGCATTTCTTTCGTTGTGGCTCATTCACCACACCGTCTTTAAAGATATGGGATACCGTCTTTCCGTGACGCCAAATCTCAACTTGCTATTATGTCACATTTTTCTTCGAAACAACATTGTCATGTAACCAGATCTCCATTTGACATCTTTAACTAAAAGATGTTACTGCTGCTTTTGGCTAATGCATATGCATATAAATACAGTAATACATTTAAAGACATATGACATACAGAGTTGAGATTAATATAGAACTCATATTTGTCATAGAACAAATGAACCAATCATAACCCTCCATTTTTTATCTAAATTAATACAAAATCATTTTTCACCTTTTTTTTAAAACAACATATTTTACAAACGGTAAATCTTCAAAATCTAAAAAATACACCATCGTGACGAGAATTAAATTATCTTTCTATAGATATGCACTTTTACATATTTTCGACAAACATTTTTTTTCAAAAATTCCATCCGAAAAAATCATATATGATTTTTACGAATCACATATGATTTTAAAAAATCATGTATGATTCGATTTTTACGAATCACATATGATTTTAAAAAATCATGTATGATTCGATTTTTACGAATCATATATGATTTTTACAATCATATATGATTCTCACAAATCATATGTGATTCAGAAAATCGAATCTTATATGATTTTCACAAATCATATATGATTTTTGTTGACCGAAATTTTGAAAAAAAAAAGTTGTCAAAAATATATAGACGTGCATATCTATAGAAAGATAATTTAATTCTCGTCACGATGGTATAATTTTTATCGCGTAACGATTAACGGTTTGCAAGATATTTAATTTTTTAAAAAGGTGAAAGTTTATCATAATAAAAAAATGAATGGCTATTATTGGTTGATTGTATCTATGATAAATTTTGGTTCTATATTAAACTTTTGCTATGACATACATATGTACAATATTCAATAATAAATTATCTATATATAGTAGAAAACCACCTCTCCTCGGTCCTCACACGCAACACATATATTACTAATCTCTTTTAGAATGACAAACTCAAATAAAAGAAAAAAAAATAATAAGGAAAAAGTCAAATTATTTTGTACGATTTACTGTATGCAATATGCACACTCAAAAATCAAAGTTTTTGCTTGTTTGACTACTTAATCTCCATACCTTGTCATAGCCATGCTCATGAGTCATTTCATAGGCCATAGCAATGCTAAGCTCATCATAGTTTTTACTTTTTAGAGCAAGGGGTGTCATGACCTCTTCACTTCTCTTCACTTGGGCCCCACGTGTGTCACATCATCTCCACATCACTCCAACACACTAACAAAAAAATACCCCCTAATCACAACATACTCACTTCTCTTCACTTGGGGCCCACCCACCCTCACAAACACATAAATAACACAAACACAAACACATATATTCTGATAGGTTTTTTGTCCTTTTCTTCGTTGTTCCCCCGGCGAAAACCAAACTGGCGAGCCCTTGTGGTATGGTGGCGAGGGAAGAAAAGAAGTGGCGAGCTGCCACATTTGAATCGGCGAGAAACGAAGAAGACCATACCCCTTGCTCTTAGTCATACTTCCACATGACTAAATATAATGTTATATACTTTTATTTACATTAGATATATAGAGATTTTTAATATAGTCCTTACACTAAGAATTTCTCAAAAATTTTCCAAGAAGATGATATGTATATTCAAGCAAATAGTGGAATAAATCTACAAAAACATCATGTGAATTGTGTCCATTTTAATCACTATGCGAATTATAATATACGAAAATGTATTGTTTTTTTTTTTTTTTTTCATACCTGATCCTATGATGATCATTATTTTGCTCTAGCTCCACCACAACCAATATACAACATGTAGATCTTCATTGCTAACGCCACAGATTATCTGTAAAACTTGGCCAGCATCCACAACGGCAAGAAAAAACTAAATTAAAACTTTAAAACTTGAAGAAATGAAATAAAAAGTAAATTAAAAGAAATACCAAATCATGACACAATCATCTTCCTCCACCACATACAAAAGCATGGAGTTGCTCCATTAAGCTCCATACTGATCACATATATACTCACGAAGCTCATGAGTAATAAAGTAAAATCATAAAAGAATAATTTTATGTATAACAAATATCTTTAATAATCTGTATATGGCTTTCTATGTACACAACGTAGAAAACTATGTGCGAATATTCCTAGTGTGATGCCATCATGCATCAACTGAATTACCACATTGTTATATGTCTATTTGTTAAGGTAAAATGCAACCATTCAAAAGTTATGAAATCACACTTTAAGATGATAAATTCCTCCATAAGTAACCCACCAGATGTAGTGCAGAAAAGAAACCAACACACTTTCAGTGACCCACCAGATGTATTCGCATCGTAAAAAGTTGAAGTTTTTTTTGTTCTCCATCAGCAACACGATGATCATTATCTGTTCATCTCTTTGTTTCACTTTAGCCAGCTAATACATTAATTATTGATGAGAATGTAATTTATGCAATACTTGACCAAAAACTAATTACACAACACATGATTTCTCTCTCACACCTTCATGTCAAGTTTATCAACCACATAAACATTTTGATATATATACAATAGAAATAATCTAACTACATAGTACACTACAAACTAACTTAAGTTTAACATATTAAAAACTCATCACCAACATGTAGAAAACGTTAGTTACATGACATCATTTTCCTCCAATATTTTTATTGTTAAACCCGCTGGGTGACTTTAAAGCTTGACCATCAACAATACCTTAGAGAAACAAACTAAATTAAAACAGAGTTCGGACAAGTTGTTCCCTGCTCAAGACATTGTGACACTACCATCTTCCTCCACCACCGCTAGCTGTCCGTGAGTACAAAAGCATGTAGTTGCCCCCTTCCCTACACCTACAACTTCAATGTCGCAGCACCAGTTCACCACATATAGACAAAAGTATGAAGACTTAAAAGTATAAAAGAAACAGAAATAGGAAGACTAACCTTGAAGAGTCGTGAGGTTTAGGGAAAACTTGAATGAAAGAGATAGTTATGAGGTTGAAGGAAAACTTGAGTGAGAAAAACTGAGGATATCAATGAAATGAAAGATGACTGAATGCAAAAGAGTAAAAGAGCAAGTATTGGCTGCTGACGTGTCATCTTGTGAGGGTTCTACACTGCTGACGTGTCATCTTTTTAAGGGTTCTACAGTTATAAGAGTGCTCCTGTTTATATAATAGGTAGATAGTTGATTTTGTTGATTTGTTTTTCTTTTAAGAAAAAAATGTACACATTGTTGGCCTTGCCCCATTGGTATATCTGACTACTATATTTGTTTTAAAATAGTATAGATTCTCATTCTTAAGGCATCCATTATAGTTAAATTTTATAAATATGTCATTTCATATCATTATTTTATAAACCTTTTTCGTTAATGAGTAAGGATCAAATAAGAAATATATAAAAGTAAAATGAGAATGATGAGAAATAACCACAGTCGCACATTTCAGATGCATCTACAAAAAAAGATGCATCTCGCATGAAATTCTCCTTTTTCATTTAAAATATATGGCTAAAAACATTTCTCATTCTTTTTATTTTTATTTGTTTTCTTAGTGGATCTATTCCCTTGTGTTAATAAACATATCTCCACCATGGTACAAACATTTTAAAGCTTTGTAATTTTTTCGCATAACATATGCATTTAATATCTTGAGACTATGAAGAGGTTTAAGTTTTTGGACCTTTTGCATGCCATATAGACATGAAATAAAAATTCACTGTAGTTGAAATAAATCATAAACCTTTCAATAATTATAAACCTATTCTTGAACCTGCCATACTAGATGAGTAGATGCTCTTAGATTCCCTCATGTTATTGCATTTAACTCACTAAATAATAGCAAGAGGGAGGAAGTTTAGTTAACAAATAATTAATTAGTAACTGCAAACAACTTTAAAATGGTCGCAATAACAGGGTGCGTTTGGTATCCCATTATGGGAATGAGACTATGACTATCAAAGTGATTAAAAGTGTTTGTTTAAGATGAGGGAGCTCACTACTATGGTAATGAATGATACATATATTCCATACTACATATACATCTAAAGAGGTAGGAATGGGTCTTTCATAGGTGAGGGACCCACCACTACTATCAAATACATACCCATTGTCATTCATGAGAGTATACCAAACGCACCCTTAGCTGATGCATAATATTATTACTTTCACATTTGTTATCTAGTAGTTTCATTGGCCAAAAATCAAAAATCACAATTACCAGAAAGAATAGAAAAAACTTATGCGCCATTTGATTTATCTATACTATATAAAATGGAAAAATGGTCAAAGTGGAAAAAGTGAAAAATGTTGAAAGTTGAATGTTGAAAACATGGTCAATGGAGAGAGAAATAAATAATATAATTAATACTATTATTAAAACATCCCATTACTTAAAAGTACAATAATTTATTCACATTGTACACCCAATTAAAAGCACATCTACCAAATTAAAAACAACCAATTGAAACCGATACCGGGTTGACCCGTTGAAACCGATACCGGTTGACCTGTTGAAACCGATACCGGGTTGACCCGGGACGCTTCAAACCCGGGTCAACCGGTTTAATTTGACATTTTTCGACCCAACCTATCGGTTTGACTCGGTTTAAATCGACATGTTTTTTTATCGGAACGGTTCAACCAGTTGAACCACCCGGTGAAATCGGGTTTCAAATTTGACAAAATTATATGAGAAATGATGAAGTAGTTGTGGAACCCGTGACAATGTTTTTGAAAGGAGAGACCAAGTAATTGTAGTTTTTGGTTTATTTTGCTTTGACACATGTAATTTGTCATTTGTATAATGTTATTTTAAAAAATGTTGCTCTTGCACCATTTAAGGGACTAGCATATATGAATCGTTGTTTAAAAGTTAATATATATCGTATAGCCCTTTGTCCAGTGTATCAATAATGTTATGTAAGTTTATTAAAATCACAAAAATAAATAGTATTGTTATCTTTAGCGATAATTATTTGTACCTCAAACAAATAGCTTTGAACAATGCATAAATATCTATACAAATTGATAGTACAAAATAATTTTATATGGTGATATCCAATTTGCAAAGTTACAATTTTAAAAGCCACACACCAAATGATAAACGTTACACATTTAAAAAAAAAATAGTTATCACTGCCTAAATTACTGACAAAACAAGAAAAAGCGGTCACACATGTTGGCTATACCTCTAAACTACAATATAATATTGCCAACTACATAATACCGTTGCTTTTTGTAATGCTTGAATCTATTATTACTAAAAATCTTAATAACTTAAAACAATCCTATTAGAAAATATACTCACACACTTAGATCGACTCCACATAATTTTTTAAAAACTATATATTTATGCTGCTATGCAACAACGCATCAGAATTGTAGTTATTCGAAAACGATTCTCTAATGCTACAAATACAGTTTGTTGAAAGAAACTTATGGGTCATCGGAACTTTGCAGAAAACTAGACATCGCTGCCGCTAGGCGCGGGTATTCGTCTAGTTATTAGAAATGAGTTTGGGTATATGTTCGATTATAAGATGAAACGGGTATAAGTATGAGCTTATATATCATATATATCATATCTAATATTGATTATAAGATGAGTTTTAATTGTAAAAAAGTGGATTGGTTGAAAATCAAATTCTAAATCCATCATGTAAGGTGGGTATGTGAAAACCCTTGTTTTAAGATATCATTCCAGCATTTAAAATCCATATCAAGTAACCAAACAACCTCCATCAATCCCATTCTCATTTCACATTCTCAAAACCCTCAGGCCAAACAAACCCATCCAAACAAACCCTTAGTTGCTACATGACATTATTAGTTTAATACTTTCACATTTGTTATCTAGTAAGCCACTTTTGAGCAAGCAACAAGGCCACTTTTGAAGATTTTGTCATCCAATAATCAAGCTTTTGCACAATTAATAATCATACGCGAGTAATAATCAGATAATACTCCATACTCAATCAAAGTATTAAAGTTACAACATATGCTTTCTATAACAATACATGATCTTCCATTGACTCAACAAAAAGTCAACTCAACTTGACCCATAACTTTTCAGAAAAAATGACCCATTACAACTTTCACACAAATCCACCATTAGCACGAACAACTTGACCATTAACCCACTCACCACCATCACTAGCCAAAAACCCGACCAACGGGGCAACATCCTCCGGTACCCCTATTCGCCCCAACGGAATCTGCTCAACCACCTTATTCACCATTTCCTCAGTTTTACCTTCAAAAAACAACTCAGTCGCTATAGGTCCAGGAGCCACACAATTCGCCGTAATCTTTGTACCCTTTAACTCCTTAGCCAAAATTTTAACCATAGCTTCAACCGCGGCTTTAGAAGCTGTATAAGCCCCATACCCCGGTTTCAAAGCCCCTACTAATGACGTCGTTAAACAAATAATCCTCCCTCCACCACCTTGCTTTAGCCTCTTTGCAGCTTCCTTGCAACACAAGTAAGCACCTCTAGTATTCACTGCAAATATCCTATCGAATTCTTCTAGAGAAGAGTTCATGATCAAAGGGTATGTGGGGTCCATGATACCCGCAGAATTTACCATGACATATATAGGCGAATCAAAAGCAGATTCAGCTGCGTCGAAAAGGGTCTGGACTTGAAGTGGATCAGAAACATCTGCTTTTACTGCAATTGCTTGTGACTGATATTTTGAACTTATTTCGGACACAAGGTGATCTGCTTGAGTAGAGTTGCTATTGTAATTGATGACTAGTTTCGCGCCAAGGGATGCAAGATGGAGTGAGATGGCCTTTCCAATGCCACGGGACCCGCCTGTCACGATTGCGACACGGTCTTGGAGGGGTAGTGATTGGGTGCTGTTGTTGCTAGCCATGAAAATAAGTTTAGTTAAAGACTTGATTTTTAATGTATTTAGACTTTTGTTTACTGAATGTAGATTAGAAGCACTTGCTCTTTATAGTATATGCATTAGCCATTAATTAGGTGTCATTGCTGACTGCATTAACATGATCAATGTTGTCACTGCTTAAGTCACCATGAGAAATGCATCATCATAGGAAGGCCACATCCTAAATAGAAAAAAATGCCAAGTCAGATTTACTTTAATGTCCTTACTTTCTTTTATATACCTTTTGTGTTAATAAAATTATCTCTATCATGGTACAAACATTTTAAAGCTTTGTAATTTTTTTGCATAACATACGCATTTAATATATTGAGACTATGAAGACGTTTAAGTTTTTGGACCTTTGCATGTCACATAAACATGAAATAAAAATTCATTATGGTTGAAATGAATCATAAACCTTTCAATAATTATAAACCTATTCTTGAACCAGCCATAGTAGATGCTCTTAGATTCCTTCATGTTATTGCATTTAACTCACTAAATAATAGCAAGAGGGAGGAAGTTCAGTGAACAAATAATTAATTAATAATTGCAAACAACTTTAAAATGATCACAATAACTTAGTTATAAGATGAGTTTTAATTGTAAAAAAGTGGATTGGTTGGAAATCAAATTCTAAATCCACCATGTAAGATGGGTATGTGAAAACCCTTGTTTTAGGATTTCATTCCAGCATTTAAAATCCATATCAAGTAACCAAACACCCTCCATCAATCTCATTCTCATTTCACATTCTCAAAACCCTCCATCCAAACAAACCCTTAGTTGCTACATGACATTATTAGTTTAATAGTTTCACATTTGTTATCTAGTAAGCCAATTTTGAGCAAGCAACAAGGCCACTTTTGAACATTTTGTCATCCAATAATCAAGCTTTTGCACAATTAATAATCATACACGAGTAATAATCAGATAATACTCCATACTCAAGCAAGTATTAAAGTTACAACATATGCTTTCTATAACAATACATGATCTTCCATTGACTCAACAAAAGTCAACTCAACTTGACCCATAACTTTTCAGAAAAAATGACCCATTACAACTTTCACACAAATCCACCATTAGCACGAACAACTTGACCATTAACCCACTCACCACCATCACTAGACAAAAACCCGACCAACGGGGCAACATCCTCCGGTACCCCTATTCGCCCCAACAGAATCTGCTCAACCTCCTTATTCACCATTTCCTCAGTTTTACCTTCAAAAAACAACTCAGTCGCTATAGGTCCAGGAGCCACACAATTCGCCGTAATCTTTGTACCCTTTAACTCCTTGGCCAAAATTTTAACCATAGCTTCAACCGCGGCTTTAGAAGCCGTATAAGCCCCATACCCCGGTTTCAAAGCCCCCACTAATGACGTCGTTAAACAAATAATCCTCCCTCCACCACCTTGCTTTAGCCTCTTTGCAGCTTCCTTGCAACACAAGTAAGCACCTCTAGTATTCACTGCAAATATCCTATCGAAATCTTCTAACGAAGAGTTCATGATCAAAGGGTATGTGGAGTCCATGATACCCGCAGAATTTACCATGACATATATAGGCGAATCAAAAGCAGATTCAGCTGCGTCGAAAAGGGTCTGGACTTGAAGTGGATCAGAAACATCTGCTTTTACTGCAATTGCTTGTGACTGATATTTTGAACTTATTTCGGACACAAGGTGATCTGCTTGAGTAGAATTGCTATTGTAGTTGATGACTAGTTTCGCGCCAAGGGATGCAAGATGGAGTGAGATGGCCTTTCCGATGCCACGGGCCCCGCCTGTCACGATTGCGACACGGTCTTGGAGGGGTAGTGATTGGGTGGTGTTGTTGCTAGCCATGACAATAAGTTTAGTTGAAGACTTAAATTCGATGTATTTAGACTTTAGTTACTGAATGTGTATTAGAGGCATTTGCTATTTATATATATGCATTTGGTGTCATTGCTGACTGCATTAACATGATCAATCTTGTCACTGCTTAAGTCACCATGAGGAATGCATCATCCTAGGAAGGCCACATCCTAAATAAAAGAAGTGCTAATTAAGTCAGATTTAACTTTAATGTCCTTACTTTTTTTATATTAAAGTTGCACTTAACTATATAACCAAACAAGATTTAACTAATAAAAACAGAGGCCATATCTAAATGTTACAAGGAGACAGATCTTATTCTTATGGAAACTTAAAATTAGCCCCTCCGCCGGTAGTATCAGCCGGGCTAGAAGTCGGGTTGATAGCAACCCACAACAACGACAGCGTGATAGCGATAAGTCCAGACCACACAAACACAATCGTAGGCGTCTTCCCTCTCCTACCCATCAACCCTTTAAAAAACGGATACAAATGAGACAAAACCCAAAGACTAAAAAACGCACCACCAATAAACTTCCCCCATTGCGGATTTATACTAGAAATAGTCCTAGAAAACGCTACCACCATTGCAAGAACATTAATCATCGCTATAACTATAGGAGGAATCATAAGTGAAGTCCATTTCACTAAATATAATTCAGCGTAAATATCATCACTGTCTTCAACTGCTTTTGATGTCAGTGTGAATGAGATTTCGATTCCAGCAATAACTTTCAAGAGCCCTTGAAGAACCGCAGCTAAATGAGAACTTGTGCCTGAGATTAACCAAAATTGCTCGTTTCTCCACCAATCTTCTAGTGTCACCTCAGACCATCTCACTTCCAATATAGCGAGCCCGATCAAACATAAAGTCATTAACAAGAGGTAGATTAAGAAGGCAGCATTAAGTTCTTTGACTATGAATTGACCGGATAAGAGTGAGAGTGCGGGAAGGAAGCAATAGACAATGAGTAAGAGTGATGTAAAGGGGTAAATGCCAACGTTTAGGTATGCTAAACGTTGTAGGAATTTGAGGCGCTTTGATGCAAAGAAAGCATTGTTTCTCGAAAAGAAAATCTCGACAGAACCTGTTGCCCATCTGAGGACTTGATGGAGTCTATCAGTTAGATTGATTGGTGCAGACCCACGAAAAGCGTCTCGTTTTGTTAGGCAGTATATTGACCGCCACCCACGGTTGTGCATCCGGTAACCTGTCACAACATCTTCTGTGACTGAGCCATAAATCCACCCAACTCGATCACCCCACTCCGTTTTGTCTTCATACCTGTGTTTAACTTGTTAAATGGGTAACTTGATATAAAATAATATAGGAAAAAATAAAATATTTTAGTGACTTGTAATATAGTATCCTCACCAACAAGAAATGACAGAAACAGCTTCAGCAACTGTACTTGCATCAAGCTGTTCTCGAGCACTCCTGAGGACACCAGGAGGTCGACCATACGTGACAGCAGGGTGATCAGCAATAGGACGGCCTTGAAACTCAGCTACTGGTATCGAGTTTGACAGAAGTGTTGAATTCCCAAACCGCCTAGGCAGTTCATTAACATCAAGATCCGGGTCAAAATCAGACGCCTTTAATGCTTGTGTCTCGGTAGCTGATGCATTGCCATCAGCCCCCTTCTTTTCATTAGCTAACAAGTTGGACTTTGGTGGATCAAACCCATACAAAGCAAAACGTCTAAACATGCATCCGGTCCCCACATAAAACGGTCCTTGAAGCCCGTCAAGCGCCCGCATGTTTCCATCAAAAAAGACCATGTTGTGATTGGCATAACGGTCCGAAGGGTCAATTCCTTCAAACCGTTGTGGGAATTGAATATAACAAATGTCTTCACCACCACGGTCCATCATGAAACAAATCCCTTCACGAACAGCCATACGATTGTTTACATAATGATCACAATCTAAGTTTAAGATAAAGGGTCCGTTAGATAAGACAGCAGATGAACGAACAAGCGCGTTCATGGCACCAGCTTTTTTATTATGGTCATAGCCTGACCTCTTTTCTCTTGACATATATACAAACATCGGTAATCTTATATCAACATCAGAGTAATCTATCAAACTGTCATCATCCCCTGACCCGTGTAAGGGGTCAGGGGATGGAGGCTTTAACATTACTTGTAAAATACCGGCATGATCACCTTTTTTGTGATCCGGGCTAGGGCTGGTCCAAGTACCGGGCCAATGAGTCCCATCCGCCATCCATGTTGCTCGTTTGACTTTTATTGGCTCTGTGGGGTCCACGCCGCTCTCCCGGATCTTTTGTATTATCTTCATTTCCTCCCTTGCATTAAACGCATCAGATCGTCTTCTAATGGAATCCGGTAAATTATTGATCCTCACTTTAAACTCGTCATACTCTCGTTTCACCCTCCTTCGGTCCTTAACAAAATCTAAACGTTTCTTGTTCTTTGTCGGATCACCTTTTAATGAGAAATAGGTATCGGGATTCCGTGGTTCGATGTCATGTTTTCTACAAAACGGAACCCATAGATCAGCAAAACTACAAGCCTCTGCCATAGCCTCGAATGTCAAAAGGGCCCCACCATCATCTGATACGTAACAAGCCACTTTCTCAACCGGGTACTCAACGGCGAGGATCGAAAGAATCGTGTTGGCGGTGACTAACACTGGCTCTTTTTCAGGATCCGCGGTCGAAACAAAGAAATCAATACCTGGGAGATCCGAACGACCAAGGGGATTGTTGATCTTGTCTGGTGTTTCGAACTTATCATGAAGAAGCTGAAGGTCAACAGATCGATTAACGGGACAAAGTTTCGGGATCTGATCGAGAATCCACGAAAACGCAAACCAAAGTTCACATACAATTGACATGAACCATAACCACATTGCATCATTATTCGGGTGTGTAACCCTCCATCTTAAAAAGAAAAACAAAACTATCAAACGAATCACTATCAATAACCTATAAGGACTAATGATGTTTGTTGGAATCGGTATTCTTCGCGTAAGCGGTCTCCACGGTTTATCAGCCAGGTCACCCAGACCGCCACCACTCTTCCTGTCACCATCGTTTCCGTCTGGTGGCCAATATGCATTTCCAACCCCGTAAGTACCTGATGTCTCGTTAAACAACCATTTATTGTGATCAAATTCCGAATTTTGGTTCCGTTTTATTAAAGATGTACGTTTACCGTCTGTTCCCGTAAGCGACAATGATCCTGCGGCAGACCCTGGTAAGTCGTCGTCGTCACTTGTTTTATACAGCTCTTTGCACCCTGGACATAAACCGGTATCATTTTGTGCATCTAGAAAACAATCTCTACAGATTTTAAACCTGTAATAAGAAACATTAATAAGTCGTATATAGTTATGTTATATATCATGGGACGAACAAAACGAAGAATGAAATAAAAACAAACCTGCATTCACACGGCATAATATCAAAACCTCGTTCATCCTTCACGACATTGCCATCACAAGCTGGCATAGCACAGGACGACCCCTTTGATCCTGCCATTTGTGGATGTGAAACTTCTGAATCAATCACCTTATCCATGAGATGGGCTCGTGTAACGCTATTGAAACCACCGGTAAATAACGAATTTGAAACATATTGTTCCTCAGCTTTTGTAGCAACTGATGTTTCGTTCTCAGGTGTTGCAGGGATATGAACCGTGTAATTTGTGTAATCTCCTGATGTCTCACCGGTCGATTCAACGTCATCTTTTGATAAATTGACATAACGACCACTTGAAGTTCGACGAGCAAATTTCACACCGGATGATGCACCACCACTTCCACCAGAACTTTTCAATCCCTTCTTAGATGGTTGGGAACTTGCCATTCCATTACATCTTATGCCATATAAATTACAGACTTTTTTGTTTTTAATTTTAGTATTGTTTAGTTTGGTAAATTAATCGGCTAGTTGCTAGTTGAGCAAGCGAAAGAATAGGAAAAAAGAACAGTTGGTTATCGTTGCTTTCTATAAATAGTAACTTTAACTACAAAATTTTTGCTAATCCAAAGTCGGACATATATATAAGAAACTTTTTAGGAAGTAAAATGAGAGGCTGAAAACATTTGAATAACAAAAATAGAAAGTTACATTACCACATCTATGCAACATGAAATTTTATGTGCATATTTCTTACATATTCGGGTTATGTAAGTGCTGCACACCTCTCCATTCAGATTGGGGACCTATGATTATTGGTTTGAGCAGTGCGGCATGACCAATGCATATATAAGAGTATTTGCCATATGACTTGTGCCTTGAGCCAGGGCTGAATATGTACAATTCATCGAAGCCTTCTCTACTCACTATAACCGAGTTCCGTTTACCCTGTAAGCCACAATGTGAATGAATTTATTAGTACGAGTTCAAACTGTACAGTTCACAAAGGATAGTTAAATCGACGTACCCTGTCCATGATGGTCAAACTTCTAGGAGCACTGGTGTAGATCATGCTCATTTTCTCAGTTAGATGCTTGTAATTTTCCTCTTCTTCACCTTCCATATCTTCATCCTCTTGCTCGTTTTTTGCTCTTCTATCGTTAGAGCCATCATTCAGGCTTCCCAGTCCCCAGCCCGATAGCAGTTGCTTGAAAGAGTTTCTGGAACTCAAATCATTGTTGCTGAAATCAGGAGGAACGATGCTGAAGTTTGAGTAAATAGGTGGCTTAACAAAGTAATTAGAGCTCTCGAGCCCAATGGCGTAGCTTGCTTCCGGTGTGCTTATGGCTAAGTGACCGATGATTGAGCCCATTAGTTTAAGCGGTGAAGGTCTCAAGTTGGTGATCACAATCTCTGAACTTATGGCATCTTGTTGTAGAGTTACAACGTGCTTTATTTCAATCTTTTCTTCTGAATTGCTACTGATCAGTTCTACCTGTCATAAAATAGAAAATTAACTCGTTTACATGTATACATATCAAAACTATATTTCATTAAGAATAGATGTGGCAAGATGGGTAGATTGGACAATATATGTAATGGCCTAATGGGTCACTCTATTTGGTTACAGATCATAATGGGGCGGGTCAAACTGTTCGTTAAGTCAAGTTAGTTCAGCATATATTGGTTTAAGTTTCTTATGGTAAAATTTCTATTTTGTACTCTTTGAATAAAAAAAAAATGTGAAAGCTAAAGATACGCAACGTACTTTTTCAAAAATACACATCTACGCAATATACTTTGTTAAGGGTCAAAGCTAGTTAACATACTTTCAAATTTTTTTCGATCTAGCTAATATGACCTGTTGGTAGTAGGTTACCAGCTCACCTTTGAAAAAAATTTGCACAGTTAGTCCCTACATGATAACGACCGTTAGCTAGATGATAACGACCGTTAAAAAAAAATTAAATTTTTTTTAATTCATAATTTTTATAAAAAATGGATAAATTTTTATAAAATATTTTTTTAATTCGTAATTGGTTTTTTTTTTAAACGTTTTTTTTTTAAATTACGTAATTTTTAAAAAAAAAACGTAATTTTTATAAAATTTTTAAAATTTAAAAAAAAAAACTTATTTTCTAAAAAAAAACGTATTTTTTTTAAAAAACGTATTTTTTAAAAAATACGTTATTTTTAAAATACGTTTTTTTATAAAAAATACGTTTTTTAAAAATTTATAAAATTACGTTTTTAAAAAATTACGTAATTTAAAAAAAAACGTTTAAAAAAAACCAATTACGAATTAAAAAAATATTTTATAAAAATTTATCCATTTTTTATAAAAATTATGAATTAAAAAAAATTTAATTTTTTTTTTAACGGTCGTTATCATCTAGCTAACGGTCGTTATCATGTAGACTAACTGCAAATTTTTTTCAAAGGTGACTGGTAACCTACTACCAATGGTCATATTAGCTAGATCGAAAAAAATTTGAAAGTGTGTTAGCTAGCTTTGACCCTTAACAAACTATATTGCGTAGATGTGTATTTTTGAAAAAATACGTTGCGTACCTTTAGCTTTCACCCTAAAAAAAAATTAGGATAAAACTTAAACTTTTATGGTTTTACACTTTTACCCAATCTAAACACAAATTGTGCACAATTATTTACAGTTGGTGGGCTTAACTTAACTAATCAGATACTAACAAACTGGTCGAGTAAAGATGCATAACAGACCTCTGCACCTACTTCGTCTAAAAACTCAGCATTGACCTGTAGCTTGAATTCATGTAAAGGATCTGCTAAGTACTTAAGGTACATACCTTATAACTATAGCAAAGCAACTAGTGTAACTTTAGCAAAACAAGTAGTCAGTTGGTTAGGCCAACGTTGACTTTGATGTATATAAATCAACACTCTGTACATTTGCATTTACAGAGAAATAATGAGATATTTTCCACTATACTCTTCCGCTTTAAGCTTCCATCAAAGCTCTGTCATCACTAGATGGACTAGTAGCACAAGAGTAATCTGCTTGGTAGACATTTTACCTTACATCAGTTGCAATGACTTAGAAATGACAGCTACGAGCCACAGTCGGCTTCCACTTGGGCCATCCCTGGATTGAATGGTCACATTTGTGTGTGCAGGTCAAATTTGTACGAGTCGAATAGGTGGGGTCAAGTTAGCCAGTAAACAGTTTTCCATTTTTCCGGGCGGGATAGTATCGCTACATTGGTCAGGTGCTACAAAAGTATAGTCTAAAATCTACTAATGCAGGACGAAATTGGTTAAGGGGGTGTTTGGATTGCGGTTGTGCTAAATAGGTTGAAATCGTGACCTCTAAATCTCTAATGCTCAGATAATTACGTTTAAGGGGGTGTTTGGGATTGCATCTGCAAAACGAGTTTTCATTCTAACAAAACGCATAATCACTTTTTCCAAATAATTGGCAAAACACATTTCTAACTATTTGCCGCCTGCAAAGGCAATAATCATATGATATCCTCCAAAACGCAATCCCAATTCCCAAGCACTCTACAAACAGGGGCGGAACTAGGGGTTTCGAGACAACAATAGAATTTTGCTTTGTATTGTTAATTGTTAATCTTCGTAATCTCGATTTTCCTAATTGCCCTTGGTCCACAAAAATTGCATTTCTAGACATTGTTTAGTTACTAGTCTATTAATAAATGAAAAGTAAACTCATTAAAGCCCTTATATTATAGATCCAAAAACATTCACCACCAGTCAATTTCAGTCAACTTTAGTCCTGGTTCGGATATTGCATAAAAACATATAATGCATTCACCTTAATAGACTCATGAGAACCACCACCAACAGTGGCGGGCGCACACATCGGTTATAATGTATGCACTTTCAAAAAAGATTCCGGAATATGTTAGTTCGTCAATATTTAAGTAGGGTGTGAACCAAATTTTAAAGAAGGTATGCACTTTGTATCAAACTATCAATTTTTACCAAAAAAAGAATATTACACTACGGATGATTTTTTTCGGAGGGTATGCATGTGCATACCCTATGTCCACCTTTGACCACCAAGGTGGTCTACCTAGCACGCACCCTAATGTCCTCACAAGATGTCTCACGTTTAAACTTTACTAGACACACATCTTGTGTGTGGCAAAGTAAAGGGTCAGGAATGGTCACATGATATTATATCCGGTTAGACCACGTACATGGACGGAACTTAGAAGGGACCGAGGAGGTTGCGGCCCCCTCAAATTTTTTGACCCTATGTACATTTATACCATTTTATATATGGCTATAGTCATTTTTAATACAAAAATTTCAGCTTAGGGTACATCGGCCCCACTAAAATAAATATTTTTCAAGTTGGCCCTTTCATAAAAAAGGTTCAATCTTCTATACAGATAACCTAAACAGAAAAAACCTCATCCGTTTACCTTGATAGACTCATCAGGACTCCCAGAAACACTTCTCAAATCCCAAACACTCGGCTCCCAAACCACCCCACCACCCTCACACCTCAACACAACACTCACACCACCACGTACACCCTCCTCCTCACTAACCACCGTGTGCATGAGCTCAAGCAACCCACCATGCCACATGGGCGCCTTGTACGACGTCACAAGTCCACTAGGCAACATGAGACTAGCTACACTACCATTATCCAGTGTCATCCTGACCACACAGCTGTCACCTAAGGTGGTGAAAGATGTGCCATGACAGTTGAATTCTGTTTGGAGGTAGTTTACGTTTATTGGTTGGTGTGGAGTAGATGAGACACGTGGCAGATGGAGGTTAAGTGTGTGTGGTTTGAATGTGGTGAAGGTGTTGTACGAGGTGAGGTTGGTTGGTTGGAGATGGATGAAGTTTTTTGATGTGAAGATGGAAGTGTTGTTAAACATAGCCATTGTGTTTTTGTTTTTTTTCTTTTTTCTTTTAATTGTTTTTCTACATCATTTGTATATTTAGGAATTAAGTAACATGTTTTTTTCTATTTGGGTCCTTTTAGTTATCATTTTTTTAGAAAGACAAACCAACATGTCCTCAAACTTCTATGAACATGTACTTTAAAAGTTTAAATAAACGGAGAAACTTCAACTTCGTACACCAGCCTCAAACTACAACTCCATTCACCAACCCAAAACAATGTTCAACGGTTTCTTGCGAACTAGAGAAGTTGGCTGAGATAAAACAGGACATGTTTTTTCATAAGCTCTCCATTTCTAGGTCTCACGAAAACATTTGCGCTAAAAAATAAGAGTACATTGCATGTGGGGTTTGAACTTAAGAGCTCCATTCATGAATCTCAAGCCAAGTACGTACGGGGCCACCCCTTTGAGGCCAAATCTATACATATGTCAAAAGGGTATGCAACGAGAATATTCCGAAAGGTAGAATGTTTTTGGTTGCAGATGGTGTTTAAGTGGCGTGTGCATACTCTCTGCCTAAAATACATCTGCCTGAATAATTATTTATTTATTCCGGTTTGGACCTTGGCAGATTGTCACATGAATTATATCGTTAAGCTAAACCCCACTCAATTAGTTTTCGTATTTTTCTTTACATTCGAGCTATTACTCTATGATGTTTGTGTTGGAAATGTATATATTTACAAACACGTAAATGTCCGGATTCGAACTCGTGATCACGGGATTGCACACATTAGCGAATGAGAATTAAAGTTAAATAATTAATGTTAATGTTTACGATTAATTATTGCACACTAAGTCCGTTTAACGATCGTTAAGTATTTAACGGAAAAATGACTAAGGACCATTAAAATAAAAAGAGTAAGGACTAGTAATGGAAAATCTTAAAAGGAAAAGTTATGGGTTTTCTCTTGGGCTTGTCTCATGGCCGGCCAAGGGAATGGGTTTTCAACCCAATCCCTAACTTGTTCCCAAAGGTATCCATGCACTATATAAACAAGGCTAGGTTCTAGGGGTTTTTCATAACTTTGTGCATTGAATTAACCCTAGATCTCTCCTCTCCTCTCTCTTGTCCCTATTCGGCCGAACACCCCATTGTTAGGGAGTTTGGTTTCGTTTTTCTTAAAACGAGGATTTGTGTTAGATCTAGAAATCGCTTGATTCGTTGGTTAATTCGTGTGTACAAGAACGTGGTAGTAAGACACTATTCTTACACCAATTGGTTTGAGTTGTAGAACGGTAAGGGACAACTCTTTAAACCACTTCTTTGTTTTGTTCAAGAGATCTGACATTCGCAATAGGTACGTCACGCATAATTTCAGTTAATTAATTTATTTCTTATGATCTTTAGTCTTCCGCTGTGTACTCTTGATGTCTACATGTTTTATTGTATGTCATGTATTATAAACTTAACAGTGGTATCAGAGCCTTGTATAACAAGTAATTAATTACTGAAACACATAAATAAAATAAACATGTTGTGTTATTATTTGTATGCGTAGATCTAGGGTTTGCAAAACCTAAACCCTAATTTTTTAGGGGGGGCGTTTTGTTGGTGCCCTAATTAGGGTTTTGTAAACTAAAGTTTTAATTGGATTAGAAACCATAGGATGCATGCAACTTCATGTGTATTGCGTAACTCTATTTAATTGCATTAATTGTTAAGTGTAATTTTATGTCTATGATAATTATCTACATGTTTTATCATGGATCTGCTTTTATTGTATGTTCTACTTGTTTAAGTGATATACACTAAATTTTGATAGATCTAAAATTGGGGAAGACCTCAATAATTATTATTTAATCAATTATGTGCTATGTGGTATATGTTTAATTTTGACTTACGCAATCGATGAATCGATGCATGTGGCTCACCTTGTACATAGCTGAAAACTGGTGAAAGTCTTAATTAAATATATACATATTGACAGATCTAGAATTGATTATTAATAGGATTTATCAAAAGGTTTGCATGTGGCTATTTGATATGCATGATTTTTTTTGGTTATGCATTCATTGTTTATATGTTTATTTTTAAATACTTGCTTGTTTGTTTTGTGCAAGAAGGTATTTTTACAAGAAAAATAAACTGACCTAAACAATGGTGAAACATGTATTTTTAAGCATAGTAATCATAATCGTTTAATTGATTGGTGACTTTGGTACAAATGGTCTTGAACGGCTCACCCATGAGAATGAACTATAAAGGGGTTAATAAAGAAGTGCTCACAGTCACACTAAAAGGATGTCTAAGGTTATGCTTTTGCGCTTACCTGGTCCTCTGCCCTTTGTAAGTTCGAATGGAGCTACTTAGTAAGCCATTAAATGTGCAAGCTCATCTTAAGGGCGAATTAGTTTTAGGGTCAATTGCATATATACCCACTAAAACTTTCATATTTGCATATATACCCAAAACATGCTTAAAATGCATTGTACACCATGCAATAAAAACTTGTATTATGGGGAAATATGCAAGTTTTTAAGTTTTAGTGGGTATATATGCAATTCTCCCATTAGTTTTAATTCCATGCGCCACTTCGGTGGTAATTACCCGAAACACTAAGTGTTTACACTTATACAAAAGTACGGTATAATGGATGATAATTAACACTAAATTCCTTGATTGGTGAAACCAATACCTCAATTAAAGTTTGATGATGAAAAGCTTATACATTAAAACAAGATATAAATGTTTTAATAAAACCTATGTTACGAAGATGAATGCATGACATCTTTGTACATATTTGATTTGACATCAAAATTATTACCCTTTAAATTTAAGTTATATGCCATCCAGCGAAACGGAAACACCTAAGATTACCTTTTATTTGCGTGAGAACGTGACTTAGATCGTAATCGAAGGGTAAAATGTCCACGTGTCGTGAGAACGGGCATGGACGATTTTGCAGTTTCTTAAGTTGGACAACTTAATTGAGTTAGGCGGTGAGAACTGGCAACTCAAGGCATAAGATGGGATAAAACATGTTTACATGGCGATTGATATTGGCTATATGTAAATCCCATAAATCTAGGAATTGCAATTGAAATTGGCAATTGAGCAAAAGCTCTACCATTTTGTATAAGGTTCATTACTAGCAGATGATCAACTGACGTAATGAAATTATGACAATTTGGATCCTAGTTTTCAATAATAATTAATTGGTTATATGAATATGAACCTTGGGTATTTAATTGTTTATTGAAAAGGAAAATTATCAAAATACTAATTATGGTTTTTTGAACTTTTTCTGTAGATGGCTCAACCAGAAAACACTATGAGCTTAATGACGTCTGCTTTCAAAGATATGATTGGATCAATGATTGGCATCGTTCACTTAGGATCATCCTTCGTGTTGCCAAAAGGGTTGAAATTTTGACTACACCTCTGCCTGATGCTCCTCCCAACACGGCAACTGCTCTTGAACAAGAGGCATATCGTGTTGAATACGATAAGCACAATGATGTGGCGTGTCTAATGCTTTCGGGGATGTCTGCTCAATTGCAAAAACAATTTGAGCACTATCCGCCTATAAGCATGCTAGATGAACTCAAACGTATGTTTGAGAAGCCACTATGGTGAACTATATGAACTTATTGAAAAGGTTCATAGATGCAAGCAGGAGGTTGGCAAATCTGTCTCCGACCACGTCCTCGAGATGAAACATCACTTAGACCAATTGGAGAAGCTTCGGTACGTGGTTACTCGAATGATGTATGTGTCGGCCTCATCAATCACTCCCTTAATCAGGATCGATTTGGTGATTTTGTTCGAAATTTTAACATGCATTGCACGGGGAAGACAGTGAATGAGTTACATGCAATGCTTGTAGACTTCGAGAAGAGATTGCCAGAGAAGGCTCCTACACCTGATGTGCTCGCAATACAGGGTGGTAGGGTAAATAAGCCAAAGCCATGGCAGGATAAGAAAGGGAAAGGAAAAGGAAAAGGGAAACAAGTTGTCATCCCACGGCTCCTAAGAAGAACCACGCAAAGAAAAGGAGAATCCTAAGAAGGATTTAACTTGCCACCACTGCAACTCACCGGAGCCACTTTGGAAGCGGAACTGTCGGTTTATCTGAATGAGTGCCTTTAGAATAAAAATAAGATGGTGCCTAGCTCATCACGTATTTTTATGTTTGAATTATTTTTTTTCCTCATAAGCAAAATTCCTGGATATATGATACAGGATGTGGTACTCACATCAGTAATACATCGCAGGGACTTAGAGGAGCAAGGAAGGCTGACACGTGGAGAAAGATACTTATCGTTGGAAATGGAAAGCGTCTGTTGTCGAAGCCATAGGGACTTTTGATTTAGTGTTGCCTTCGGGCTTAATTTTAGAACTAAATAATTGTCATTATGCACCCTCCATTGTTAGGGGTGTTATTTCAGTTTCTTTGTTAAAAGATATTGGTTTTCTGCACACTTTTACCAGTTATGGAATTTCAGTTTCTTTAAATAATGTTTTTACTTTAATGCAATTCCTATGCTTGGTGTGTTTGAAATTGATATGGATGGTTGTATATCCAATGAAAATAATTCGTTGTATAGCATTAGCAATAAGAAGAGCAAGTTGAACTGTGACTCGTCTTATCTTTGGCATTGTCGCCTTGCCCATATAGGCAAGAAATGCATGGAAAAGCTGCAACACGATGGGCTTTTACAAACGGTCAATGATGAATCATTTGACAAATGCGAGTCTTGCATAGCTGGGAAAATGACAAGGAAACCTTTTTCACCACAAGTGGAAAGGGCTTCTGATGTACTTGGATTGATACACACTGATGTGTGTGGTCCACTTAGACATGTGTCAAAACGTGGTGCTTCCTACTTCTTAACCTTTATGGATGATTTCAGTCGTTATGGTTATGTTTATTTACTTAAACATAAACATGAAGTCTTTGAAACATTTAAGGTTTTCAAAAGTGAAGTAGAATTACAACTCGGTAAGAAGATTAAAGCTCTTCGATCCGATAGAGGTGGTGAGTATATAAGTCAAGAGTTCAAAGATTATTTAGCTGAGTGTGGAATTATCCAGCAACTCACATCTCCTTATACTCCACAACAAAATGGTGTATCTGAAAGGAGAAATCGTACCTTACTTGACATGGTACGATCAATGTTTGAACTTACGACTCTTCCTTTTACTTTTTGGGATTATGCCCTTGAAACTGCTATTCACATTTTGAATATGGTTCCAACGAAGAAGGTTGTTAAAACTCCATATGAAATATGGACAGGAAAAGCTCCCAACCTTTCTTACTTAAAGGTGCTGGGATGTGAAGCGTTTGTTAAACGTGACACACGATAAGCTCCAAGCCGATCTGTTAAGTGTATCTTTGTAGGATACCCTAAGGAAACTATGGGTTACTACTTCTACTACCCAACTGAGAACAAAGTCATTGTGGCTAGGTATGGAGACTTCCTTGAAAGGAATCTCATATCTCAAGAACTCAGTGGGAGAGTATATGATCTGGAATATGATCAAGAAGATACAACACCTTCTGAAACTACTAGTCAACTTCAAGAAGAGCACGAAAGCTTAGGCGTTCCTCCGAAGTTGTTCCCATTCGTAGAGTGCGAAAGGACTATACGTGCACCGACCGTCTATGTCTTAACGTAGAGGTGGAGGAAAATATGGTTGGGGATCTTAATGAACACTCGCCAACTATAAGGTCGCCATGGTGATCACGAGAAGGATAAATGGCAGATTTCTATGAATGGGGAAATGCAATCCATGAAAGATAATGATGTCTGGATTGAAGTTGACCTTCCTCCCAATGCTAAAGTCGTTGGAAGTAAGTGGATCTTCAAAAAGATAACTGACATGGATGGCAATGTACACACCTACAAGGCTCGTCTAGTGGCTAAAGGTTTTACTCAAACCTATGGCATTGACTACGAGGATACATTTTCTCCTGTAGCGAACATAAGAGCTATTAGTATTCCCATAGCTATAGCTGCACACTATGACTATGAGATTTGGCAAATGGATGTCAAAACTGCTTTTCTGAATGGTCGTCTAGATGAAGACATCTATATGGCACAGCTGGAGGGGTTTGTGAATCCATTATTTCCTAACCGCGTATGCAAGCTTAAGAGGTCCATTTATGGACTGAAGCAAGCATCAAGGCAATGGAATAAAAGGTTCGATGGAGAAATCAAAAGTTTTGGATTTACTCCGAATCTTGATGAGCCATGTGTATATCACAAAGCTAGTGGGAGTCATGTTACTTTCCTTGTTATGTATGTCGATGACATATTAATCATAGGAAATCATATACCAAGTCTGAATGAGGTGAAAGCCTATCTTGGTAAATGTTTTTCAATGAAAGACTTAGGGAAGCAGATACATACTCGGAATCAAGATCTACAGGGATAGATCAAGGCGGCTAATTGGTTTAAGCCAAAGTGCTTACATTGACAAAATATTGAAGAGATTCAATATGCAAAATTCCAAGAAGGGATTTTGCCAATGCAAGTAAATCATGGTTTGAGCAGCCAAGGCTGTGCTTCAACACCTGCAGAGGTGGCGTATGAAGAAAGTTCCTTATGCTTCTACGTAGGATCTATCATGTATGCGGTGCGATGCACAAGGCCTGATGTGGTGTTTGCTCAAAACTTGACCGGTCGGTATCACCGAGAATCCGGGTGAAATTCATCGGGCTGTTAAACATATTCTCAAGTACCTTAGGGCTATAAGAGATATGTTCATAGTGTATGGGGAAATCCGAGCGAAGCATGCATTACAGTTACTGCGATGCATCCCTGGAAGTGTGACAAAGATGATCTGAAGTCTCAAAGCGGGTTACATTTTTGTCATCAATGGAGGTCTTGTGGATTGGAAGAGTAAGCAGAACAACACTTGCGATGTCTCCTACAGAAAGTGAGTACATAGCGGCTTCGAGGCTGCCATGGAAGCTGTTTGGATAAGGAAGTTTGTTTCGGGGCTTGGTGTTATGCCGTCGATTGAAAATCCTATTAAAGTATATTGTGACAATTCATTTGCAATTACTTTTGCCCATGAACCTGGAGTCATGAAGGGCACCGGACACTATCCTAGACAATATCACTATGTTCGAGAGCAAGTCGAGATAGGTGAAATTGAGTTGCTCAAAGTTCACACAGATGATAACCTAGCAGATCCTCTAACGAAGGCCTTACACGGTAAAAACTTAATCATTTATCTGATAAGTTTGGACTTCGTTTAGCTAGTAGTTTCATGCCCATCTGTGACTATGTATTTTAGATAAAGGATATTGTAAACATTATTATTGAAATGAAATAAAGTATTTTGTTATGTTTATTATTCATTTATTATGATGTTATCCTATATTTGCATGTTTAAATCCTTGAATAACTTAAGTTATTCTAAATAGTCCGTTGTCAATCAATAACATGGGAATGATATTGAATTAAGACAAATCTGAGTATTAGTTAGAATATACTTGAAAGTATATTGATGCGTAGCATGACTAATTTCAGATGATATTCAATGAATTGAGTATAGGACTTATCCCACATGCATGATAATACTTTATGGATCTTAGTCATTAAGTATATCATGAATATTTATCCTCTGACTTGAGATACACGAGATATGTCATGGATGTAGTGCATTTTTGTGAAGCAATCTAACGCTATAACGTGGGTAGTTATAAGGGTTGTTTTCGAAATGTTGCGAAATCTATGAATCCGCTTGTAGTCAAAATGGGATTTGTTTCCTTCAAATTTATTTTGAAGTATAATCTTCTTTGGGCCCCTCGTAGGGTTGTTAAGATGTTTGCATGGCCATGCCCAAGGTCTTCTGGAATATGTTCAGAATAATTGGTAATCTTGATCAATCACATAAAGCGAGAAACATAATAGTTAATTAAGAAATAAGTGAGATCCATATTCTTATTAACATGGTATTAGAAACAAAAGGATGAATATGATGATGAATCATCAAAACTTGGGTTTTCACCAGAAAACCATACACGAGTTGTACTGGGGGCATTGGCATGTTGCTAGACGCTAACCAATGTCATTTCACGTTTTGTAAACATATCCAAGTGGGAGCTGTTGGAAATGTATATATTTACAAACACGTAAATGTCCGGATTCGAACTCGTGACCATGGGATTGCACACATTAGCGAATGAGAATTAAAGTTAAATAATTAATGTTAATGTTTACGATTAATTATTGCACATTAAGTCCGTTTAACGATCGTTAAGTATTTAACGGAAAAATGACTAACGACCGTTAAAATGAAAAGAGTAAGGACTAGTAATGGAAAATCTTAAAAGGAAAAGTTATGGGTTTTCTCTTGGGCTTGTCTCATGGCCGGCCAAGGGAATGGGTTCTCAACCCAATCCCTAACTTGTTCCCAAAGGTATCCATACACTATATAAACAAGGCTAGGTTCTAGGGTTTTTCATAACTTTGTGCATTGAATTAACCCTAGATCTCTCCTCTCCTCTCTCTTGTCCCTATTCGGCCGAACACCCCATTGTTAGGGAGTTTGGTTTCGTTTTTCTTAAAACGAGGACTTGTGTTAGATCTAGCAATCGCTTGATTCGTTGGTTAATTCGTGTGTACAAGAACGTGGTAGTAAGACACTATTCTTACACCAATTGGTTTGAGTTGTAGAACGGTAAGGGACAACTCTTTGAACCACTTCTTTGTTTTGTTCAAGAGATCTGACATTCGTAAGAGGTACGTTACGCATAATTTCAGTTAATTAATTTATTTGTTATGATCTTTAGTCTTCCGCTGTGTACTCTTGATGTCTACATGTTTTATTGTATGTCATGTATTATAAACTTAACAGTTTGATAAATGGTTGTCATGGTAAAAGTACATTTAAACATGGCCTTGAACATACGTTAGTTTATTGATACTAGATAATGAACATGTGATTACATGTAGTCATTTTGTCATTTAGGTACACGTTTAGACATGATTTTAGCATGTTATAAAAGCCGAAGAATTTTGGAGAAAATGATTATTGGTTAACTCAAACAAGAAATGTTACATGGAGAAGTTTATATAATAACTTTTGACTAATAATAGAAAGATTAAACTTAATGACTGTACAACCCTTTTACTATTGATAATTACATAGAAGCCCCTTTATCTTTGGAACAAATGTCAAAATTCTTCATCGTTCCCTTAAGTTGAAAAATCTAAAAGTCCCAACTTGGACACTAGAAAAAGAATGTTGAACTCTATTAAGTGCCTTTGTCATCAAGTCTGCATAATTGTAAATGAGAAAGGAATATAGGAAGTTCGTAAGAATCCTTATTCACTACAAAAAAAAAGTGAATTTTGGCACGACTTTCTCGTGCCCAAAATCCAAAGACTGTCGACCCAAAAAAAAAGGCACGACATGTCGTGCCTTTTTGGTAGTACCAATCCAGTTGACCCAAAATATTTTGACACCACACTTCATTTGTTGGTTTGGCACAACATGTTTGTGGGGCCCAAAAGAAATTCAACTTGAAAAACAGTGATCATCAAGATGTTTAGTCTTTTCATGGTAACATGGATTAGCTGCAATCTGCTAAGCTGACTTGTTATCTCAAGACAATGTTACTGGAAAGTGAAAAGGTACACGAAGATCTTCAAGCAAAAATTAAGCCATAACAGTTCACAAGTTGTTGTTGCCATGCTTCTATACCGAGCTTCAGCGGATGATCTAGAAATTGTAGCTTGTTTCTTAGTCTTCTAGGATACTAAAGCATGACCTAGAAAAATGCAATAACCAGTAAGAGATCTTCTTGTTATAAGTCAAGACGCCAATCAGCATAAAAAAATACAGTGATCATAAGGTGAGGTTATACATGATAGAATAAGCCTTTAATAATTGTACTCTTAAGATTCTTAAGCAAATGTATGGTTGCTTGCATATGAACATATTTAGGTGTTGAAACAAATTGACTAAGATGTTGTAAAGCATATGATACGTAAGGCCTTGTCATTGTCAAATACAACAAACGACCTACTAACCTTATATATGCTCCAGGATTAGTTAAAGAAGTTCCTTTGTTCAAGGATAGCTTCAATTGGGTAGGAAGTGGAGCTAGGTTGGGTTTTGCAGCAATTAATCATGCATCACTGAGTAAGTCCAGACTGTAATTTCTTTGATTAAGATAAAACTCAGCACAGGTTCTGCCCAACTCTATTCCCAAAAAGTATTTTGCCAAACCCAGGTCTTTAATGGTGAACTGCGTATCAAGTGTTGTTTTAAGACACTGAATCTCATCAACATAATACATAACAGCAATAAAATAATCACCATGAGTCTTAACAAAAATAGAATAATCATGCTTGGACCGAATATGTCCCAACTATCCTGAAACACATCAAACGATGGGAAGGTGTTTAATGATGAAGTAGTGGTTGGTCAAGGCATTTTAAAAGGAAACACATGTTCGTTAAAAATGACATTTCTACTACGAAAAATCTCCATAGTGTCTAAAGAATACAATTTGTATCCCTTTTGCCCTAATGGATAGCCTAACAACACACTCTTAACACCTTTGTTTTCAAACTTGTCTTTCTGAGGTTTAGTGATTGCAGCATAGCATAAACAACCCATAATTTTAAGGTGATCATAAGAAGGTGTTGTACCATGAAGAATCTCAAATGGTGACTTCTAACCCAATATTTTCATAAGCATCTTGTTATTCAAATAGGTAGCAGTAAGTAAAAAATCTCCCCAGAAAGTAATTGGAAGATTAGCATGGACTCTTAAAGATGTAGCAGTCTCTAGCAAATGCCTATGCTTCCTTTCAGCCACCTCACTGTGTTGGGGAGTATAAACCATGGACATTTGATGAATAATACCTTTGGTTTGAAAGAACTCCAAACAAGCTTTATTGACAACCTGAGTACAATTATTAGTTCTTAAAAACTTTGGTTTCTTTGATAATGATTTTAAATGAAACTGATCAAGGTATTGAGAATCTTATCCTTTGTATGAATAAGAAAAGTCCAAGTTGCTCTTGATTTGTCATCCACAATTGTGAAAAAGTAGCGTGCACTATTTAAAGTAGGCTTTTTATAAGGACCCAAAGATCCATATGCAGCAGATCAAATACAAACTTGGAAATGAACGTACTTTTAGGAAAAGAAACTCTATGATGTTTAGCTAACATATAACTTTCACACGCAAAATAAAAAAAAACATGAGAGGGTTTACACGGATGAATGTGGGTAAGTTTTGATACAGAATTATGGCCAAGTTTGGCACGAAAAGTACTAACATCAATGTTCAAATTTGATACAGAAGAGTTACTAAAAACAGTTTTATAAAGACTAACAAAGGGAATAGAATTTTGATGAGACTTGCGAAATTCAAAAACTTGCTTGTCAAAAGCAACAGGATGATCAGTAGTAGGTTTACTGATAAAAAGACATCTTGATCCTTTTCCAATAGCTACAACCTTTTTAGCTGTAAGATCCTTTAACATAAAGTCATCAGGATAAAACTGAGCAATCAGGTTCTCACACTTAATAAGCTTGCCAACTTATAGCAAATTAAGTTGGAATTCAGGGACATAAAAGACATCTTTTAGAACCAAATGAGGAGTTATTTTAATTGTACCGATAATAGTGACTTTAACGGACCTCCATCAGGAAAATGCACAATGACAAGATGCAAGAGAGTTTTGATATCAAAGAAAAGACTCAAAAAATTTGGTGTCATATGATCATAGTCCCTTGTTTCTGATATCCAGTCTACTTTAATGTTCATAAGTGGATGACAGAATAATTCAAATTCAAAGGTATAGCATGAAATGATACCTGAATGATGAGAAGCACTAATAGAGTTCTTAAAACCAATATCTTCCATCTACCTTTAAACAAATTCATAATCTCTTGACATACAACATCAACTAGTTTCCGATCAAAATCACCATTTTGACTCATTCCTACCTCATTTTCACAGCCCAAATAAAAAAGAGAATCTCCATGCATAAAATCCATATCAACACTAACGTGAGCATCCATCCTATTATTCCTCTTTACCTTTCTCTCTTTGTACTAATCAAGATAGCTAAGTCTCTCAAAGCATTATTCAAACAATGTCCATCCTGACCACATTTTGTATAACTCTTCTTATCATTTCTGCCCTCATACCTACTCTCGTTTATGTTATTACTAACACCTTTCCTTCCATTAGAATTAGATATATTTTTTATTCATATTAGAAAAAAATGCAGATGGTTCAAAAGTGGTGTGGATAATTTGTTTTTGTTTCTCTATCTGCTGAACTATTTAATAAGCTTTGTTCACATTTGGAAGAGGGTCCATAGCTAGAATCTGACTCTTAACAGTCACATACTCATACTTCAATTTCATCAAGAATTGAATCAGCTTATATTTAATATCCGTTAATCCATCTCAAAAAACTTATCAACAATTCCACAAGAGCATTCCCTCATGTTACCAAAACTACAAGTTGGTAACCCATTCAAATTCTGCAATTCATCCCAACACATCTTAAGTTTGATAAAGAATGAAGAAGTACTAAGAATTCTTGTGAAGTTTTGCTTAATTTTCTTTTGTATTGATAGATCAATGGCCCATTTCTTTGCTCGTACCTTTTTTCATTTTCTTTCCACAATTCATATGTACATTGAGCATACAAGAAAGCATCACACAACTCACTAACCATAGAATTGAGAATTCAGCAAGTCACCATGCAATCATCTTATCCATTTCTGCAAATTCACATCATCATTTGCAGGTTTAAAACTAGAACCATCAATGAATTTCAATTTTAACTTAGCTCCCAAAGCCATTCATAAGTTATGAACCAACTAAGAAAGTTTCCACCATTGAATGACATATTAGTCTAAATCATTCCGTGATAATCGTAACTTGCAATACACAAAGGATCGTTAACACTGACCGATGCATTTTGTTGATTAAGAAGATTGGGATATTGTATCATCCTTGATGACCTTTAAACAATTTATAAAGCCCTAATTACATGTTTTTTAACGGATAAAAATAACGAATTCAATAATTTGTTCAACGATTTATTGCAGAATCAATTGAACAAGAAAATAATCAAAATAATTGAATTGAATCGAGTTTAGTTGTGAAATTAGGGTTTAATAGAGCTTGAGCTCTGATACCTTATAGTTTAGCTAACTTTTGTATGTAAAATAACTCTCCTCGAGAAGTTTATATACAAACTAGTTTAACTAACTTTTACTAATATCAGAAAGATTAAACTTAATGACTATATAGTCCTTATATTATGGGTGGTGATTTGCACACTCTTTTAATTGATTGAGACACTTTAATTTAGAGTGTATTGACACTTATACCCCCACATGATTTTTACTCATTTTCACCCTGTAAAGGTATAAATGTCAAGACAATTTAAATTAGAGTGTCTCAATCAATTTGAAAAGTGTGCAAATCACATCCCTTATATTATTGATAGTGACATAAAAGCCCCTTTATCTTTTTTACAAATGTTATAAATCTTCATATGTCAACCATTTTTATGCGGGGATGTTAAAGTTGACGCTCGGCAATCTTGCAGTTTGTAAATTAAAAAAATAATAATAATAAATTAAAAAGAAAAAAGAAAATAAGAAAAAAATCACAATTATTAAAATGTAAAAATGATGAAGTTAAATCTTGATAGTGATAAATAATAATTTTAAAACTAGTTACCTCTAGTTACGTATACATACTTTCATTAGTTTTACCATAACACACTTGTCATGAAAAAAGAAGTTAGTTGTAAGTAAATTGATATTCAGTTATTCACTTATCTTGTTTATTTTTTTCTCTAGAAGATAAAATCTTGGATGGGTGGAGCATAGTTGATTGGATGGCCAGAGTGCAAGATACCATGGTCCATCAAACTCGTATCTTATGTTGTTTCTTCATTACGTATCTTATGTCCATCAAATTCGTATCTTATGTTGTTTCTTCATTACGTATCTTATGTCCATCAAACTCGTATCTTAGGTTTTTTAATTATTTTTTTTATTTTTTATTTTATCGTATGCTCTATTACGGAGTATAATTTAACTCTTATTAAGACTAGTCGGATACACGCGCACAACGGCGGCGATAAATATAGTTATGTAATAAATATAATAAATGAATTGCTAACCTAAATCTCCTCGCAATTCCTTACCCGCTTAGTGGATTCATTTCACAACACTTCAAATGTATATGTGTTAGTTGTATGTGTTTGTTTGGGTTTTCCGTATCTTTCCCGTGACATCATTATTCCCGCATATAAAAAGACTTTCACAATCTCTTACCCGTCAAACACTCTCTCAAAAGTAAATGATTTTGATACATCAAGTTTGTATTGATTGAAATAAAAGTTAAAGTTATAAAAATTTGAATCAAAATAGAATAATCCTACTAAAAATATAAAAACTAAAAACTCATAAAAATATATCAAAATGAATGTTGAATTAAAAAGCACAAAATTTTAAAAAATATGATGAAATTAGATCATAAAAAAAAAAGATATTTAAATTTAAAAATAAAGGTGATTAATTAGTTAAAAAGTAACATGTATCACCCCATTATTGAAACTCTTTATTTTAGTTTGTTAGACCTGTTATTTTTTAGTTAGAGAAGTGACATATATCACTCAATGATTGGAGCTCCTTATCTTAATTTTTTGTAGAGCACACAACTTAAACGCTTTATATAATAGTAGTATAGATATGATACCTCAAGATGAAGACCAACTTTATATCGCCCTTCAATTTTCGAATAACTTTTAAATGTGTAATTTATTTTTTGTAATAAGAAACTAAGTGGTTTGAACTTAAGTTTAACTTTTGATCATGGTTTAAAACTATAACAAAATTCATAGAAACAACTTATTTCATTTCAAAATTTGTATAAATACAGTTGGACATGTACATAACCTAAAACAACATATGATAATTTGTTCTTTAATTCAATATGATGAAGATAGTTATATACAATTACAGATTATCATGCTCGATAACTTGTGCCCCTCTCCACTCTTCACCAGGCTCAATTGTTATCGGACTTAAAACTGAAACAGGACCGGTACAGATAAAATAGTCATTTCCGTATTTCTCTGATAAGGATCCAGGACTCGACAAGTAAATCTCTTCGAACCCCATTCTTATCACCCGAAAGAATAGTTCTCGCCCCTAAAAAAAACACAAATTCATGTCAATTTAGGCCAAAAATATTACTGTAGCATTGTCATTTTATCAAATGTTACACTTTTCATATATGTAGTAGTATCATTTACCTGATCAAGGGTCTCATACTTTGATGGAATAGTATTATAGAACTCTTTTAGCCTCTCCTCAAGAGGAGTACCGTAAACTCTACTAACTTTATGCTTCAAAATGGTAATTGGCACATCTTGCTTACTCCAAACTCCTACTTTCTTCTCGGGTTCCCACCCGAATGAAAACAAGCCAGCATCCTCCGGCTTTAATGCCTCGGATGGCGATAAAATCTCAAAAGGAGAAGATAACGGAGGGTGAGTGCAATATGAGCTACCCTTGAGGCCATCAATGGCGGTTCCTCCTCTTTTCTTGAATCTTAGATGGCTAAGTATCCCAGTTTTTAGATTAACTGGTTTGCGGCCTTTGTTCTTGACTATAACAGCTGTTGCCATGCTCAAAGCGTAGAGGGAGATTATATAAGTTATGTCGAGGGTTCCACTCGTCGTGCAGCTTAATTCTACCTTTACCAGTCAAATTGTCAATTTGTCATTGTATTTTCAAATTTTTTGAAGTATATAAAAATAAGAATGGTTTTTTCTTTAGTTGCATACTTGCTTTCTGTAATTCCAGTTATTTCCAGGTACTAAAAGTCACATCGTTATCAGGATATTCTATGACATCTTTTCTAGATCTTCATAAATTCATTGATCTATTATAAAATTCAAAGCACTTTGGAGCATATTCTTTGGTATGTGTTTGTCAGATAGAACTTGAACCATACATTTCAGTATATTATCCACCTATGTATGAAGTTGTATCCTTTTTGTTTTTTATTTTATTTTATTTTTTTAGATTACTATACCAGATTAGTCAATTTGATTGTAAGGCCTTGATAATATGTCAAAACATGTTAAATGGGTGGAACACTGGAACATATAAATGAGTCAAATTTTTAAAAGTCACCTAATATGTATTTAAACATTTCGGACGGTTCAAAAGAAATATTAAAACTTGGGTTATTTGTAAGAAATGTGCTATTCAATAACTCATCACATTTGATTCGTTAACTACTTATAAACCAGAAAAACTAAACAATAAAGTGTTGGCATGTTAAGCTAATCCGACCCGAGTACCTAAAATTACCCATTTTGATCCGTTTACCATTGCTAAAAGAACGTTTAAACTTATTGGCATACAAAACAAACTACACATTATGTCATCAAAATAGTAATTTGATCAAAAAAGAAATCACTTTAGAATGTTATGAACATTTCTTTCATTTGACCCGTATCATTTTACTAATGACCTGTATCGTTTTACTAAACTAACTAATCCAACAGTACCTGAACAGCATCAATCGAGTCCGAATCAGCATCTTTCACAACCCATTGCGACAAATCAACACCTTTAGCAACACTCTTACCTTTCGTATCATCCGTCACACTATCAATAACTAGCCCAATCCCACCTTTATCACCCGAGCTAGTAGTGTACAAAACCTCCTCACAACCATCATCTTTCCAATACACTTTAGGCTTATACGACGTAACATGAGCATTGTTCAGCTGAATTTTCACTGAACTACCATTTCTTACACTTAGTTCAGCAGTTTGGCCACCTTCGTACTCAGTGAACTTAATGCCTTTACGTCCGAATTTTTGTTCTAGAGGCTCGGTAACCGTAATGGTTGGAGTGATGGTTGATGCTGATGATTTTGGTATGATGATGGTTGGTTTTGGGAGGGAGAGGGATAGAAGAGAAGCTGTAGCCATGGGATTGTGTTTTATGATGATAACGTGAATTCTATTGCTTCATTTTCATTTGTTGGTTTTTTGTTGTAAAGTTTTGTTTTGGTTCATAAAGTTTTGGTATTGTGCATTTTACAACCCCGCACTATAGGTGAGAAGTAGGGGTGTACAGAATTCGGATTTAAGGAAAAATGAAAACCGAAACTGAAATCGAAACTAGGGCTGAGCATCGGGCCAGAACCGAACCGAACCGACCCGAACCGACAAAACCGAAAACCGAAAATCATGAAAAGCCTAAACCGAAACCGAACCGACGGGCCGTCGGTCCGGTTCGATTTTGTGTCGGGCCGTCGGTTCGGTTCGGTTTAGGTGTATTTAGGTGTGTTTTTGTCGGTTTTGGGTCGAACCGAACCGAACCGAACCGAAACCGAAAACACGTAAAACATGAAACCGAACCGACGGGCTGTCGGTTCGGCTCGGTTTTTGTCGGTTCGGTCGGTTTTGTCGGTCCGGTTCGGTTTTGGACCTTTGATGCTCAGCCCTAATCGAAACCGAACCAAACAAAAAAAATCAAATCGAATTTGTAACCGAACCAAATTGTCAAAATCGAACTGAACCGAAATAAATATTCGGTTTTCGGTTCGGATATAGTTTTGGCACAATAAACCGAAAACCGAATTCACATAAATATATATATTTTTATATATTTCTATATATAAAAAAACATTGAAACTCTTTCATGGTAGAAATATAACATTTTAAATTTGAAATTTCTTTTTATGCTAAAAATTTATATAATTGAATAAATAGATAATTAGAATTAAGTAATTAGGGTTATTCGGGTTATTTGTTTCGGTTCGGTTTGGTTTTCGGTTTAGCCTAGAAAAAAAAGTTAACCAAAGTAATCGAATCAAATAAGCCGAACAACTTGATAACCAACCCAATGAACACCCCTAAAGAGAAGGCACACGGTATTTTCTTTAGTAAATGTTTTATTGTTTAGTGAGTTGATCATCCAATCATTATAATCAGTTTGTGATAAGACTTAAACTGATAATAACACGTTTTATTAATAACAGCTCTGAAGGTTGTCGTTAAACAAATAATTTTCATTACAATACCACCTATGAATTATTGTGATTGGATAATAATCTCGAAAAAGTAAGAGACACTAGCAGAAATAGTGAATACACAGTTGACACTTTATTGTAATTAGTTGAATTGTATTCTTACAAACAATTAAACACGACATTTAAGGCTACCATTAGCAAAACCTACAACTTAATTAGATAAATTAATTTCAAAATGCCACTAAATCAAATACTCGTCGTCATTGTATTCGATATATTATCTCAAACAAATAACGAATGTCGAAAAATCATAAATTTTGGCTTATGGTTGTTTATTAATACATGTTATGAAAATTAGATTTTGTTATGTTTTTTTTCTTTGTACCCAGTGCGATGAGTCATGAGTCTAAAACCATGTTGTTTACATCGACGAGTTAATAAGCTATAATGAAGATCAAAATCGAACATTCACTTCCTTTTAAATAATCAAATCTAAGAAATGGCTACTAGATGGACACATTAGTTTCAAATTAGGGTCATTTTTAGGTGAAAATAGTATGAACTGGATATGCACATAAGAGAGGTCGTTAATCTTTGCTTTCGAGTTGTTTCGTAGTCTAGTAGATCCCCTTGATACTTATTTAAGGTTCGTTTGGTTGGACATAATGAAATGTTGAATGAATAAAATAAACGACGTAATAAAACACATGATGTAATGTAATGATTTATTAATATTAGGGTTCGTTTAGTAGGACGGAATGAAATGTTAACCGAATGGAATAAATGATGTAAAGGAATCAAGAGTGTAATGTAATGATTCATTGTAGTTATAAATCATGTTTGGTTTGAATGATAAGACGTAATAGAATCGATAATAAAAAGGCTAAAATACACATTAATAATAGAAAGTTTATTTAATGTGGTTAATTAATGATAGAGTTTTATGCAATTTTGATTCCATTACAAAATGTAATGAAAAAAAAAAGTAGGAGACCCCTAAGGAATGGTTTGATGTAATGGGTCATTACTTGTAATTAATCATTACATTCTATAATGTAAACAAACAATATTTTTTATTACATAGTAACAATGTTTTTCATTACGGCTTTGATTATGACATACCAAATAGTACGTTATTAATCATGTTTGGTTGGTATAATATGACCAAATGAAATTGATAAAAACCCCTTTGATGGACATGGTAAAAAGTTTTTTTAATGTTATAGTTAATGTGCCACCAGTTGTATTCCATATGGCTGATCCATCTAATCCAATTTCTGATTTAGCATATTCTAACGATCCAACATCATGTTCTAATGAGGGGGGTAATGTGTATGGTGTTGATCAGTAGTTTTAGATGCTTGCAAGTCGTTTGGGGAAGCAATGCATGATGTTGCTCTTAAGAATGTGGAGATTAATCATCGGGCTGCCAATCTCTCAAGTCGTACTAGTTCACAACCTGATGTTGTGACTAATGAGGTTAGTGTTGGTGGTCATGGGCAAAAGTGTGATCATGGTGTTAATACTCAATTTAAGGCGGTAGGAGTGGACTTGTCCACCTCATTTGTTGCTATGCTCAATGCTAATCGCAACCCATGCAAGGTACATTTTAGGCAGTTGATAAATGAAGATCGGGTTGATAATCATGATACTAAACTCCCCAAGGAGGCGATGGAATCTGTTTTATGCCGGTATGAAAACACACTTGTTGGGTATTTCATAGGCAAAGCTATTGCTTTTCCTATTGTGCAGAACTATGTTACGAATACATGGAATAAATTTGGGGTGCAAAAGATTATGAAGAATGAAGAGGGTGTCTTCTTATTTAAGTTCGATACTAAGGAAGGTTTGGATCAGGTGCTTCAACGTGGCCGTTGGTTAATCCGTCACTTTCCACTTATTCTTCGTAAATGGTCTCTTAATGTTCCCCTTACCAAGAATGAGGTAACTACGATTTATGTCTGGATTAAATTACATAATGTTCCTATTGTTGCCTATTCGGAGGTTGGTTTAAGCTTGATTTCAACACAAGTTGGGAAACCCGTGATGTTAGACGCATTTACATCTTCTATGTGTGTTGACTCGTGGGGTGGTATTAGCTACGCTCGTGCTTTGGTTGAAGTGTGTTCGAATTCTGAATTGAAAAGAGAAGTAAGTATGGCTATTCCATTGGATGATGATAGTGGTTATACGTCAGAAATTATTCGTTTCGAATATGAATCGACTCCTCCTCAGTGTAGTGTATGTAAGATCTTTGGGCATACAATTAGTGAGTGTCCAAAAAAAGTGAACAAGGTGGTTAATAAGGATACTAATGTGGTTACTAATGCATCGATTCAAGTGGAGAAGAATGATGAGGGGTTTAAAGAGGTAAGGAATCATAAGAACAAGGGGAATAATGTGGCTTATTCGTCTCAATCTAAGCCAATCGGAGGTGTTAAGCTTTATAAGCCAAAACCTAACTCTTGGAGACCTAAAGTGATGACAGCTACAAATCAAGGTGATACCAATACAGATTCGGATCCTAAAGATCCAATGCAGGCTTCTACTTCTAATGTTAAATCTGGTACGAACGCAAAGTCTTCTAACTCTTTTGGTGTTTTGGAGTCATTGGTGGATGAGGACGTTCTTGGTTTTGATAATAATGGTAAGGGATCACAAGATCAGCCTATGAGTAACATGGAACCGAAGGTGCAGGCAGAGACTTCTAAGCATTCTACTGATCCATCTTCTAGTACTTCTTCAACAAAGAGGGGTAACCCATTTTCTAAAGTGGGTGAAGTGGTTGATTCTGACAGTGATGAGGATGAGGTTTTTGAGCCAGATGATAATTTGGGAAGTTACTTTTCATCTGCAGGTGGAGGTAACGAGCTTGAAGATTATATTTCCGATGATTATGCGGCTCATGTATACTACTTACCGGGGCAATTGAATGATTTCAAGCTTCAAGGTCGTGCTAGGAAGTAACATTTTGTTTTGTTGGTTCATAAGATTGGCATGTTATCTTATGTTGTTTATTGGTTGTTCTAGTTGTTGGTAGCTAGTTGTTCATTTATGGTCTGTCATAAATGATCTAGCGGTAGTTCAAGCGGTTTCTTGAGGTTAATGTGGTATTTCAGCCACATTCCATTGTACTTTAACGGTTTTTTAGAGTAATATATTTTACCAGTGTGAATAATCCCTTTTACCCAAAAAAAAGTTAATGATGAACTTTTATATAATTTTGATTTCATTACAAAATGTAATGACAAAAATAATAGAGGACCTTTAAGGAATCAAAATGGTAGTTTTTTTATGTAATAATTAAGTCATTTATTGCGATGAATTATTACATTTTATAACTGTAAATAAACAAAATTGTTTCAATCCGTCGTAAGATCATTTACATTCGTAGTTTGAATATAACCTACCAAACACTACGTTAGTTGTTTAACCAAAACGTTTGGTACCGAATTAAGATGGGAAGGAGATTGTCTCAAGTTGTAAAAACAACTTGAGTCAAGTTGGGTGTTTGTGAGTAATTGAATCTAAAATCAAAAGATTTTTTTTTTGTTTTGAGCCATTTGATCAAATCCAATGGCTCACACTTCCCCAACTTGACTCAAATTGTTTTTACAACCTGAGACAATCTTATTCCATTAAGATGCACCCTATGTGGACTAGTGTTGAACTGTCGATTGTTGCTCATGTAAATAATCATAATTGCTTCAATCCGTCGTAAGATCATTTACATTCGTACTTTGAATATAACCTACCAAACACTACGTTAGTTATTTAACCAAAACGTTTGGTACCAAATTAAGATTCAAATATTTAAGACAAGGCAATTTTTTAACATTATATAACGTTGACTGAAATTGTTGACCATGAATACAAACATAATTAAGGGCCCGTTTGGTTTGAGGTATTGACCATTGGGATTGGTTATCAAAGTAGAAAATATTGTTAGGTTGAATTTTTTGGATTTCAAATAGTGACATGAGGCCCAAAAATATGGATTCCACAAAAGTCACCACTCTTCATTGGTTTTCTAACAATTTCAAAGGGTTAGTGCACTTATTTTGTCTTCTTACTATATTAAATGGGCCCTCCTCTCACTTTTGTTAACCTCTCTTTTTCTGTAAATATATATTTAATATTTTAATATTAAAACAAAACTATAAAATATTTAATATAATAACATTTACATATTTTCTATCTCATACTTTTTTCTAAAACTTATATAAATCATAATCCAAATCCAAATCTTAATCAAAATCCAAATCCTAAACCCACCTACAAACCAAACAGGCCCTAGAAGACGTAGACTAAGGGTGAGCATATGACCCGAACGGACCGGACCGACCGAAGGACCGACCGGACCGACACGGACCGAGACCGGACCGACCACATTCGGTCCGGTCCGCGGTCCCGGCTTTTGGGCTAATTGGTCTTCGGTCCGGTCCGGTCCGGTCCAGACCGGACCAAAACCGACGAATTTGGCCTTGTTGGACCGGACCGACCGAAGGACCGACCGGACCGGTCCGGACCAAGACCGGACCGACCACATTCGGTCCGGTCTCGATCTAGGGTTTATGCCGAAATCGGTTTTCGGTCCGGTCCGGTCTTGGCCGGTCCGGTCCGGTTTTTGGACCATGCACACCCTTAACGTAGACAATTATGTTGACTTTATGTTCTAGGATTTAACTTTTCATCATAAGCTCATTAACTATTCGGTTAACCGTGCATTGTGAGGATGAGCGCTTTGCAAGTTAATTTATTTTTGATTAAATATTAGGGCAAATATAAAAAAAAAGTATTATACTTGCCACCCTTTCCTCTTCAGGGTAGCGAACAAAATTTTTTGCTTCTGCGGGTAATATACTTTCAAATTCATCCTCTTTAGGGTATTTTCATGAACAGTTGGACAATTTTGCCCCTATTACCCAGAAGAGGAAATGGAAAGTATGATACATTTTTTTATCATTTGCCCTAGTTTTTTATTATGTTAAATTTTGGATATGTATTAAGATAAATTATTTAATGATTTATAATTGTGTTAAATCTATGATAAAAATGTTTTGTTTTAAGTTTACACTATTTACTTATTAAGATAATTTAGTTCCACCACCACTTCCATTTGCAAAGGACATGAGTTTAAATAAGTATATGCGTGCATGGCACGTGTGGGGTTCAAATAAGCAGTTTGAACCCTTACCATTTAGGCGGGAAAAGCCGTTCTGACCATTTCATAATTTCATTTGTATATAACACAATTCATTTCACATTTGTAAGCGGTTTTGATTTTGTAATTCTCTCTTGTAATAAACTTCTACAAGTCTGTAAGCCATAACAAATCCCATTAACTAATTCTTGAGCTCAATTCTTATTTGAATCTCGTTGATTCCTGTAAGAGTGTATCAACTGGTATCAAAGCAGTCAATTCCGACATCTTAACCCATAAACCTATTGAGTTTGATCGTCGCCGATCAAATTCTGGCCAAAATACATTCGTTTCCCTATCACAAATACGTTACCCTTGTTAATTCTTATTCCGTTTTCTTAGCCAAAACACGTTTTCCGTACGGCTAGTACATTATTTATTATTTAAAAAAAAGTATCATACTTTCCATTTCCTCTTCTGGGTAATAGGGGCAAAATTGTCCAACTGTTCATGAAAATACCCTAAAGAGGATGAATTTGAAAGTATATTACCCGGAGAAGCAAAAAATTTTGTTCGCTACCCTGAAGAGGAAAGGGTGGCAAGTATAGTACTTTTTTTTATATTTTCCCTAAATATTATGATTTAAGATCATTTGAGGACAAAAGATTTTTTATATATCAAGGGATCAATCTTCACCTTCTATTTTTATTTGATCTAATGAGATTAATCCCAACAATTTAAAAAACCCACTTTCATTATTTTTTTAAAATATTAGTATCTTTCAAACCGTTAATCGTTAAGCGAAAACGAGCATTTAATTATCTTTCTATAGATAGGCATTTTGATATACTTTCGACAATTTCTTTTTTTCGTATTTTTTACGCTTTTTCATTTTTCCACGTTACTGAAATTTGCATGAAAAAAAATCATATATGATTAAACACTAAATTGAATATCACATGTGATATTAGTGTTAAATCATATATGATATGTAATATCACGTGTGATATTACATATCATATATGATTTAACACTAATATCACATGTGATATTCAAATTAGTGTTTAATCATATATGATTTTTTTAATGCAAATTTCTGTTACGTAAAAAAAAAAGAAAAAACGTGAAAAAAATGAATTTTTTTCTTTTCTTGAAAGTATATAAAAGTGCCCGTATATAGAAAGATAATTAAATGCTCTTCGCGACGGTGCATATATTTTCGATTAACGATTAACGGTTTAAGAGATATTTAAATTATAAAAAATACGTGAAATAATAAAATGCTTTTAATCTCATCCATTGATTTCTTTTTAAATGGATGGTGGAGATGAGTCCCTTGGTATGTGAGAAAAGTTTGGTATGCAAAATAACTCTCCTCAAATATTATACGAAAATAGTTACGACATTATAATATGTATTAGAGTAAATTCCAAAATACATCCCTGTGGTTTACCCTGTTTCGCACCATACATCCCTCTCGCAAAAGTTTCAACAGATACATCACTCCGTTAGTAAAAGTTAACCTATATACATCCCTCAGTTAAAATAAGGACTAACGGTGCAAATTATGTCTCCGTTATCTCCTAACGAGAAAGATAATGTTTACATCGTTAGTCCTCTGGGTTAACGGTATTTGCATCGTTAGTCCTTGTTTACATTTTCTTTCATTTTTTTACGTTTTCTCTCGTTTTTTTACGTTTTCGTCCGTTTTTTTACATTTTCGCCCGTTTTTTTGACGTTTTCGTAAGTTTTTTTTTACGTTTTTGTCAGTTTTTACACGTTTTTATTCGTTTTTTCACGTTTTTATTCGTTTTTGTCCGTTTTTTCACGTTTTTGTCCCTTTTTTTTACATTTTTATTCGTTTTTTTTACGTTTTCGTCCGTTTTTTTTTTTTTTTTTCATCCATTTTTATACATTTAATGTGTATGAAAACGGATAAAATGTATGAAAATGGATAAAAACGTATGAAAATGGATAAAAATGTTTCTATATCGATTTTAAATCACGATTTTGACCCCTTTTTTGTCTGAATCATCAATAGTGTAAAACACGAAAGTTGTCCGAAATGATGTTTTACATCAAGAACCGCGAGATTTTAACCTGAAAATTCAAAACAAGGGTTGTTTACTACGTAAAAATACAGACGAAAACGTAAAAGAAAAGAGGAAAACGTAAAAAAAAATAGGCGAAAATGTATAAAGCAGACAAAGACTTAAAAAAAAGGACGAAAACGTAAAAAAAAAACGTAAAAAAACGGACGAAAACGTAAAAAAACAGGCAAAAACATAAAAAAACGGACGAAAACGTAAAAAAAATGGACAAAAACATAAAAAACGGACGAAAACGTAAAAAATGACCAACGGTGCAAATACCGTTAACCCAGAGGACTAACGGTGTAAACATTATCTATCTCGTTAGGAGATAACGGAGAAATAATTTGCACCGTTAGTCCTTATTTTAACTGAGGGATGTATATAGGTTAACTTTTACTAACGGAGTGATGTATCTGTTGAAACTTTTGCGAGAGGGATGTATGGTGTGAAACGGGGTAAACCACAGGGATGTATTTTGGAGTTTACTCTATGTATTATTTTATAAACATATATATTAAAACAAAAATGTTATTACAAAATGAGATATATTATAGCATACAAAAAAATACGCCGACAACTAATATGCATGATTGATTTACTTAGTAAAATATGATTTCAACTTTTTCATTCATTGTTTTTTATCTTTCATATTCTTTATTTCATATTCTTTAGAACAAGTTTCATTAAACCTGCAACACTAGCGGAGCCAAGTAGAGACCAAAGAAAGTGGTGGCCCTTCAACAAATTTTTTTTTATCCTAGTGTATTTTTGTCCACTTTCATATAGTAGAAAAAGTTATTACAGTTTGGCCTTTTTACATCATTAAAATTACACTATCAGCCCTCAAACAAAAAATTGTGTAACTTGACCTCCAACAACATTAATATCGGTTTCTATCCTATGTATAAGGTAATCACACCTTTATCATTATCCACAACAACGTGAGAGATGTTTCCATTAACGATTTTGCTCAATTTGTTTTCATCTCTTTTGTGCATGTTTAATTGATACATGAAATATGAATAGATTAAATGTAGGGACACCTTTTTTGTGTCAACTAAAAGAGTTATGTTCAAATTCAAATTTTCATCTCCCCCGGTCTCATTTCAAACTACTAGAAATATAAACAAAATGACTTAATTGCTGGGTATGTTACCTTTAGGAAATCATTCAATGAATATTCTTATTTTACTTTCAACATAAGTGTTTGTTTTAGTAATAATCAATATATTATGTAAAACAAAACAAGGCGAAAACAAACGCATCACATGTGTTTCAAACTTAAACTATCATAAGAATTCGTTTCACACTTATGAGGCCTACTACAAATGTTATATAAGTTGGTCATGGAAACTAATATCAAAGTCATAAGAAAACTGCATTTGAGCATCAGTTAAACCAAGATCAACACAATCATCATCATCGTATGGGTCTTCATCATAAGTTTCCTTCCATTGTATATACAAGCTTTTATTTCACACTCCATTGCCACTTTTAGAAGCTTTATTAACAATGGAGCTCGTAAAATCCATAAAAATGGCAATTTCGTTGTATACCTCGAACACTTCACTATCACTATCCTCATTAACTAGATCATCAACCTTTTTAGAAGCCGTAGTAGAAGAACTAGGAAGCGTTGATTTATAAGGTTTTAGCGGCTTCCCGTCATCACCCACTAGCACAAGCTTCCTATCAAGCATATGACTTTCCAGTTCATTAATCCTTGCAACCAAAGGTGTAGTACTTGGACTACCAGATACCGAACCAGCCACATCTTGTACAACTCTCTTACCTGAATTTGACGACCCCCCATTTGATCCAAGCTCATCATCTCTCTCAATCGAATCAAGTGCATCAAAAGAATTAGTTGAGCTCGTCTCTACTTCATAATTCTTTTCCGTACCACTATAACTAGCAACATTCTTTTTAGAGACCACTTGGTATACTTGTTTCTTAGGCTTAAATTGAAACTTAGAACCCACTTTCGTACCATGAGAAGCATTTCTAGTAGATTGTTGGAAGCCATCATTGTTCATTTTTTGCTTCTTTGATTCATCAACAACCCGTTTTGGACATGTCAAACCATCACGCCCAAACATCATACACACACCTCATAGAGGTGGTTCCCATTCGTACTCCACCCGCACTGTGTGAAGCACCTCTCGATCATCATCCACACTAGGAATAGCAATAATCATCTCATCCTTTAACTCTCGATCAGCCTAATATCAATTAATGCACGAGCATAATGCAGGCGACCCCATGATTGAAGACACATATAGCTCATATACGAATCAAGCATAATCTGGTTACCAATCTTAGTAGCCGTCGCATTCAATCCGTCTACAGTAAATGCTATAATAGGAATATCGTGGAATTTTACCCAAATGGGAACCGAATTCAAATCTTCCTTAAGTAAATTAGCATTAGGCATCCATTTATTCAAGATGATATGTGCATATTGAATAAACCATGAACCATTCTCCAAAACCCCATGTGTACCCAAAATCGACGCAAACTTAAAAAACAAAACCCTTTGAGTTCATTATTACTCGAACTAAACATAACTTCTTCCATGCATTCTTCACATGGTACTCAACAACCGGGAATGCTACTCTTTTACCCATGAAATAGCTATACAAGCTAAAGGCAATCTCGAATGAACTTCCAAAACAGCTGCCTTAGGGATTTTAACTTCAACTTTTACATTAATAGGTTTATCTATATTAAGAGCACGAAAGTTTACCTTATTGTTATTAGCCTCGTTATTGCCCAAACTAGCGAAGGATATTGGAACCTCAATAGATGAGTTGCTCTTAGACTTCACTATATCAGTATGCATGTTTGATTTGAGGTTAGTCCCATTTGTCATTGTTTCAACAATACCAGAAGACACATTATCACTTCCAACAACCTTGATTCCATCAAAATTAGAAGGCATCAGATTGTCCATTTGATCAGGTTTGTCCATAAGCGATACACGGTCATAGGTACGCTTAAGTGCACTCGCGCTTCCACTCGTGTCCACGCAACACTAAGGTTGTTTACACAACGGGTAGTAGGATCCTTAAACGAGACAGATCCAACAGCCTTGCAAGGGGGTTCATCATCAAACAACGAATAGTTTTCACTAACAACTCTAACAGAAAGACCATCAACATCGATAGTGATTCCGTCCACATTTGTAACCGACTTTAAACTAACATCATGCTCCAACGTCCCTCCTCATTTGTCCCTCTCTCTTTTTACCCCATCAAGACTTCAACTAAGATCAAACGACCCTCAAACCAGCGTCCAATCTGAGTTCAAAAACCAAACAATAAAATGTGAACTATTGCACTAGACCCAAACGTGCAGCAGAGAACCCAAAATGAGAATAATAGTAATCCAGAATGTCGTTGAGGGTTTAGTAAGATCATCTACAATGTATCAAGTTTTTAAATAGTTGATGCATTTAATGCATAACTTTTTATATTAATATGTTTGTTTCACAATTAATACATAACTCATTTAATCAGAATGACTAGCGCTTTTTTTTTTAATCAAACACTTGTAAAACTATAAGTTTTTTTAAAAAGTTTTTATAAACTCTATCTTTTGCAATGCAAAAAGTCATCAAATCAATCTTTTGAAACCCGGTTCGACCCGGGCGGGTCGACCGGCTGAACCGGTTTCGGCCCAAAAAGCAGAAACATGGTTGGTTTGTATGCTGTTTTTTACAACAAAAATAGTGTTAATAAGTCAGCAGAAAATAGGTTTTTGGACATGTGTATAAGCTGTTATTTATTTATATATTTTTTACATAAAACCGGGTTGACCCGGCGGTTGAACCACAACACGGTGACTCGGCCGGGTCGACCCGGTTTTCAAAACATTGCATCAAATGACTTTTTCGAATAGTACCAAGCTTTTGCAAAAGCTATGCACTGTGGATGCTTTAAGTGAAAAGTAATAATCGTGAAGTAACAAATCAGTAGAACCCAACGTAGATTGCAATCTGGTAATCGAAAACCTTACAACAGTTGAAAACCCTAATCGCAAATATTTAACCCAAAGATTAAAACTTAGTAACCAGAGAATACAACCATTATAAAGCAATAGAAAACAGATTCTGGGCAGTTAAAATCACAATCGAATAAGGTAAATGCAGAAAAACGAACGGATAATGAGAGAAGTTAGAGTTTCGGTTTTTTCTCCTAAATCGCCATTGAGAGAGAAACGTGGGGTTAACTTGATATCTTTCACGTTAGCTCCAAATGTTGATCACAATCATGTGAACACTTGGTCAATATTAGTTTTGCTGATCATATAACTCTATCTAATAAACTGTATTCCAAAGTTTGAAAAGTACATACGTCTAAACCCGTCACAACACGGGGCCTACTCACCTTGTTAATAGTCATGTGTGTATGAAGCTTACTTAATTAATTGAACCTGATTTGAATTATCTTTATTTGACTCATCTGGTTTCCTTATATGAATGTGAGCTTGCAAATTGGTTTGCAAGAAAAGTCGAGGTAAACATGCATGCGAAATTAAATATTGAAGACCAACGTACCAAACAAGAGACTTGTATAACCCTCGCGTTCTCATTATGCAAAGACTCATAAGTCACGACTCGCTGCCCAATCAACTTACGTGGATGAAGTTCTATCATTTAGTTAGTTTAAAAGTTTGAAATTTCATACAATAAGAATTTTCTTTATGTATAAAAACCCGACATATACAATCAAAAGACTTATAAAATTGGATAATTTCGCTCATAGTTAAATGTAATCGCGTGAGAACTGGTGAAAGTCTTTATCTGCATGTCATGGCCTTTACGAATATGTCAAAAACAAAATATTAGACCAAGTCATAATGCTTATTTGTATTTGGGACGTGTTATTATTATTAGATAAAATTTCTTAAAACTTAAAAACTTTTAAAAAGTGATATACTCAAAATACACTTTTATTAAAAAGGCAAATGGAATAAAAAAAACACTTAACTTAAGGTTTATTTCTAATCATGTTACTTAACTTTTTTCGTACAAATAAAGACGCTCAACTTTTTTTTAGCCAATTTAGGTTTTTTTCTAACTTTTATTAGCCCACTTTTTTAGTAAATTACATGTTTGATCCTTGACTTTGTATAGTCATTTCATGCACCATCCACCATGACCACTAACTGCCGCCACCATCACCTGCCACGTCTTCCATCACCACCACCAACACCAGCTACCACTATCGTCGTCACCACCAACACCACCAGCTGCCGCCGCCACCACCTCCACCACCACCACCAACCGCCGCCATCACCACCACCTCCACCACCACCGTTCGCCGCAACCACCCCCAAACGCCACCGTCCAGCACCACCATCATGGTGACGGACGGTGGTGGTGGAGGTGGGTGGTGGCGATGGACGGTGGTGGTGGAGGTGGTTGGTGGTGGTGGTGGAGGCAGTTGATGGTGTTGGTGGCAGCGGTGGTGGTGGCCGTGGCGGCGGTTGGTGATGGTGGCGGCGGTTGATGGTGATGGAGGATGGTGCATGAAATGACTACAAACTTAAGGATCAAACATATAATTTACTAACAAAGTGGGTTAACGAAAGTTAGAAAAAAAAATCTAAATCGGCTAAAAAAAAGTTATGCGCCTTTATTTGTACAAAAAAAAATAGAGTACTTTGATTCGAAATAGACCTTAAATTGAGTATATTTTTGTGCCATTTGCCCTTATTAAAAATGGTACTAATAAAATCCACCAGTAAATTAATAGTTTAAATATTGTTTGATCCTCTAACTTTTATCATTTTTCGTTTATAAATCACATACTTTTTTTTTCTTACAATGACTACAAATTGAACTCGTAAGTGTTACATTAGGGGTCACTCCCAAGCCACAAGTTCGCATGTATAATTATTTGTTGAAATCCGTTGTTTGCGCGGATATTCCTCTACTAAGAATTTAATTGGATAAATCTCATCAAAATACTCTTATTGTAACTAGGAGTGTTATTTGGATCGGGTTATTCGGGTCGGGTTGAGTCATGTTTTGAAATAAAATAATGTGACTTACAACCCAACCTTATAAAAATTCTGGTTATCAGGTTTGGTTTATATCAGGTTAGATTATCGGGTCAATTCGGGTTGGCCTCATTTTTATATAGAGAAAAATATCAAGCCATTTCAGTTGACGGAGAAACAAAATAAATCGAATAGGGCAGTAGCGACAATTTCAAAGATGGCCCAATCCATAAGGCTAGTTGCAGTAAGGTCGATCGTCTCTCGATCGAGGGTGAAGGGCGATCGATTTCATCTCGATCCCCTTGCTGTGGTTCCAATCGATCGCCACCAAAAAGGAAGAAGTTGGTCGTCAGGAGGATCGATATCAACAAAGCAAAAACATACCACTTGTTTTCTTGCCGTTGCAAAGTCCAAACAAAAAAAAATAAAAATCAACCCGTTTGAAAAAGAATTTTTGGACCGTTTGGTAAAAAACAAACTATCCTATAAATACACAACATATTTACACACTAAACTCACAAATCTCATAATCCTCTCTATAAAAAATCTCACAATCGTCTCTATCAAAAATGTCTAAGAAAACACCACAAACCAAAGGCCGAAAATCCCGTTTGGCACAAAACGCCCCGCATATTTTAACACCGGATCCGAATTTCCGGTTAACCGGTGTCTCACCAAGAGTCAATTTCCAACCCCCGCCGAATATCAATCCCAACAAGCTCCACAACAACAAACTAACAATCCATTTTTTATGAATCGTCCATTTGTTCCACCGCATCAAAACATCCAACAACAACAACAACAAAGCCACTCCCGTCGAAGCAACCAATCTATGTATGGGTCACCCAAATCTGTGTACCGTCCAACAATGGATTCATCAACGTCTTCATATTCAAATTATCAAGAATATTCTCCGGTTAACCGTATCAATCTTGAAGGTTTTGATTTCGATGACCAATTATACAACAATCTCGCTTTTTGTTGGAACCGGATCGGGTTATCCGGCTCAAGAGTATCACGGTTCGGGTACCGGTTCCGCTCATGGATCGTATCACGATTCGGTTAACCTTGATGACGTAGAAGAAGAAGAATGTAGAGAAGAGACGCCACCGCCAAACCGAAGAAACGAGCTACAAAGGCGAAGAAGAAGGTTGTCGAGAAAGAAGCCAAGAATGATTCGTCGCTTTGGTCAAAAGAAGAAGAGATCGCCTTGTGCAACGCTTGGTGTGATGTATCCGAGAATAGTATAACTGGAAACAACCAAAATGCTAAAGGATTTTGGCAGAAAGTCATTGCTTACTTTGAGAAGGAGGTTGGTGCAGAAAGAACGTACAACTTTATCATTACAAAGTGGAAAAATAGGATTCGTCCTAGAGTTGGTCAATTTTGTGCCATTTACAACAGTGCTCAGAGGAATTACGGAAGTGGTGAGAATGACATCACTGTTTATACACGCGCGTGTGATGAATGCCAACTAGTGTGTAATCATCCATTTGTTTTGGAGCATTGTTGGAAGATTTTGAGGGACCATTCTGTTTGGAAGGATAATGAGATGCCGGCTTTTTTAAGCCAAGATGATGGTCGCAAAAAAGCAAGGACTTCAACCGACTCGGATGTGCACTCGGATGTGCCTGCGTCTGTGCATGGTAGACCAATTGGTCGTGATACCGCAAAGAAGAATAAAAAGAAATCTTCGGAGTTTTCGAAAGCTACCTACATGGAAGGTGTTGCCGAGAAATGGGACAAGATCAAGTCCAAGGCATTCGGACAGAAGAAGGAGCTGACAGACGGATACTATGATTTGAAGAAGAAAGAGCTAGAACAACGGCAACTGGTGTTGGAGATGGAGCAAAAGAGAGAAGAAAGGGAAGACAAAAAATTGGCACTGGAAGAACAAAAACTTGAATTTGAGCGAAAAAGGAAATATGATACAGATCTCATGTTCTATTGCACGCCAATCGACGAATCTTTGCCCGCAGTACAACAACAAACAATGCAGAAACTCAAAGACGCGATCAAGGCACGCCATAACCTAGATTTTTAATAAGTGTTGTAATGTTTTAATAAGTTTCGTAATGTTTTAATTTTATTTGAATTATTATGTAACGTTTTAATTATTAATGAAATTTTATTTTGTGTTAAAAATGTTTTTTAAAAAAAAAATTAAAAAATGAGGGATGTATTTACCATAAGGGCACTCAATCCCCCTCATTTTCCTTGTCACGTTTAGGCTGCCCCCAGTAAGGGCACTCAATCCCCCTCATTTTCCTTGTCACGTCAGCTTTCTCTCTCCAGCGACCTTCAGGCGATTGGGTGCCCCAGTAAGAAAATACCCACTTGATTGTGTTTTGAAAGTGTATTAAATGTGTTTTGCTTGTTGTTTCTATCGATCCCAAACTCGACCAATTATGGTAAATACATCCACTCGATCGACACTCTCACAGAAGGGTGATCGACACCCAACCGATGGGAATCGGTCGCCATTTCACCCTGGATCGAGACTATTGGGGCTAGCCTTAGTTCATTAAAAATTAGGTTAATGGTCTAAAAAAATCATCGAATTTGTCATTTTTTTTTTATAATCGGCATCTATCGTTTAGTTTGTGACTAAAAAATTGTGCCATTCATCCTTGAGTTAATTCATAAATCGTCTCCGTGACTCTAAAAATTTACACCGGTCGTCTTTGTGGCTCGAAATAATTGAAATTGCCCATAGGAGAGGCTCGAACTCGGGTCTGCTACTTTACATTCGAACAACTTACCATTGGACCAAGCGTCCAGTAGTGTTATATTTTCTTTCTTTTATCTATTTATCCCATTTTTTTAAACGAATATTTTTATTTCGCGTTTTTTATTCGATGAAATTTTTAACGATCATGTATACATTTTTATACGTGACCGATAAAAATTTGCAACTCGAGTCACATTTTTATACGTGATCGAGTTGCTAATTTTTATACATGAACGATAAAAACTTGCAACTCGGGCCACATTTTTATATGTGATCGAGTTGCAAATTTTTATACGTAATCGATAAAAATTTGCTACTCGGACCACATTTTTATACGTGACCGAGTTGCAAATTTTTATACGTGATCGATAAAAACTTGCAACTCGGGCTACATTTTTATATGTGATCGAGTTGCAAATTTTTATATGTGATCAACTCGGGCCACATTTTTTTACGTGATCGAGTTCCAAGGTTTTATTGATCACGTATATTTGCAACTCGATTACCTATAAAAATGTGGCCCGAGTTGCAAGTTTTTATCGATCACGTATAAAAGTATAAAAATGTGCAACTTGATCGCGTATAAAAATGTTGCACGGGTTGCAAGTTTTTATCAATCACGTATAATTTGCAAGTCAATCACGTATAAAAATGTGGCCAGAGTTGCAAATTTTTATCGATCACGTATAAAAATTTGCAACTCGATCACGTATAAAAGTGTGGCCGGAGTTGTAAATTTTATCGATCACGTATACAAAGTATACATGATCGATACAAATTTCATCGAAGCAAAAACGCGAAATAAAAATACTCGTTTAAAATAATGGGATAAATTGATAAAATAAAGAAAATATAACAAAGACTGGACGCTTGGTCGAGTGGTAAGTTGTTCGAATGTAAATTTGCAGACCCGAGTTCGAGCCTCCCCTATGGGCAATTTCAATTATTTCTAGCCACAAGGACGACCGGTGTACTTTTTTAAAGCCACATGGATGATTTATGTAATTAACAAAAGGACGAATGGTCTAAATTTTTAGAGCCATAGGGTCGACTTACGTAAATAGCTCTTAGTTATTTGATGCCACATCAGATATTTATTTAATGTGCTTACGATAGAAAAAATGAGGAAGGATTTTGCATTGAATGGGAAAATTAAAAGATTGATGTTGATAATAAAAAAATGTGACAAAATTTGAAAAAAAATTTAGACCATTAAAAAAATTTGAAGAATATAAAACGTTTTTCTTTGATTTGTATGAAAAATCCAACAGTAGGCAAAATGCTTGCAAATTCATGTAGTTCATTAAAAAACATTAAAGAGTTAAAATGTTCTTTTTTGATGAATGAAAAATCCAACGGTAGGAAAAATAAGAAGCAAAAAGAAACAGATACAAATTTTGGGTCTTATCGGGTTTATCCGATAACCCCGAAAGTATGTATATAATATAACCCTAACTCGGCTTTATAATTTTTTCGAGTTTATCGGGTCAACCCGATAAAACTCGATAACATATTGCAACCTAATTCAACCCGATCTTATAAGGCTTATCAGGTTCGGGATTGGTTAGAGTCGGGTTAACCTGACCTTATTGACACCCTAATTGTAACATCATTTTAAAACAAAAGACAAAACCTAACTAGACATTAAAATAGTAGTGGATTTAGTTCCAATGAAAATTAATAAAGGGTGTAATGGATCAATAACATATAATAATAAGCTTTGGATTTAGTTCCATTGAAAATTCTATTTAAGCATAGAAAAGAAAATTATAGCTTAAATTCTTGCAATCAGAAAATTATAAGCTGGTCCCTTGAACACTAAAGTTGAAATTGATTAATATAACCTCAAAATCAGTATGGTTGTGAATTTTTCTATTATTGGACCCTACAAATTTAATATATTCTTATCCTATAACAAGGAGCCTATGAGTATATATATTGGTTGCAAGTGTGAGTATCCATAGCAAGTAGACACATTACACAGAATGAGTAATTCAAAATTGCTTAACTCTTTTATCCTTTCCTGTTTCTTCATCGCTTTTGCTTCATGCACTTCCCCTTATTTCAATACCACTCGTAAATGCTCTGCGCAACAGGCCCGTGCTTTGCTTCTGTTTAAAGAGAGTCTCTTCTCCATCAATGACACATTCAGTCATACATTATGTGAAGATCCGTTTCCAAAGTTGATGAACTGGAACATAAATTCAGATTGCTGTAATTGGGACGGGGTCACGTGCAAAAACACTACCGGTGATATTATTGGTCTTGATCTTCGTTGTGGTATGCTACAAGGTACCATCCATGCTAATTCCACCCTTTTTAACCTTCCTCACCTAGAATTACTTGACATGACTTTCAATAATTTAACGCTTGAACCTCGTGCTCTCATCAATTTGTTTCAAAATTGTACGAATTTGAAAGAACTTTCACTTAGACGTGTTAATATCTCTTCAGGCTTACCAAGTAATCTTAATATCTCTTCTTCTTTGAAAAAAATAAATCTTCGTTCCACGAGAATGCATGGAAAACTGCCTCACAGCCTTTTTAATCTTCGATTGTTGGAAGAACTTGATTTGTCGAATAACAATTTCACAGGTCAAATCCCCTCAGAAATGTCACATCTTTCAAAATTGAGTTTGCTTGATCTCTCTTATAATAGTGGGATTGATTTGCCACCTTACATTTTGAACAATCTCTTATTAAATTCTACTCTTTTGACATACCTTTGGCTTGCTGAAATTAATATAGGTTCAGTTTTACCAACATACCTTAATATTTCTTCTTCTTTAATATCACTCGATCTTACTTCCACCGGCCTGCAAGGGAAAGTACCTGATAACATCTTTAATCTGAAGTATTTGGAAGAACTTATGTTGTCAAATAACAGTGATCTCACTGGTCCGATGCCTATTGTTAACACGAGCACTAGCATCGATCTCAGATGGTTAGATCTCTCGCTCACCAACTTATCAGGAGAGCTTCCATACTCGATTGGCCATCTCAAGTCTTTGGTTTTCCTCGATCTCTCAGATTGTGGTTTGATGGGGTCCCTTCCAGAATCCCTGGTTAACCTTAGGCAACTTGTATTTCTATATTTATCATCTAACATGCTTTCTGGAGTGTTGCCTTCTCGGTTATTTACTCTTCCTTCTTTAGAATATGTTAGGCTCAGTAAAAACATTTTGAAAGGAACTATACCACTTGAGCTATTTTCTCTTCAATCTATGAAAGGATTATCTCTTGGGCAAAATCAATTATCTGGAAAAATTGATGTGCTTGGTTATGTTCCTGTTGCGCAAACATTTCAAAAACTTACCGACCTCACTTATCTAGACCTTTCAAAAAATAACTTTACCGGTGACTGGGAGTTGGATACATTGTTATCTAGCCTAACCAACCTTAGAGAACTCCATCTCTCACGCAGTGGTTTATCTGTTATGACCAAGAATGGTAGTAGCTATGTCAACCCTGACTTTAAGATTTTAGGTTTGGCCTATTGCAAGATAAAGGTATTTCCAAAGTCCTTACGAGCCATGAAAAAGCTTGAAACATTAGATATATCTAATAATGACATACATGGCGACATTCCTGATTGGGTAGGGGAGATAGGAGGAAGTAGGTTGAAACTTTTGGATCTCTCAAATAACTCGATGGTTGGCAGCATTCCAAATGTATATGAGGATTTTGGAGCCTTAGAGGGGTTAATTTTAAATGGAAATCAATTAGAAGGAGAGATTCCCACATCTTTGTATAAATGTCAATCCTTGAAAGTACTTGATTTGGGAAACAACAACTTAAATGGAACATTTCCTAGTTGGTTAGGCGATCTTCCCAATCTGAAGGCTCTTATCCTCAAATCAAATAATTTTCATGGATACATTTTCAGCACATCTGATGTGGAATTCCCATTTCCAAGTCTACGAGTTTTTGACTTATCGAATAATGGGTTTAGAGGTCGACTCCCAGAAAATTATTTTCTGAATTTCAATGCCATGAAGAACGTGGTAAAGAAGGGTACAAAACCAGAATATTTGTACATGGGTGGTCAGTATTACTCTATCATCATTGATTTGAAAGGGGCGGATCATGAATTTGCAAGACTTTTGGTTGAGTACACAATTGTTGATCTGTCAAACAATAATTTCGAAAATGAGATTCCAAACATCATTGGAAATCTAAGGTCGTTAAAAGTGCTTGACTTATCACACAACAAACTCAACGGCCAAATCCCAAATTCTTTTGGAAAACTATCAGAAATTGAATCATTAGATCTATCATGTAACCAACTCACAGGAGAGATTCCCCCAAGCCTTGTAGACTTAACATTTCTTAGTTTCTTAAATATCTCACAAAACCATCTCGTGGGGCGCATTCCAAAAGGAAAACAATTCAACACATTTGAAGGGAATTCATTTGCAGGGAATCCAGAAGTTTGTGGACTTCCGTTGCTTAAAAAATGTGAGTATCCACCAAAACCAGAAGTTAAAGGTGTTGATGAAGATAAGGAGAGGAGTGGATTTACATGGAAACCGGTCGTGTTGGGATATAGTTGTGGAACTCTACTTGGATTAGTGTTGGGCTATTTCATGCTGTCAACCGGGAGACCGAAGTGGTTCAATACACTTGCTGATGCAGCAGAACATAGAATCTTGAAGAGGCAAACTTAGAGAAGATACATATATATATCATGCAATAGATATAACTGAATGCTACATGTTTCGCATTCCCAAAATTGTGCAAAATACCTTAGTATGTTTTTCAAAATATTTATGATGCATGTAAGAAAGATTTGGCCTTCAAAATTTGAAATTGTAGAGAATCTTCTGAAATATGTTGTGATATGAGTATCTATGTATTAGTGTTGTATATGTATACTACGAAGGTACATGGGTGTGTGCACAGCCCATGAGCCGAGGCATTGCTAATTTGTTATTGCAAATCATTTGGATGGGTATAAGTGTTTGGGATTTTATAATCATGTTAATCAATTAACACTACGAGTACACAACGGAATTTGGATCTAGTTTACGCAATTAGGTTAACACATAATTAATAAACAATAAGTAATAAAACGGAACAAGAAAACTAACCCTCGTAGTCACCCGCAAGTATAAAACGAACAAGAAACCAAGTATTCAAAACGAATACCTTTACGAGTCCACACACAAACACTTAAACACAAATACGTTCGATAAAGCTAGTCGAGAAGGTTTACCCAGTCAACCCTTGAATACTTGAACCAACCACGAACCAAGAAAAACCCAACAACTTGTCTTTACTTTTCTGTCCGAGATATCACAACAACTATACCCGATAACCAAATCTTTTCTGTCTGATATCCTTGTCTCTTTTCTGCCCGAGAATGACTAACAGAAAAATCCCCACTTGTTCTTGCTACACAATCTACCAGGAGCTAGCAAGAACTTTATCAAACAAAAGCCTAAACAAGACCTTGAATCAGGATGATTCAAGTTTTAGGGTTTCGAACAAAACCTAATAACCTTAATCGAATCAAATAGAACCGATCGGGTATGGATATGTTTAGGATGAATTGATCGTGAATTTTGCAGATTTAGGGATAGATAATCGTTAGTTTAGATGCATGATGTGTTGGTATTTATATCACTAGAAAACTAATTCTACGTGGACTCAAACTTGAGCTCCAAGTCTCAAATCCAAACACCAACCGATTACTATTTGGACTAGGCCCAAGGCAAACCAAAACCGACCCATATTGAAGGGAAAACCCATCCAATGGGCCGTGTACATAATCGGGCCTCATGCATAAAACGGGTCGTATATTATATCAAGTATTAAACGTATTTAACGTACTCTCGTGTTTAATGTGTATGCCCCCATAGGCTCACACACTTCTAGTCGTTCTCGTGTTAACCAACTCCCATAATCCAACAGCTCCCACTTGGGAGTTGGAGTAGCGGATAGCACAAAAACCAACGACGGAAACGCCTAGCAACGCTCTCACTCGCTATTTAACTAAAAGTGTATGAGATATAGTTTCATAAAATCTTCTCAGTAGCACGGTTATTAATGTCTTACTTTAATCATCCCTTATTATAGATACCGTTAAACCATGGATATGGATCCTAACTCATTCCATATAGTTTAACCATTTAGAATCTTGTTATAGAATTTAATTTGATATACCAAATGTAATCAAGTATCATCTTGCATTACCCTTTGGGTTTGGCCGAACAATTATCTTATTAATTCTGGAGAGACGCCATGGTATCTTTATGCACATATCAAGTGGAGTAACAAATCTTTTATTGACTACAAGTGTTGTGGATGCTGCTTCACATCACTCCAAAATATAGCTTTTATAACTACCTTATTCAGGATAGTGTTTGGCTTATACTTACAAAAATGATATCCGCACATAACAGAACTTGCTTGTATCTCAAGTCTAAGGACGACTTTAACAAACCATTTTCAATATTTTACTTATGACAAGGATCCAAAAGTAAATATTTGAAAGTTGGGGTATCCAATATGCATCCCTTGTGAATACACATGAGTTTGGCGGGAACAATCCACATTCTTGTTAAAATATAACAACACTCACATTTGCCTTACATAACAATATTCCCATATTTTTAACCGACAATGGACATATTTAGAACAATAAAATTATTCAATGATTAAACATGCAAATATAGCATAACAATTATTATATGAATGAATAACAAATACCAAGTATCTTATCCATCATAAAGTAAAAATTGTCTTTCAATCCCAATTATCCAAATACTAAAAACAGATATGCATGAGACTAACTAGTAAGTTGAAGTCTAATGTTTCCAACATTTTCAACCTTTCTTTACAAGAAAAAACTAAATAGTCATCTAAGTAAACTTTTCGAATACTTGTTTCAAATTTTACATATAGTGAGGGATTTGAAATATATGATGAGTGTCTTATCTCATATGCTCATACTATTGCAAGCTTCATAGCATGGAGATGTCGCCCCACCTTTTATGAGGTAATAGAAGTCAACGACACACTGACAATCATCATTACAGTTTCTTAAAATGTAAAGTATTCTCATTCCTTAATGTGTAATGCAACAATGCTCTATGTTGAGCATATCTAGTTAGCAGATTTATCATAAATGATAAAATCCTACTTTAACTAGTATTAATTATCCTTTAGCATCATTGTACTTATACAACACTATGCTTTATAATTTGTAAACATTTGTATTAACAATAATATAAATACTCTCAATTAGATATTGTTGTTGTCAGCTCATCTTGCTCTTGTACAAAAGCAACAACCAGTCTTATACACAATATAAAATATACTTGATAAATCCTATGGATGGATAGGGGGGTTGAATAGCTTTGCCGATTTTAATTTAGTTTCAAAAACATTAGATTCGATATTATGTGAAATCGTATGGATGGATAGGAAGTATAGATCTATAAGTAATGCAAGTAAAGAAAGCAAGTAAAGTAAAGGATATAAATGACACAACCGATTTATAGTGGTTCGGCTACAAGGAAACCTTACTTGCCCTACTCCACTCCCCGAGTCACCTACTCGAGAGTTCAAGCACTATGTCAACAAACTCCTTCAACTCAGCGGAGAAGCCTTCACAACGTCGCTTAAACTTTTTCCGGTACAAAGCTAAATACCCAGTTCTTAACACGGAGGACCAAACCAACAAAACTATAACACAACAACTATGTGAAATATGAAATACAAGATCTTGCTACAGAAATCTTGTGGAGGAACAAATCAATCAAGGACCCCTTGTTTGGATGACTTGTAGTATCTCGTGATCTCGCCTTAGAGAAGGACCTATATGAGAATCACAACAAAAGAAAGAAGAACTACTATATAGATCAAGAGATCTAAGATTAGAAGAATGAAAGAATATATGAGAGAGTTTGTAAGAAGAGGGGTGAGTTACAATGAGGAAATGGCTCTCTATTTATAGACAAAAACTTGCTACTGTTGCACGGATCCCACGAATCCCTTACATGAGGGATCCGTCCAGTGTAAACTGAGGGATCCGTAGGACGCTCCTCCTAAATGGGTTATGGGTCATGGATCATGGGTCATGGGTCATAGAATTTGGACCATGGGTATCCAAATAGATACAATGTATCTAGAAGATGTAATGCATCTAGTCAATGGGTCATGGGTTAGCTCCATGGGTTATGGATACGCTCCATGGGTTATGGTTTTTACCCATCTTAATAAACTATTACAATAAATGAATCATTACAACAATTAATGTTAAATGATTATATATGTAAATGCTTTACAAAACTAACATGTATCCTTATAATTTAACTTATGATAACTTTATATTTGTTATCAACAAAACACAAAGAGATCGCTAAATATCAATAAACATTTTTACGATTTATTTATGTTAGTGCAAATATTACGATATTTAATCTATACAGTCTCGTTTTTTTTGTTGATGACAAACATGTAACTTGTAATACATAACATAAAATGTATAAGTTACTTGTAATTATATTTTGTCTCAACATACTTGCAACACCTCTCGACGACTCAAGTCCTTGTATGCCACAACACAGGTTCGTACATGTTTGTTATGTTGCGTTATGATCAAACCCATAACAAACCATTAAATATGTTTAGTTAAATAGTTTATAAAATAGTTAAGTAATTTTGGTTACTTACATTTTATAAAATACATAAACATAAGTAAATGTGTTGGGTAAAACCCATGACCCAAGACCCATAACTCAATGTCTAGATACATTGTACCTTGGTAGGCACTCAAGTCCATGACCCATGACCCATGATCCATGACCCATAACCCATGGGTAAAGAGGAGCATCCCACGGATCCCTCTAATTGCCCACGGATCCCTTGGAATTACAAGGGCCAGATCCCTCCAGAAGGGATCCTTGGGACAGAAACATAGTTTGGTCTTTTTGCCTATAAATAGCAAGCACCTTCTCACCATATTTTTACACCTTTGCACATAGTTTCTCTCCACGATTTCTAGCATATTTAGATCATTAGGAAACATGTAAACCACCCTCATCTCATATGATCATAATGCTTCTAACTTTCATTTGTTGTAAGCATACTCCCGAAGTGATCCTTCAAAGCAAGCCTAGAGATCTTGCATCCTTACCTACTGAAGTGATCACCCATCACAAGCATACAAGCACATGAAGATCTTCTACAACATGCTTGGGAAACTTGTCATCTTCATTCATAGAAGACTAAATACATCATGCTTTGTGTTCTTGATGTTTAGTTTAGGATTTCATATCCATTAGACACATTTTCTTGGATATTGTCTAGTATCATATTCTTGTATCTATAACTAGATTAGATGGTTTATGTGTTTGTGCCATAAAACACAAGGTTTGTTATGTTGGGCTACAAAACATAACGGGTGTCATAGATGTGTCGTGTTGGTCGGGTAATGGTTCCTCCTTTGTAATGGAACCCGGTATCTAGCCTTGTACCAGATAAAGTGTAGGCGACGTTGTGATAGGTTTGGTTCTACCTCGTGGAAGGACTTGGTATCTAGCCTTGTACCGGATAAAGTGTAGGCGACATTGTGATAGGTTTGGTTCTACCTCGTGGAAGGACTCGGTATCTAGCCTTGTACCGGATAAAGTGTAGGCGACGTTGTGATAGGTTTGGTTCTACCTCGTGGAAGAACTCGGTGTTTAGCTTAGTACCGGAAAAAGTGTAAGCGACGTTGTGTAAGGTTTTCTCCGTCAAGAATGGATTTTGTTGATCTAGTGAAGTAACTCTCGAGTTGGATACTCGGGGAGTGGAGTAGGGCGAAGAGAAGATTCGTGACCGAACCACTATAAATCCTCGTCTCGGTTTGTCTATCCTTTTACTTATCGCTTTACTTTTATTCTTGCTCTATATTGTTGATTGTCTATGTGGTTGATGTTTATGTGTGTGATGCATACTTGGTCTTTCATATAGTCATAAACTATATTTAACACTTTACATATTATTACACGCTTGATCAAGAAAAATAAACAGGACTAATAATGGTGAAACTTGATTTATAATGAACCATTAATCTTGCGGAATCTTATGTGATATTAAGGGGTTGGCCTTACATGCCGTAATGTGTTAAATGCATCCTCGCGTCGAGATTAGCAAATGCAATGGTTTATACTATATTTGATACAAAAGTTTTAAGTTTGAAAAGGAAACATATTCACCCCCCCTCCCCTCTACGTTTTCACAATTGGTATCAGAGCGGGTTAGCTCTAGTTTTTAAAAACAAATGGTTTTCAAAACGAGTAAGGTCCTTATATCAAATTTTTGGTGAAGTCAAGCATAATATGAAAAGTGTTTTGTTGCTTTTTTATCTTTGAAGTTTCGTTGTTAGATATCTTGTTAATCAAGCTTGAATAAAGATTAAAATGGGTAATATAACTTCACTAAAAAGTCTACAAAGGTTAAACCTTTTCGTCGGGTCAAAACATGCATTTTTCTAAATCTGTGTCAGATCCGCGGATCCCTTTGCTATCAAAGGGCGGATCCCTTTTGGAAGGGATCCGGCGGATCCGTGGTACAGAAGACAATTTTTGTCTAAATTTCAAAAATTCATAACTAATTAACCGTAAGTCCGTAGAAGTCGTGCCACCTATCGTTTGAAAGGTATTTGAGTCTACTTTCATTTAAAAATGATTTCATAAACTGATTCAAAACGAAAATTTATAGAATCATTGATTTATAATAGAAAGTCATTTTTCGGTCATAAGTTTTGCACAAACTTTTGATCTAATTGGAGACGGATGTTTTCGTCTTTGAACAACAATGTGTCTTCTTTTGAAATTAAGGTTTTGATCATATTTATAAATATAAAAGAAACTAATCAAGCTTGGTATACATGTTTATATTTAACACAAAGCGATGAAAAGAACTTTCGTATGCTATGCTAAATGATTAATTGTCTTACATTGCATTACTTGATTATTTGCTTATCTCAAATAGTTTTTTTGCTTGTTTATTTGAATAACAATGTGGTTTCCTCACCTTGCTATTCATTCTCTTGTTTGTCGATTTAGTAATATTTTATTAATCAATGTGCTATTTGAAGGAGTGTTTGGGATAACATCTAGGTGTGTCAAAAATGTTAGTTTAAATACTTAGATAAGTCATATAAGTTCAAAAATGTTTAAAACATGTAATATACTAAATGGATTCTAGTTGAGTTTGTCATGTAGGGGTGAGCAAACGACCCGAACGGACCGGACCGACCGACGGACCGACCGAGACCGGACCGGACCGGACCGGACCGACCACATTCGGTCCGGTCCTCGGTCTATGCATTTGGGCTAATTCGGTCCTCGGTCCGGTCCGGACCATAAACCGACTATTTTGGCCTTAGTAGACTCCAAACGGTCCGGTCCGACCGAGACTGGACCGGACCAGACCGACCACATTCGGTCTCGGTCTCGGTCTCGGTTTTTACCTTAATTCGTTCTTCGGTCTTGTCGGTCCGGTCCGGTCCCGGACCGATGCTCACCCTTATTGTCATGTGTGCAACATAAATGTTTTATGTGCTTATATGATTTCTTGATTTCATATTTTATTGTGTCGTTTTCTAAAAACAACAAGAATGTACATCGGATCATAACCTTCACTTGTGTTGATGATGTACTCTCCCGTTTTCCTTTTCATGATCGCTTTCCATGCTTCATAGTAGGATTGACAACTTGATTATTTCATCCGATATACTCAAGTATATTATTTTGCAACACAAATATAATTATTCATATCCGAAAATCCTAACTCGAGCTTTCCAACAACATATGTTGAACGAGCTCATCCAACCATTTTTGTTCACCATATGGACAACTTTTAATTTTTTTTAAAACATAACACCTTCGTCACCTTAGTTGTTTCAAGCATAATATTAATAAAAACGAAGCAAAGTATCATCATTGTTACTCTTCGATAGGCCATTGTAGGAATATAAACTTTCCTAACTTGAGAATGAATACTGGAGAACTTATTGCACTAGAAACTCAATTTGACCTAACGGTTGAATTGCTTCCTTGATAAAAGTTGGGTATGTGGAATCGCCCGTAAAAATGGTCATGTTTAGCCGTAATTGAGCACCGCTAGTAATAGTCTCATATTCATTCTCTCACTTGAAAATTTTATACTCCTATGTTTTCCTAAAGTAAGTTTACAATGGAAATACTTTGCATTGTATTAGGATTACTAATCTAACAAGTTGTATTATTAATTTTTCTTTTAAGTTAATCACAACCACTTGCCTCATCAAGCGATTATCTTGCTTTGATCGAGAAGAGCTACATGACTTCATGGACGAAGCTCATTGTATGCTAATCACCATCCGTAATGACTATAAATAGTTCATTGCTTCCATTGACCAAACCAACCTTCTAAAACAATTCACTTTCTTAAGGACGCATATACATGTGTTTCTTACTCTTCAAATACCAACATATAGGCAAACATCTTTTAGCCAAAACCAACTCACAAAACGGTACTTGCTTCAAGCCTTTCTAAATTTAACACTTTCTCTTCTAAACACAATTCCTTCGTCTCCACAAATAACAACTCCACCTTTTGGATCTAAAGATAGTCTAGATTGTCCTAAACTAGCACTTCACAACTTTTTCTAGACACATACCTTGCATGTCATTGTTAGTGTAAATGATTTACTAATCTAGACCGTAAATCTGTTTTCGGCTTCTTGAATAGTTCTTGTTAAGTTTACTAAACCTCTGTGTTATTTGTGAGCTCAATCTCACTTGATTGCCTATATGTTATTTCTACATGCTCTCCTTGCTATGATTAACTTGTATATATGTATACTTGCTGTAGAAATCATTAGTTTCAAAATTCGAAATATAGAGCAAAATTTTGCAACTATTCTGTTAAGAAAATCTGTCTCAGACGCCGGATCCCTTAGATATAACTAGACGGATCCCTCAAGTGAAGGATCCGTGGGATCCGGGTGGACATAAGTTCCTTTTTAGCCTCCTTGCATCAATCCAACCTTCCAGACCTTATTGGACTAGTTAAACATGCTACATTAGGATCACTTAAACTTTCCTTAGGCTCAGTTGATCTCACATTCACTCATAGATGACTTAGGATCACATTCAAAGTATTTTTGATTTATCATTACTTCAAAACTCATCATCTTTCCACTACAATTTTTACACATTGTTCCTCTCAACTCAAAACACCTAGTTTGATATTTCTTTCAATTTTAGGAAATTGATTTTAGTCATCTTTACCTTAAAATGCTCCAAAAACTAGTTTTTCATTTCTTATAATTTTTTAGAAATTTTCTAAATTTTCCTTTAACCGCCATCTAGTTCCTATAACCATTCACCATCCTCAAAACACTTAGTGTCATCCATGATCACTCATTTGTGTTTCTAAAACTCCATTTTCCCCACAAAAGCCATCATTGACAAATCTCACTCATTAGTCTTGACCACTTAGGTCTCATGCCATGTAAGACACTTAATAGACTGAGTAACTTAGGATAGGTAGGTGCTAGACCTTGATAGAATCCAATCACCTCCTTTTCACCTCATCTATTAGCCGGATCCCTAGACTAAAGCTAGCCGGATCCCTCTAGTGAGGGAACCGGTGGAACCGGGGAACAGAAGGTACATTATCTCTTGAGATAATCATTTCAAATTTCCTTTTTTCACCTAGACACTTTCTTAACACTTAGGATTATCAATGTCTTATATGTTTGTAAATGAGTTGCGTTTATGTGATTATTTGCGTGTTCTTTCTTTTCTTTTCATGATATTATGTGAACGATTTCTTCATTTGTATAAATTTTTCCTTTTGTACTAACTCATTTGGATTCTTGTAGGTTGACAATGGTCGATTTCATCATCAAGTCAAGTTGTGCTCATTCGCACATTTTTTTTTATATATTCCTAATCTTGCATCATCCTAACCATCTTACTCCACTTTTATCAATACTCACAAAGTCATCATGTCTACCACCTCTATTGAGTCATCAACCGAGTCAAAGTGTCATCTTGATACCTTTCATCACCATCCCTTGCTAATCTTGAGTCTCTTTATTACCTAGTAAAACTTGACCTCTCATCACCTCCACCACAACTTCCATACCTCTAAGTCATAATGATGATTTCTATCATTATCACCGTGTCCAAGGTCTAGTTCATAAACTACGTGATGAAGTATGTTTCATGTTCTACCACATCCTACTTGTGTCAACCACAACCTCAAACCTCAAGCTACTTGTGTCAACCACATTCTACAAGTGTCTCACTATCACTACAATTCATGGTCTCTCAACCATCCTCCACAAACATCTATGTTTTCAAAAGCCAAGTGAATTTCATAATGAAATGCGTCTCATCTCCAAATAAATTTATTTTCTTACCTTGAACAACCGTTGTTGATCCCAGTTGAGCAAACGATCTAATATAGAAACTGACTTTAAACAAGAACTTATTAAGTATCACGCGAAATTTAATACTTAACCTTAAGAAGAAGAACAATAAACATTCAACACCTCAATATTATTATTAATACGAATACTCTAACCAGTATTAGGGTTTTACAACCTTGAAGTGTATCGACCTTAGATATAAAACATACGTATATCTAATATAACCTAAGACCTCCTTTTATAGGCTAAGGAGTCCTTTACATTATACAATACGTAACCTACAAGATAAATATCTTTTCCATATTTATCTAATACATAATACTAAACCGACTATATAAGACTAGCAGTGGTTACATATCAATATCCGTGGTTGCACAATACTACTAGCCGCGGTTTTTCTTCATCCGTGGTTACATTCTTCTGTCCGTGGTTATATCAACTCTGTCTATAGTTCCAGTACTTAGAATAATTCTTGATTCAAGGAACCAAAAACCCAACAATCCTCCCCTAAACTTGATACATTCAAACAGAATTCTCAAGTTTCCTTTAAGCTTAAAACATCTGAATTGGAGGATGTAGCCAAACACTTACTAGATTTAAGAATGTTTTCATACTTCAGCAACAAAGTGTAAGCTTGACCATCATAGGGCACCAACATCTTGATAATACCAAGCTTCAACATCTGAGCAATAACTGCTGGATACTTATTCAGTTGAGGATAATCACCTTCTACAAGCATATGAATAACTTCTCCAGAAATAGTTAAAACATGAACTCCACAAGTTTGATATAAAAACCAGCTTGTAACATTACCATTGTAGAGTCCTTTCCATTCAGGTTCATCATGAGTAGGTTCAAATAAGATCTTCAAATGATGATAAACCAGTCTCTCATGATAATCATTTGGATGTACTTCACCAAACTTATTCTTGTAAAGTATCCAAAGATTCATCAAATCATCTCTATCAAAATACTGAAGCATCTGTGAAAATTTATTATACTCATAAACTTCATTGTTGAGTCTTTGAATTTTCCAAACTCCTTCACTTCCAACTTTAAGCTTAAACTCATAAGAAATAATTTGATTAACATCTTCAACTACTTTCAGTCTTTTAGAATCAGATGTCTCCTGAATCTCAGATTTTCTCTTTTGTTTACTTTGAATCCACTCTTCTTCCTTTTTAGAATTCATTGGACAGAAATCATCATTATTAATCTTCATACATCTCATGTAAATCTCATAAATTCTTTCAAATGAACACTTATTAAGATTATCAGAAATATGTATGCCTGAATTCTTAATAATCTTCATCAATACATTCCTCATCTGTGCAATTGTAGGAGGTTTCTTTCTTATAACTTGTTTCTTTTCTTTACTGATCCTCCTTGCCCATTCACCTAAAAGTCTAGCTCTTTCCTCATCATCCAACAATGGCCATTCTTGTGCAGTATACTCATCATTAATTTGTTGAGAAGCTTGAAGATAGTTTTGTGATTCATACTGTAACACCCCAACCCGACAAGGGTAGAAGTGTCACATTCTGGTGTCATATCAGAACATACAAATAAAATATTTACAAACGGAAACCTTAAAAATGAAGTATCAAATCAAAAACTCTTCAAAGTAAGTCCAAATAATAAGGTAACTAGGGTTGGTCCACTCAGAAAATCCAACTCTCAGCCCATCAAGCCCATCTTCAAACCTAAAACCTGCCGCAGGAAAAGAAATGCGGCTGAGCTTACAAAGCCCAGTGAACAGATATAACAGAAACGAAAACTAAACAAAATAGAAATACGAAATAAAACAAAGAAACGAATAACGAAGTCACAACGGAATGAGATCAATAAATCATTGAGGATTTTGCGGAAACACAATCATACAGGAATCCGGAAGAACAAATAGCAACTAAGAACAAACACATATCATATTGATGGCACCAACGCAAACGCATCAAGGTAACCAAACATTAACTAAAGCATGAAATTCGAGTACATATGAGCCAAACGAAATATCAAAAGGCTAACGGAAACAATTTCTAGAAAGTAAACATGGCATTCATACAAGTCAATTAATCTACATTTAACACACTAAATCCAATATTGTAGCAAATGAATAGCAGTCAAATCATGGCAGTCACACATGCAAATAGAAAACATAGTAGGAAAACTATAAATAAATAAGCAAAAGACATAGCATAGCAATTAGCAAATTATCAAAACAGATATCAATATTTAAACCATTTTCCAAACCAAAACTTAATATAAACAGAGTCTAAACATGGCAGATCAACATAAGCAGATAGATACCCTAACGGATAGGCAAGGTTCACCAGATTAACTGAACAATCATACTTAATAAACTTTCAGGATACTCACTTTCACACTAGCACATTCATCTCACAGATCAACTAATTCACATAACGATAAACTAACATAATATCAGATGACAGCCTGCGAATCATATTGAAAACATATTAATCATATCCTAGCATAGTAGACGGTAGTCACTTAAACATACAAAAGCATAACCACATATAATAACATATAATAAGCCTAGCACATAATTATAAACACTTGAACATACCGAATCAATATCAGAATACTTAATACAGAAATAACAGATAAAGATTTAGTTAACTACCACGAGCCCAGAACATATCATATCCGAAATATCTTTCTTATTCAGAAGGTAACCTCATAAACTAATTGGAGTAGTTAGCTCCCAGAATTTTGTGAAGACGCGTATTGCACACGACATCATTCACCAGAAACATATCGGATAACGGATCGATCTAGGATGCATCCATACGCCCCAACACAGATAGTGGCCATACTATCAATAAACGATAACGGAAAGGGACGTGGCGAACATCACTCTACTACCCTAGAGTCATGTCGAGGTGCATCACGACACGGACATGGAACCCCATGACTAGTGAGAATATTGGCTCGGGTGTCAAACTAACTTAGGTCAAACAGATTGTCATAATTGACACGGATCATAATCAAACACAAAGTTCAACAGATAACATATCTGATAATTCATATCATAAGGTTCATGTTCAAAGGTTCGAAGTCGAAGTTAATGTCGTAGTCACATATCATACTTTCATAACCAAATGTTCACAATTCAGAAATTCATAGTCAAATATAGCAAGGTTCAACAAATGTGCGTATCAAAGTCTTTCTAACATAACGCTCAAGTCAGATATTGCATGATTCAATAAAACAGGTGTTTCAAACAAACAACAGATCAAACAATCAGAAAGGGTTCATAGCAATGGCATAGGAAACCCTAATAATTGAAATAGAAAAGCTAACGAAAGAAAACGTCATAAGAAACCTTTACTGAAAAGGTCAGAATATCTGTACCTTAAAGCAAATAAGAGAAGAGCAAACAAATGAGTGAATCACGAAGACATAACGTCGCGTCTCCTTCAACGAATCTACACGGATTACGGTTCGTATAATACTTATTAGCTCATTTAAGTCATAACGGATTAATGGCTTATATAAATCGTGGTATTCTCATTTTTTTATTAATGGACCGAAATAAATACTTTAGGGTAATAATTATTAATTAGCCATACTTAGGGATTACAAATGATAAATGGTAAATTTAAAGGTTTAATATGACAATATAGTAAAGTTATAGGTCAAATATGATAGATTCCAAAGATTAGGGTCAAAAGTAACAACTTAACAAAGTTCAGGGTTTGCATGGACCAATATCTAAAGATGAGGGTTAAAATTAAAAATATATAAATATATTAACATGCAACATAATGACCTCGTACAGTAGCCTTTCATTTTGTTTTTCTTATATTTCAAATCGATTTCAACATGCCAACTTAAGTCTTGATCGCGGTTTAAACGACTAACCGACACGACCAATTAAACACCCGTGACTATTAACCCCCAACTCGACTTACCCGACACACTTTCAAAACTCCAAACGACCCAACCATTTTTCCCGCGATTAGCTTCGATTTACATTACAAGACCATGCATACTCTACTCTTTTGTGTTTGAAATCTCAGTATGTATAAAATGAATGTAGACCATTTGTTAAAATAACACTACGCATGAATTCATTTCGAGACCACAACCATACGCATAACTTAACCATTTCCAACTCATGAATGCTACTACAATACAAGCAAAGACACAAACTTAACCATTCATGTTATATATATATATTAGCCATTCGATTATATCATATACATAGTCGATCTTCACATTATCCTGTCAAGGTTTATTTTATCTTCGTATTGACTTTTATTTAAACGAAACGAAAATGAACAAGTGACATGTTAACGTGACACATGCTTATACGAATTATAAAGGATATCAAACAAGATCTTAGGGTAACTTACGATCGGTTGCACGAGAGGAACACAAGAACGAGATGAGGATCAGGCTACTAATATCAATACTTTCGAACCAATATATTCAACGAACCAAAACTCTTCGAACTAAACCACGAACATGTCTCGATCACGAACCAAGCCAAACCAACAGCCACCTTTCGACTTCGAACCCGTAATCACAGCAGCCTTCGAACCAAAGACTCACGATCACAACCACCTTCTTCTGCTAGCTTTGGTCGAATGGAGAAGGAAGAAACCAAGACTTGCCGTCACTTTTATGATTAGGGTTTATGTGTGTTTTTGAGATGTGGATTGGTAAGCGAAAAAGTGAGATTAAAATCACAACAGAATATCAAGGCGTGGGATATGGCCGAATATCAAGGAAAAATCACAACATAATTATTCACTTTCCAACTTAACCATATGGGCTTTGTAATTTCATTTGTCATGCATTTGTTTGAACATAAGGTTTACAAATAAGATAAAAGGGACATATGGTGTTCGGTTCTGCCAAGTAAAAAGGAAAAACAAAGGGCCCAAATCAATCTTTAAATGGCCTTGAATTAAGTTACAATGGTTAGCAAATTTTTCGGCCCATGCACATTTAGTAGCGTGTGGTTTATTTTAGACGTAAGCGTAAGTATTTTTAATGATCTCGTACATTTGGTTCTTCAATCATTTATAAGTTAGATTGAATTTACATTTGATGAGCATTGACATATTTTCCGTATTTTATACATATTAAATTTGAGGGGTAAAATAGTCTTTTCACACGTTTTAGATTTTTAGGGTTTTACAACTCTTCCCTTCTAAAAGAAAATTTTCGTCCTCGAAAATTGAAGTCGCAGAGGTACACGGAGACGTACAAGTTTAGGGCAGACGTAGCAATACATAGTTTCGCACAAATCATAACGATTTCGAGTCCAAAGAGTACAAGACTTATACGTAACATATGTCAGTGAGAATCTCGCAAGGAGGTAAAGAATTTCAAACAGATATGGAAGTTGACAAATAACTGATATGAGTCCTAACCCATCCACGTACCAACCCCAGGCATTTCCCAAGATGTCGTATGATTTCAATAAGTTCAAATTATATGATCTCGGTATTATCACGGTGATCAGGCGTCATAATACTTGCATCACATAACAAGTCCTTATTGTCATCATATTCTGTCCCGGGTCATGACAAACCACATAACCAATATCACAACAAAACATATCACATACTGATAGCAATTAACATACCAAAACGGACGGATACACATACATGCAGCATATAATACATCAAACCAACTTACCATAACACAAAGAAGGGAGGCCACCAACTTGCTCAAAACGGTTCCTCATGACTCATTACTGACGATCCAAAAGAAAAACTGAGATATTAACAAAATGCTAAACGATAAAACTTCACGATTCAAACCGAGTTCTGAACAAATCGAAGAAAGTAGTACCGATGAAGATCATATAGCAAAATATCAAACATCCTCAGAACGTGTGACAAACAAATCGGAATAACACAAGTCGCGCCCAGTCATATGAAGTAGATGAACCTTCTCAGCCACCAGTTGAATCTTTTCTCTGTCTTTGCGCCTTTGGTTGGTCCGTCCAGATTCCTCCAGCAGCATCCTGATGCCTCCAAAGAAGACGGTCGGGTGTGGCTTCTGCTTCACGAACCTCTCCAGGGACTGTTGCAGCGATGCAGGGTCAACACCATCAAATTCGGCTCCACGGGTAGTCTCCACCTAATGATCCACAAACGGATGTACGAAGACAAAATAACAAAGTTCGATGCGAAAAGAAGAAGGCCAAATCAGTGAAGACAAAAGAATATCAAAGTCAAATCTGAACGATAATCAAAATGAATCGAAAGAGATCGAAGCACGGAAGCCTAATGTCTACCCAGTCCTCACAGGTCAATCCTAAGGTTAACAAGACGAAACACGGTGCTCGATACCATAATTGTAACACCCCAACCCGACAAGGGTAGAAGTGTCACATTCTGGTGTCATATCAGAACATACAAATAAAATATTTACAAACGGAAACCTTAAAAATGAAGTATCAAATCAAAAACTCTTCAAAGTAAGTCCAAATAATAAGGTAACTAGGGTTGGTCCACTCAGAAAATCCAACTCTCAGCCCATCAAGCCCATCTTCAAACCTAAAACCTGCCGCAGGAAAAGAAATGCGGCTGAGCTTACAAAGCCCAGTGAACAGATATAACAGAAACGAAAACTAAACAAAATAGAAATACGAAATAAAACAAAGAAACGAATAACGAAGTCACAACAGAATGAGATCAATAAATCATTGAGGATTTTAGGAAACACAATCATACAGGAATCCGGAAGAACAAATAGCAATTAAGAACAAACACATATCATATTGATGGCACCAACGCAAACGCATCAAGATAACCAAACATTAACTAAAGCATGAAATTCGAGTACATATGAGCCAAACGAAATATCAAAAGGCTAACGGAAACAATTTCTAGAAAGTAAACATGGCATTCATACAAGTCAATTAATCTACATTTAACACACTAAATCCAATATTGTAGCAAATGAATAGCCAAATCATGGCAGTCACACATGCAAATAGAAAACATAGTAGGAAAACTATAAATAAATAAGCAAAAGACATAGCATAGCAATTAGCAAATTATCAAAACAGATATCAATATTTAAACCATTTTCCAAACCAAAACTTAATATAAACAGAGTCTAAACATGGCAGATCAACATAAGCAGATAGATACCCTAACGGATAGGCAAGGTTCACCGATTAACGAACAATCATACTTAATAAACTTTCAGGATACTCACTTTCACACTAGCACATTCATCTCACGGATCAACTAATTCACATAACGATAAACTAACATAATATCGGATGACCCTGCTAATCATATTGAAAACATATTAATCATATCCTAGCATAGTAGACGGTAGTCACTTAAACATACAAAAGCATAACCACATATAATAACATATAATAAGCCTAGCACATAATTATAAACACTTGACCATACCGAATCAACATCGAATACTTAATACGAAATAACAGATAAAGATTTAGTTAACTACCACGAGCCCGTAACATATCATATCGAAATATCTTTCTTATTCATAAGGTAACCTCATAAACTAATTGGAGTAGCTAGCTCCTAGAATTTTGTGAAGACGCGTATTGCACACGACATCATTCACCGAAACATATCGATAACAGATCGATCTAGGATGCATCCATACGCCCCAACAGACGATAGTGGCCATACTATCAATAAACGATAACGGAAAGGGACATGGCGAACATCACTCTATCGCCTCTAGAGTCATGTCGAGGTGCATCATCGACACGGACATGGAACCCCATGACTAGTGAGAATATTGGCTCGGGTGTCAAACTAACTTAGGTCAAACAGATTGTCATAATTGACACAGATCATAATCAAACACAAAGTTCAACAGATAACATATCTGATAATTCATATCATAAGGTTCATGTTCAAAGGTTCGAAGTCGAAGTTAATGTCGTAGTCACATATCATACTTTCATAACCAAATGTTCACAATTCAGAAATTCATAGTCAAATATAGCAAGGTTCAACAAATGTGCGTATCAAAGTCTTTCTAACATAACGTTCAAGTCAGATATTGCATGATTCAATAAAACAGGTGTTTCAAACAAGCTACAGATCAAACAATCGAAAGGGTTCATAGCAATGGCATAGGAAACCCTAATAATTGAAATAGAAAAGCTAACGAAAGAAAACGCCATAAGAAACCTTTACTGAAAAGGTCAGAATATCTGTACCTTAAAGCAAATAAGAGAAGAGCAAACAAATGAGTGAATCACGAAGACATAACGTCACGTCTCCTTCAACGAATCTACACGGATTACGGTTCGTATAATACTTATTAGCTCATTTAAGTCATAACGGATTAATGGCTTATATAAATCGTGGTATTCTCATTTTTTTATTAATGGACCGAAATAAATACTTTAAGGTAATAATTATTAATTAGCCATACTTAGGGATTACAAATGATAAATGGTAAATTTAAAGGTTTAATATGACAATATAGTAAAGTTATAGGTCAAATATGATAGATTCCAAAGATTAGGGTCAAAAGTAATAACTTAACAAAGTTCAGGGTTTGCATGGACCAATATCTAAAGATGAGGGTTAAAATTAAAAATATATAAATATATTAACATGCAACATAATGACCTCGTACAGTAGCCTTTCATTTTGTTTTTCTTATATTTCAAATCGATTTCAACATGCCAACTTAAGTCTTGATCGCGGTTTAAACGACTAACCGACACGACCAATTAAACACCCGTGACTATTAACCCCCAACTCGACTTACCCGACACACTTTCAAAACTCCAAACGACCCAACCATTTTTCCCGCGATTAGCTTCGATTTACATTACAAGACCATGCATACTCTACTCTTTTGTGTTTGAAATCTCAGTATGTATAAAATGAATGTAGACCATTTGTTAAAATAACACTACGCATGAATTCATTTCGAGACCACAACCATACGCATAACTTAACCATTTCCAACTCATGAATGCTACTACAATACAAGCAAAGACACAAACTTAACCATTCATGTTATATATATATTAGCCATTCGATTATATCATATACATAGTCGATCTTCACATTATCCTGTCAAGGTTTATTTTATCTTCGTATTGACTTTTATTTAAACGAAACGAAAATGAACAAGTGACATGTTAACGTGACACATGCTTATACGAATTATAAAGGATATCAAACAAGATCTTAGGGTAACTTACGATCGGTTGCACGAGAGGAACACAAGAACGAGATGAGGATCAGGCTACTAATATCAATACTTTCGAACCAATATATTCAACGAACCAAAACTCTTCGAACTAAACCACGAACATGTCTCGATCACGAACCAAGCCAAACCAACAGCCACCTTTCGACTTCGAACCCGTAATCACATCAGCCTTCGAACCAAAGACTCACGATCACAACCACCTTCTTCTGCTAGCTTTGGTCGAATGGAGAAGGAAGAAACCAAGACTTGCCGTCACTTTTATGATTAGGGTTTATGTGTGTTTTTGAGATGTGGATTGGTAAGCGAATAAGTGAGATTAAAATCACAACAGAATATCAAGGCGTGGGATATGGCCGAATATCAAGGAAAAATCACAACATAATTATTCACTTTCCAACTTAACCATATGGGCTTTGTAATTTCATTTGTCATGCATTTGTTTGAACATAAGGTTTACAAATTAGATAAAAGGGACATATGGTGTTCGGTTCTGCCAAGTAAAAAGGAAAAACAAAGGGCCCAAATCAATCTTTAAACGGCCTTGAATTAAGTTACAATGGTTAGCAAATTTTTCGGCCCATGCACATTTAGTAGCGTGTGGTTTATTTTAGACGTAAGCGTAAGTATTTTTAATGATCTCGTACATTTGGTTCTTCAATCATTTATAAGTTAGATTGAATTTACATTTTATGAGCATTGACATATTTTTCGTATTTTATACATATTAAATTTGAGGGGTAAAATAGTCTTTTCACACGTTTTAGATTTTTAGGGTTTTACACATACCATGTAGCTAACCATTTCTGACTAGCTTCCTCTTCTTCTTGCTTCCTTTTCTCTAAAGCTGCTTGTTCATCAGCTAACATCTTTCTTACATACTCTTCATCATAAGCAACCTGTTCTGCTTTAATTTTAAACTTCAATTCTGGTTCTGCAACTCCTTTACCTTTTCCAACAATTGATTGAGTCACCTTCTTTCTTAAAGGTTCACCAATAACTAAACTTTTGATTTTGGGTTTGGTTGTAGTAGATTTAATAGATGAAACAGGTTCAATGATGGGTGTGGAACAAGCTGAAGTCTTACTTAGATTAATCAATGTACTTGCTGCTTCTTTCTCAACTTCTTTAGATTTAGGTGGTGATACAGAGATGGTTGTAACAATGGTGGAAGTAGTTAGAACAACAGTGGGTACAATAGCCATTTCTGAAACTGCACAGTGCTTTCAAGAAAACTATCCATGGTTGCAGACACACTAGCAGTGGTTGTGTTCTGCATCACTTCATCTTCTACCACAGTTTTCAAATTTTCAAGAACGGCCTCATTCCCATTTTATCGGATACAAAAATTCTTGATCTCCACTATCAACATTTTCTTCCATAGATACATCTACAGCCTCCCCTGAATTCATGCCATCACTCCTCCCCTGTTTGGATACATTCTCCACATTCAGAGCTGGAGAGGAGTCCACCTTCTTTTTCTTTCTCCTTAGTTGCCTTAAAGCAGCAACCCAAGGCCTTCTCATCTTTTCCAAAACCAATACCCTGTGCTTCAATCTCCTAATATCTTTACCCTGAAGCACAGACAACTTCCGAAGACTTGAGATTGTTTTCTCCATCATGGTACATTTAGCCTTCAATTCATTTAATCGCTCAAGAATATCCTCCCCACTTCGACCTGTGTGAACTGGTCCGAGAGGTGGTTCATTGGAAAAGTCATCATGTACCAACTTAGGATCCGTCAATTCAAGTTCATGTTCCAATCTATCCTCATCACTTCGAGCTGTGTTAACTGCTCCGAGAGGTGAATCCTTGGATATAGTAAACATAGCATCAGACCTAGCCTGATCCTCTATGCACCCTTGAGTAGCCAGTTGGCTAGGTATTCCTCCACCTGTGGTAAGTTCCAAGGAACTCTCCACATTAGGAGTTTCCAAAGGTTGGGTCTTAATGATGTTTCCACTATCCTGATCAGCATCTAAGCATGAATCAGTAGTGGAAGCCCTTCCAATCATGTCACCTCCACTCCATGTGACAGCCTCATGAACAACACCACTAGCACTAGCCTGAGGTAGCTTAGCACCCTTCTGTCTCCTAGTCCATACAATTGGTTGAACAATGATTTGAGTTTGACTAAAAGTAGGTTGAGTTGCACTAACAGTGATTGCAAGTGTACTATCAGTGGATTGAGGGGTACTAGCAGCGGGTTCAGTGACTATAAGTTGAGATTCAAGACCTTTATCAAACTCAGGATCAGCAGGCAAATCAAGCATATGGGGAAATAAAGGAACATCTCTAATTTGTACATTTTGTGGCTGATTCCTCATATGTGCAAAAACCTTAGGAAGCATATGATGTACTTCATACTCCCTATGAACAAAATTTTATAATCATCAGTGATAACTAGGCAATACTGCTTATGGTTCAAACTTTTAACAAATGTAGGTCCAAATAAGTCCATATGAAGCATAAACAGTGGTTGTGTGATGGTGTTAACTGTTTTGGTCTTACAAGAGGCTCTATGTTGTTTTCCTTTTTGACAAGCCACACAAAGTTCTTTACACTCAAAAACCTTAGAAGGTAAACCTCTCACTAAGTTGCCTTTTACCAGTTTATTGATTGTTTTAAAATTGAGGTGACCTAGCCTTCTATGCCATAATTTTGACTCATCTACAGATGCTTTAGCAAACAAACATGTTAAGGACCTATTAGGAAGAACATCTTTAAGATCAAAGCAATATATGTTTTCTTTCCTAGGTACCCTAAGTTGTATAAACTTCTCATCAGGCATCTTAAATTCAGGTGACAACACCACACACTCAGTTTCACCAAAAAGTACCCAGTTTTTCTTATCACACATTTGAGAAACACTGAAGAAATTATACTTAAGTCCTGTACTGATAGACCTTTTCAAAGTCTAAATTCCCTGCTCGATTGTGCCTCGCCAAGTATCTTTCCTCCCTTTGGATCATTGCCAAATGCCACATATCCTCCATCAAAAGCTTCAAAATCTTCCAAGTTGCTCCCATCCCAAGTCATGTGCCTAGAGCAACCACTATCAAAACTCCTTTATCTTTTAGCTCATCTTGTAGATTGCCCCGCACATGAAATTAAACAAGTTAGTTCCTTTTGTGGACCCAAGCCAATACGACTTGGGTCCGCCTGTGCATCAATATAATCAAATTTGTTTAGGTCCATTGATGCACAGTTGACATGATGTAAAACCTTGGTCTTATGTTTCCATTGCCAACTAGTGAGGCCTTTACAAAGATAAAAATGGTTTCCAACCAATCGTGTCGCTTATCACCTTTGGAATTTTTAAAACTTCTTTTGTATCATTAGTGATATTTTGCTTAGCAGGGTTTACAGTTTGCTTAGCAGTGTTTACATTTTGCTTAGCAGTGGTTGGAACCCATTTGGGTGCAGCAGTGACAATTGATTTTGTATTTCCATTCCTCATTAACACTGCTCTAGGAATCATGTTTCTGTTAGGATGAAGGTTTGTTTTATTTGAAAAGTTTTGGTGATTTACCCTCCTCCAATGATTCCAAACTTGTGGTCTGTTTTTATAACAGTTTCTCTGTAAGTGCTCAAAACTACCACATGAAAAACAAGCCTTTTTAACACATTGAAACTCATCTCCTAACCTATTTGAAATTAGTCCATTGAAGTTTCTCTGGTTTCCCCTAGGTATATATCTTTTTAACTGTTCCCTAGGTACTTCCTTGTACTCTACTACTTTCTTAGCAATTTGAGCTCCAAATCTAGGCACAAGGTTGGCTTGCTTAGTATCAACTTCCTTAAGAGGTTCTATCTTCTCAGGCTGTGTTGATACAGATCTATCTTCCTCAGAATCTGATTCTCAATCTTCAATGATGGGAACATCAGATGATTTATCAGTACTTATCTTAGGTGATTCATTCTTGTTAGTCTCACCTACAGATTTATTGAAGCTAAATTCGCTACTAAATGAGAGCTCTTTTGCAGGTGGTGCATGTTGCATAAGAGTTGGTGGGGGCATATTATTGTATCCTATCCCAGACATTAAATGACTCTCTATAGATTTATGAACCATATCAAAAGCAAATTGTGTTTTAGCTACCCTTACAACATGTTTTTCTTTTTTTTCTAGGGCCTTTTGTTTTACACTCTCTGCCTCTGCTAGTTTATCTTTAAGCATCTTAATCTCTCTATCTTTAAGATCAATTTCACCACCTAGTATATTGATCTTATCTACATACTCAAATTCACATTTAATACAGTACTTTAACTTCTCTTCCACAATTTCTAGACCAACTCTATAACCTAGGTTGTCTATAGACAGTCTTTCTACTTCTTTTCTTAAACTCTCAGTGATAGCTTTTTGAGATTCTAAGTTATCATGACATGACTTAAAAGAACAAGTAGAATCATTAGATACCTCAGAATCTGAACCATAAGATGAAGCATATGCCATTAGAGCAAAGTTATGCTCTTTTGAAGCTTCACTAGCAAGAAAAGCTGCATTGGGTCCTTCTTCAATTTCATCACTCTAGTCATAATCACCAAGACCATCTTGAGCCACCAATGCTGAAGAAGGAGCAGACTCTTCGCTGGTCTTCTTGATGCCTTCAATCCTCTTAGGTGCTCGACATTCCCTTGCAAAGTGACCCTTCTTCTTGCAGTTAAAGCACTCCATCTTGCTTTTGTCGAACCCAGCTCTTCTTTTACCATCATACTTGACTTGTCTTCCAGTCCTTCTCAGAAACTTCCTTGCTTGAAGAGTCAACATTGCCATTTGCCATTGAAGATTAATCTCCTCAAGATCATCAGGATCAATTTGATCTAGATCTTGATTCAAAACCGTAACACAGGAAGTTAAATCAGCCAGAAAATCACAAATTGCACCATGACTGACATTATCACTAACAGTGGTATTGTTTGCAATAGTCGTGGTTATACCATAGGCAGCAGTGGATACATCTTGTGAATTCTTGTGATTGGTAGAAACAAAGGCAATGTTTTGGCTAGATGAAGATGTACCAGCAATGTTGTTCTCAGACTCATATACCTTCAAGTTGTTGTAGAGATTGTCTAGAGTCATCTTTTCAAAGTCATCCTTGTTCCTCCACACAACAGTATGCATAGCCCGGTCGGTGATAAACTTCGATGAACTTTAGATTAATATCTTCTTGAGCAACTTTGTAGTCCACGACTTCAATTGGTGATAAGCTTTTGAAGTCTGTTATAGGTGCCATCAAGTTTTTCTCCACTCAGAGCAGTGAAGTTTTCAAGTTGATGCTTGAGCATATTTTTCCTTGATTTCTTAGTAGCTTCATTACCAAAGAAACCTTGTTTCTATAGCATCCATAAGCTCCTTAGCGACTCATATTGTTCAAAATCCAAAGCATATTCATTAGGTATTCCCATAGAGAGAATACTATGAGCTTTAATCTCCATCTTTCTCTTAGCCTTGTCGATCTCACTAACAATGGCTATTTCTTTGCCATCATCACCCTTCTTAGGAAGAGTATCACCTTTTTCCACAACATCCCAGAGAGCATAATCAATCATGCGAATGTATTGCCTTATTCGCATTCTCCAGATTTGGTACTCACCATGCTTGAGCATGGGCACCTTTGAAGCAGTAACCATGTGTGTTTCGTCAGACATCTTATCTTAGTTGAACAAAACTTAACTTGACTTCTTCTTGATTACAGTTTCTAGATCACAAGCTTTGATACCACTTGTTGATCCCAGTTGAGCAAACGATCTAATATAGAAACTGACTTTAAACAAGAACTTATTAAGTATCACGCGGAATTTAATACTTAACCTTAAGAAGAAGAACAATAAACATTCAACACCTCAATATTATTATTAATACGAATACTCTAACCAGTATCAGGGTTTTACAACCTTGAAGTGTATCGACCTTAGATATAAAACATACGTATATCTAATCTAACCTAGGACCTCCTTTTATAGGCTAAGGAGTCCTTTACATTATACAATACGTAACCTACAAGATAAATATCTTTTCCATATTTATCTAATACATAATACTAAACCGACTATATAAGACTAGCAGTGGTTACATATCAATATCCGTGGTTACACAATACTACTAGCCGTGGTTTGTCTTCATCCGTGGTTACATTCTTCTGTCCGTGGTTATATCAACTCTGTCCGTAGTTCCAGTACTTAGAATAATTCTTGATTCAAGGAACCAAAAACCCAACAACCGTACAACCCCTAAACCAACCACGATGATGCAAGTAGTAGGATTATTCTCTTTTTGACACTAATCCTTTCTTTGTAGGTTCATATATATACACTTTGATGTGTATGAGATTCTAGTCTATATATGGACGAAATTTTACACTAATTTTTTTCTTTGTAGGTTCACTCATATGCATGGGTTTGTATATGGCACACTTGTCTTCGGACGAGGTTTACTTTTTAATTTTTTTTGTAGGTTCTTCTTGACGCCCTCGAGCTAGGGAGCTTAGTCGAGCATCTACAAAGTGAATCATATGACTTACTCGTCCAATGACCTAATATATTTTTCACTAATTTTTTGTTTTGTAGATTTTTAAAATACACTAGGAGCACTTGACGTCCTCAATAAAGGGGAGCTTTCGTCAAAGCAAAAACATTGCAAATTTTACAATACTTTCGTCTTATCTTCCTAAAATACTTGACTCCCTTAACAAGGGGGAGCAACCGTCAAGGTGGAGCATGCACACGTTCATTCTTCAAAATTCCTTTATGTTTCAACAAAAGGGAGATTTCTTTCTCATCATATATATATATATATATATATATATATATATATATATATATATATATATATATATATATATATATATATATATATATATATATATATATATATATATATATATATATATATATATATATATATATATATATATATATATATATATATATATAGGGGATAGTTAACGTGAGATCAAACTTAAAGTTGTAAAAATAAGATCAAGTCTAAAAAACTACTAAAATATTTTAAATAACAATTTTAGCAATAATACACATAAAAATAATATTTTAATACAAATTAACATTTTAGCAACTAATAACCAAATGATACATGAGTTTGGATTAGTGATACACCTGATACACATTACACTAATAAATATTCCAAAATCTGATACACAAACAAAAACCTGATACACATTACACTTTTAATCAAAGTGTATCACCTAGGTTTCGTAAATTTTAAAAATAAATCTATCGAAACTTTAACAATTTTAGTTGTAGTATATAAAAAATTTATTTTTGTTGTAAGGAGAGTGTCGTTTGTTAAATTTTAGTTGAATCTTATTTCAACAACTTTAAGTTTAATCTTATTTGATCTAGATTCTATATATATATATATATATATAGGGGATATCTTGGCTACAATTTTTGTAGCCAACTAGCTACAATTCTCCACAAAAAATACACAAGAAATTAATTAGGGGCCCGCAAAAATAACTCTCAGGACACAAAAAGAGTCAGGGACCCACAGTTTAAAGCACAATATTGTAGCCAATTAGCTACAAAATATTGTAGCTAATATATTCCCATATATATATATATATTCCTTAAAACTAACCTTGATGTAGGTTAAGCCTCAAAAATTTGATCCATTAATCAGTTGGCAACAATATTTTTAATTCAAAGGATCTTTCTATGTATTTTTTTTGTGTGATTCTCTAGGTTCCTCTTAAAGGCGAGATCACCACCTCTTGAAGACGTGCAAGCTCAAGGTCATGAGTTGCTAAGCTTCGTTATCATCAAGACCACTGAAGTGAATCTTGTTGATAATTCTCCTCTTCCTCCATTAGTGTTTCGTGTTGAAGGTATTGGCGTGGTGTGCCAATTGGAGCAATAAGGTGTTTTCAATTTAACTTCACTAGGGATGATGCAAACTCGCCATTCTTGGGAGAAATTAAGTTTAAACTCCAAGGACACACCCTTTTTGTTTCGACAAAATGGGAGAAGAGTGTAAACGAAGAGGGTAATGTATAGGAAGTACGGACACAAGTAATTTTTGCCATTTTACCTATCTATTACGTTTACTTATATTTTGTCATCATCAAAAAGGGGGAGAGATTGTTAGTGCAAATATTACGATATTTAATCTATACAGTCTCGTTTATTTTCTTGATGACAAACATGTAACTTGTAATACATAACGTATAATGTATAAGTTACTTGTAATTATATTTTGTCTCAACATACTTTCAACACCTCTCGACGACTCAAGTCCTTGTATGCTACAACATAGGTTCGTACATGTTTGTTATGTTGCGTTATGATCAAACCCCTAACAAACCATTAAATATGTTTAGTTAAATAGTTTATAAAACAGTTAAGTAATTTTGGTTACTTACATTTTATAAAATACATAAACATAAGTAAATGTGTTGGGTAAAACCCATGACCCATGACCCAAGACCTATAACCCAATGTCTAGATACATTGTACCTTGGTGGGCACTCAAGTCCATGACCCATGACCCATGATCCATGACCCATAACCCATGGGTAAAGAGGAGCGTCCCACGGATCCCTCTAATTGCCCACAGATCCCTTGGAATTACAAGGGCTGGATCCCTCCAGAAGGGATCCTTGGGACAGAAACATAGTTTGGTCTTTTTGCCTATAAATAGCAAGCCAGTTCTCACCATATTTTCACACCTTTGAACATAGTTTCTCTCCACCATTTCTAGCATATTTAGATCTTTAGGAAACATGTAAACCACCCTCATCACATATGATCATAATGCTTCTAACTTTCATTTGTTGTAAGCATACTCCCGAAGTGATCCTCCAAAGCAAGCCTAGAGATCTTGCATCCTTGCCTACTGAAGTGATCACCCATCACAAGCATAGAAGCACATGAAGATCTTCTACAACAAGCTTGGGAAACTTGTCATCTTCATTCATATAAGACTAACTACATCATGCTTTGTGTTCTTGAAGTTTAGTTTAGGATTTCATATCCATTAGACACTTTGTCTTGGATATTGTCTAGTATCATATTCTTGTATCTATAACTAGATTAGATGGTTTATGTATTTGTTCCATAAAACACAAGGTTTGTTATGTTGGGCCACAAAACATAACAGTGTCATAGATGTGTCGTGTTGGTTGGGTAATGGTTCCTCCTTTGTAATGGAACCCGGTATCTAGCCTTGTACCGGATAAAGTGTAGGCGACGTTGTGATAGGTTTGGTTCTACCTCGTGGAAGGACTCGGTATCTAGCCTTGTACTGGATAAAGTGTTGGCGACGTTGTGATAGGTTTGGTTCTACCTCGTGGAAGGACTCGATATCTAGCCTTGTACCGGAAAAAGTGTAGGCGACGTTGTGATAGGTTTGGTTCTACCTCGTGGAAGAACTCGGTGTTTAGCTTAGTACCGGAAAAAGTGTAAGCGACATTATGTAATTTTTTCTCTGCCAAGAATGGAGTTTGTTGATCTAGTGAAGTAACTCTCGAGTTGGATACTCGGGGAGTGGAGTAGGGCGAAGAGAAGATTCGTGACCGAACCACTATAAATCCTCGTGTCGGTTTGTCTATCCTTTTACTGATCGCTTTACTTTTATTCTTGCTCCATATTGTTGATTGTCTATGTGGTTGATGTTTATGTGTGTGATGCATACTTGGTCTTTCATATAGTCATAAACTATATTTAACATTTTACATTTTATGACACGCTTGATCAAGAAAAATAAACCGGACTAATAATGGTGAAAGTTGATTTATAATGAACCATTAATCTTGCGGAATCTTATGTGATATTAAGGGGTTGGCCTTACATGCCGTAATGCGTTAAATGCATCCTCGCGTCGAGATTAGCAAATGCGATGGTTTATACTATATTTGATACAAAAGTTTTAAGTTTGAAAAGGAAACGTATTCACCCCCCCCCCCCCTCTACGTTTTCACAATTTGTATTAACAATCTCCCACTTTTTGTTGATGACAAAATATAATGTTATGATGAGTAAAACTTAAGATTAGATGTATGTTTTGAAAGCATAAGTTTTACTTCTTCTCCCCTTTTTTGTCGAAACAAAAAGTGAACCTAACGAAGAAATAATATAATACACGAAAAGGGCGTCAAGTGAGAAAATATAAAACCTACAAAGAAAACGTTAGTAGTAATATGCAATATAATCTTGTGATTGACGAGAAACAAGATGGAGAGCCAAGGTATGTAAGCAAAGCCTTGTAATAAAAAGACAAAGTGTAGTGGTATATAGGCCACATACAAACATGTAAAACTAAGAACAAGGTTTGTTCTTTAAAATGACTCAAAAGAAAAAAAATAGAGAAAATAATAATATCATTCCTTCCATTCTTGCATAAGGTTAATGATGGAGGTTTTGGTGGTTGATGATGTTGATGCGATCAAGGATGTGGTTAAGTATGAATCTCATCTCGTCCCTAATTTCCATTGCAAGTTCCCTAGTGGATTGGCAATGTTCACAATGTAAATGATGTGAGTATTGTGTATGGATGGTTTCAGGGTTAGTTTGATTTATGGAAAGCGAAATTTGTGGTGGAAAGTGTGAAAAATATGGATCAAAATCCAGAATGTTTGGAAGTGGTGGTGGAAAGAAACCTAGATGTTCTTGTAAGACAATGGGAGTTAAAGGTGGTGAAGTTACAAGATCTTTGTAAATTGTGTTTGGAGATGTGAGTGGTGTTAAAAAGACAAGTTCTTTTGGGTTGATTTGTTGGAGTGTTTTCGGAGTCTTAAGGAGTTCCGATAGAGTGATCTTAGGTGGAGACTTGATAGGTGATGATGGTGGTGTGCTTGTTGGAGATGAGGGAGGTGCTACTATGGAATGATTTGGTGGTGAATGAGTAGTTGGTGATGAACTTTTTGACAATGATTTGGCTAAACAACAAGGCCGGATGCTAATTCATGCGGTTTTTCTAGATTTGGGTGGTGGTACTATGGAAGGTGGTAGGATAAACTTTTGGATTTCTTGAAGAGGATTGTTTGCACTAGGTGATTCATCAATGTTGGAAGATCTTTTGGATAACATGATGATGATTGTTTGTGAGGTTGAGAGTGATGAAGATGCAAGCATTTTGAGAACCTTATTTATAGAGAAAATAGTGCATTGTAATGAATGCTTGACCCAAGATGTGAAATAAAATCTAATGATTAGATATGAATTTAAGGCATGTGATCATGAGAGCACAAGCATTAAGTAACATACTCATTAGTGACAAAGGTAAAATGATGAAAATATGAAGGTTTATAGCCAAAGTGAGAAAATTAGAAGAAAAATTCAGCTTCTGTCCCACGGTTCCCACGGATCCTTCCCTTGAGGGAACCGTCCAGCATTAATGTTGGGATCCGTGGTACTGGTGACTCAGGAAGCTCAAAATTTTTCCTTTTGGAAACATTTGTGCCTAGTGTGTGCCTATATGCAAACCATTTGGAGTTGCGGTTATCTCGACTCCTAAAGAGAAAAAGAAAAATAGACTAGAAGTGAAAAAGCATACTATTATGTGAGATAACCCGAGTGCTCCTAAATTCATTGTTGCTTAAATGAATGTACCCGAAAACACATATTAGTTATGTGTTCCATTTAGAATTCAAAAGACATGAGATGCAATGAAAACGGGTTTTTACTTTGTATTAATAATGAAAAAGGTTTGTCCTAGACGTGAGAAATAGCTTTTAGGAAAATGATACGGGAAGAATTATCTTTTAGAAAGCATTTCGAAAAAGTTTCTTTGTTTAAAGAAAATTTTATCTTTTGGTTAAGAAAAATAGATATGAAATTACATGTTGTAAAATAAAATTTACCTTGGGTTTTGAAAATTCCTGTAATGTTTGTGAGTTGTGTGTGAAATAGAGATCCTAGACTCAGAAAAGAAGGTAAGGCCAATGTTTACATACCTTGTAGAATTGAGAAACAAATTACGACGATTGTTCCATGATACCAAGACCAAGACGTAACAAGTTGAATTGTTCCCGCTTTAACAGTTTGGTGAGGACGTCGGCTATGTTGTCTTCGGATGCTACCTTCTCAATAGAGATGTTCATCTTTTGAACATTGTCTCTTAAGAAGTGATGACGGATCTCTATATGCTTGGTGCGAGAGTGTAACACCGGATTCTTGCTTAAGTCAATAGCACCTTTGTTGTCGCATAAGATGGCTATGTCGCTTAGATGAATGTCGTAGTCAACTAACGCTTGTTTCATCCCTAGTGCTTGTTGGCATGCTTTGCCGGCGGAGACATATTCAGCTTCAGTTGTTGATATGGCCAATGCCGTTTGCTTCTTTGAAAACCAAGATGTTAAACAACATCCCATAAAATTACATACACTACTTGTACTCTTTCGGTCAGTATAATCACCTGCATGGTCAGAATCCGCATATACAATAGTTTCTACCCCCGTACCCTTAGGATACCATAATCCTAATTGAGTCATACCCTTAATGTATCTAAATATTCTTTTGACCGCTTCTAGATGTGATGTTTTAGGGTCTTCTTGAAAACTAGCACATACAAACACTAAACATGATATCTGGCCGACTAGTCGTAAGATAGAGAAGACTACCAATCATGCCACAGTATTTTGTGTTATCAACGGATTCACCGTCTTCATCGTTTCTAAGTTTAGTGTCGGATGACATTGGTGTTCTTATGGGTTTTGACTCTTCTAAACCAAATTTCTTTAACATCTCTTTTATGTATTTAGATTGATTAAAGAAGATTCCATCTTCTAGTTGTTTGATTTTTAGACTAAGAAAGAAGCTTAGTTCTCCCATCATACTCATTTCAAACTTGTCATGCATGATTTTTGAGAAATCATCACACATGTCTTGACAAGTAGATCCGAATATAATATCATCCACGTATATTTGAACAATAATTATATGTGATTCCTTTTTCTTAGTGAAAAGTGTATTATCAACTAACCCCATGGTGTAGTTGTTTTTTATTAAAAATGACTTGAGTCTATCATACCAAGCTTTTGGGGCTTGTTTAAGACCGTGAAGAGCTTTCTTTAATTTATACACATGTTTAGGTTTTTCGAAATCGATAAAGCCTGGAGGTTGAGAAACATAAACTTCTTCATTAATAAAACCATTTAGAAAAACACTTTTAACATCAATTTGAAAAAGCTTGAGATCATTAGCACAAGCATAAGCAAAAAGTATTCTTATAGACTCTAATCTAGCCACGGGAGCATAGGTCTCATCAAAGTCTATGCCTTCTTGTTGATTATACCCTTGGGCAACGAGTCTAGCTTTGTTTCTAGATACTACCCCGTTTGCTTCTAACTTGTTTTTATATACCCATTTAGTTCCTATTATGGTTTGGTTATTAGGTGGAGGGACAAGTGTCCAAACATCGCTAAAAACAAATTGATTTAACTCTTCTTGCATAGCCATTACCCAACTTTCATCTTTTATAGCTTCTTGTGTATTCTTAGGTTCTATGGTTGAGACAAAACAAAATAAACTACTTTGGTTTTGGACTTGAGACCTTAAGGTTATTTCATTTAACTTTCCTATGACCTTATCTACGGGGTGATCTTTAGACTCTTTAATATTGATGATTTCATTGTTTAATGGTTCATCTTCTTTGTTTGTATTTTTCTTTATTTCTATGGCTTCACTTTCGATTATCTCGTCATCGACAAGAGGTTGGGTAGGTTTAGGTGGACTCTCATCAAATTTTACGTTTAATGACTCTTCAACCTTCATTGTTTCTTTATTTAATATAACATAAGCTTTGCTATTAGGAGAGTAACCTAAAAAGATACCTTCGGTTGATTTAGGATCAAATTTAGTTAGGTAATCTTTAGTTTTAATTAGAAAACATTTACTACCAAATACTCTAAAATGTTCTAACGTAGGCTTTTTGCCTCGAAGTAACTCGTATGGAGTTTTACCTAAAAATGGTCTAATTAAGACTCGGTTAAGTATGTATGTTGATGTATCAACGGCATTGCACCAAAATTTTTGAGGAATAGATTGCTCATTTAACATGGTGCAACTCATTTCTTATAGGGTTCTATTTTTTCTTTCAACTACCTCATTCGATTGTGGAGTGCGAGGAGCCGAGAAAGTGTGAGTAATACCATTAGCGTCACAAAAAGCTCCAAATTGCACTTCATTATCGAATTCCTTACCATGATCCGTTCTAATAGCCACTCTAGGACTTCCTAATTGTCTTTGGATTTTCTTACTTAATACTTCAAAGTAATCGAACGTTTCAGTTTTATTCTTTAAAAATTTAGTCCATGTGTACCTAGAGTAATCATCCACTATAACCAAAGTATAGTAGTTACCTCCATAACTTTGAATAGCGGATGGACCAAATAAATCCATGTGAAGTAGTTCTAGACACTTAGTAGTAGAGACCATATTTTTAGCTTTGTGACTAGCATGGACTTGTTTTCCTACGTTACAAGCATCACAAAAATGATGTTCGTATTTTAATTTTGGTAGATCTCTTACTAGTTCTTTAGATGATAGCGATTGAAGAAGTCACATATTGGCGTGACCCAATCTTCGATGCCATAAGGTCGAAGTATCATCCATAGAAGTAAGACAAAGTTTGTCTTTAGGTTCATTACCGATTTTAATGACAAAGACTCCATATTTTCTAATGCCTCTCCCTTTTCAATATTTTACTATCGGTTTCACTAAAAAGTACGTTACACTTTTTATCACATATTTGTCCTATACTTAGAAGGTTGAAGTTTAGGTTTTCTACGTGACACACATCATTAATGGTTAAAGATTTGTGAGAAATTGTACATTTACCGATGATTTTGCTCTTGCTATTACCAAATACTACATTTCCTCCCTTGAAGGATTCGTATGTGGAAAACAAGTCTTTATTACTGGTCATGTGCCCTTTGCACCCGCTATCCTTGATCCATTCATCCGGATCTAGGTCGACCTTTAAGCACACCTAAGAAAACAATTAACTCAAAATTTTGGTCCCCATTTTTTCATGGGTCCATTAGTGTTATACATTTCATTCATATTAGGCATATATGAAAAAGGTGAAAATGCATTCCATGGTGTAAAGTTTTGAAATGGAAAACCGTTTTGTACATTAGGATTCCATCCCATTTGATGGTGGTTACTTCTCGGATAAACGTTATTAGGTCTCCTTATAAATGTGTTTGGTTTTGAAAACGATGGACATTTGTTTCTCATAAAACTTTTATTTTGTTTTAGTGGTGATGGTTGTCTAACAGTAATGTGGGTTGGTTTCTTCTTATTACGATAACAAAGTTGGTTCTAGATGAAGTAGCTACACTATTTCTACTGTTTGCTTCAGCAGACCCACGGATCCATAGTTTTACACTAGACGGTTCCCCTTTCAAGGGATCCGTGACTACAGTAGATTGTTTTTCAGTTTTGTAACATATTGGTTTTCATAAACATATCACATAACACAAATAGGTCGAATAGTTTGAGGTTCTAGAGATAGAAAGTGGAAGAGAGTTGGGAACTTAGTGAGACAAAGAAAAATGATATTATGAAAAGCTCTAACCATTTGCCTTGCTAGAAAAAGGGTATTTATAGGTTCTTACAAGACACGCCTCCTACGGGTTGTGGATCAGGCATACAGTGGGTAAAGACCCGTCCGTCCTCCACGGTGATTGTTAACAAACTACTTACTAACACTAAATAACTACGACTACGAGCTTTCTAACGAATACATATACTTGAGGTGACCGACACTTAACTACAGGATTTTATAAATCCTAAAAATCAACCCCTAAGGGAAGTTACCTCAATTACATCAATTACAAACAGATATTACATTTTGGTGTTCTTGGATTAATGATTAAGTTCTTTGCTTTGTAGTCTGTAGTCTTTGATTCTTCCTTTTTTTGCATGTTTTGTTCATTCAAGTGGAGGTCTTTAACTGATCCATGCGATGATGAGTTTTAAGCCAGCATTGAGATCATCAACCACCATAAATCTCTGATTCATCCTTTGTAGTGTTGCCATCATGTGAATTTGTGACTTTTGGACCGACATGCTCACTTTTTGGATCATGAAATCTTCTCATCAGAGTTGCGGAAGCTTTTGTTGATTCATGACATTTGCAGCAGCGTAGCAGAAGCATGGAGTGAAAATATCAGAGTCACTTGATGAAGATATGCACTTATCATGGTTTCTTTAAGATGAACGTGATGCGTGAGCATGTGGCTATGGATTGACGCCCCAATTCTGATTAGCTGCAACCGTCGGGTATTCCTGCAAACAACAGTTAGCAATAAAGAGCACCAAAGTGTCTTTGATCACTTTTGTTGAATTGAGGTACACGGCCCACGATTCCCCATTGATCAGTACAAGTACCGCCTGTGATCAGGTAAAATTCCGAAGAATCTCCTTGACAGGGTTTCGCAGCTGCTCTAGCCGTTCTCAAACCGGAACGTCTCAAAGAAGACAACACGGAGTGAGTGAACCAAAGAAATTGAGATTTGCTAATTGAAGAAAAATGATTTGAAAAAACAATCGTGTATTGCTTAATAAAAAGAATTTTTGCAATACAACGAAGGTTTTATAATAAAAATCAATTTTCAATCATAAATACCCTTTTAATTTTGAAAAACTTAATACACAGTCGATGTGCTAGAGAAAAGATTTTGAGCACAACGACTGGTTTTTCAAAGGAATCCGTCAATCCATTTCCTGAACCAGGATTGATTCAATTGTGAATCGCCCCATCGTTTCTGTCCAGTTGTCACAAGCTTGATCTTTTGGAAGGATCTCACATGTTACCCACCAAGAGCTTGTTTGATGTTGGCTCTAGATGGATTTCCATCTTCATCGTGAATATTTTAGCATATCACTCGGATGTTCTGGCAATACCACAAGGATAATTCGTAGGACTCTTACTATATTCTTACTTTCCACATTGTGTAAAACCGTAAGTATTCATTAATTGTGTGTCCTATTGAGATTTATTGATGATCTCTTGGCTCTAGACTCAATTGTGCATTTTGGTTTCCTATGCCAGAGACTAGGGAGAGGGTCTCCTTCTTCAATATCAACTATCTCTAAGAGAAAGTCGATAGATTATGTAGGTTCCCCGTGAGAATGAAACAAGTTCTTTTAAGAGAACTCGAGTGGCTTGGGAAGTTTAGTGCGGTGTGTCACTGGGTCCATGACGTCTTATCTTCAATACCAGTGTTACCTTAGTAACCACCAATAGCATATGTATTGAACCCGATTTCTGCCCTAAGGTTGAATTATTGGAGGGCTATTTCTTTTCACCCTTTTCTCATTTCATTTCTTTTTCATTCTTCAACCCCTTCAGTGCTTACCGAGACTTCATTACTAGAACCTTATTGGGTTTGTTCCAGTCCTAGCTCTTTCTCAGTCCGCACTCTTCCCATTTCTCACTTTTCTCCTTTTTTCATCATACCTAAGGACTTCTACACTATCTAGTGGATTGTCCATGGGTAGATCCCTCCGGCTCTGGCGGGATCATGGGAATGAATACCTAACCTAACCATCCTTATATCTTCATGCATAAAATAAATTGGTCGGTCTTTTGGTATTGTTCATTTCGCCTCGAAACCAATTAAAAACCATTTGAAAATCAATCAGGGTACATGTGATATAAAATCAAAGTGTTTTGTACCTTAATTGTTTTCGATATTTTAGAAATGCTCCCCCTCAACATGTGCTTCAAGTATTTGAAGTTGTTTTAGCACATGGAGGCAAGAGGACTTTGAAATCTTAGATTAAGAATGAGAAATTCAATCTTTGATTAACAATTTTCTAAAGATATCATCATCACTTCCCCTATCAAATCAAGTATTTTAAGTACTCTGTACAAAATTTTTTGAGAAGGATGAGGTTTTCATTTGATCGCTCCCCCTCAATATGTGCATCGATATTCAAAAGAGTTTTGCACATATTAGAGGGAACCTGCACTTTGAGATAAATCAATCACGTTTCAATCCATTTTGGTTTAAGATGAATGCTCCCCCTTAACATGTGCCAGAAATCGTTTGGCACATGTAGGTAGGAGTGCAAGCTATTACATTATTAAAACCACTTATCAAATTAACAGTTTAAATCCAATTTAAATCACAAATTCTCCCTCGATCACACTTTTCAAACCCTTTGAGATTTGTGATCTCTATTGATTTAAATTGATTTTAAAAGATTATGAGGAGAGTTGTGACTTTCTTTTGAAAACATTTAAATTGATAAGGATCAGAGTTTGAGACTTTAAACTCCACTGTTTAAAACATGCTTAATGATCTTATGAAAACACAATCTTGGTCTGGATCCAATTGTATAGAACATTGTTCTCTATGATTATCTAAAATTAGACCTTGAACATTTACGTGCCAATTGTTTGAAAATATCCTTTTTGATATGTTTGAAATCATTCTCCCCCTTAATCAATGACGTAAGTTGTTGATTGAGTGATAGATATGTTGACAGATGATAAGTTCAGATGATGTTCAAAATAAGGATTGAGATATTTTCAAAGCAATTTTGTTTTCATTAGATGACAAATATTTTTCAGAAGAATCTTTAGAAGGAAAAATATTTGGTTTGGAAACATTTGTCTTATAGGCGACAAATATTCCTTATAAAATTTTTTGTTTTTAGAATCAGAGCGTAAGGTTTTAAAATTGGATGAAGCATGACTCTGTTCTTTCTTTAAAAACTGGTTATCACTAAATGACAATAAACCATCATTTTTCTCCATCTCATTTTTTTAAAAAAATATATTACAACTGATCGAACTTCATCTAAAGACCCGTGTAATTCTTCGAATGACAAATCTAAGTCCGTAGATGTTATCGAAATCAGATAGCATGATATATAAAATATATTTTTGGACTTTTTCAAAAAATTTCTGATTTTTATGGGTTTGGAAATTTTATATTTTTATATTTTCTTTTTGTGGGTTTTATAGTTTTGTATTTTGCTTTTTGAAAATATATGTACAGAGAATAGATGAAGAAAAGCCTTTACTCATCTTCTTCCTCTTGAAGACGTTTGAGTGTTTCTGGTTGTAGACTCTTTAGTCCAAGTCGTGGAATAATAAACTTAAAACGTTCTCTAGGAAGAGCTTTAGTGAAGATGTCTGCCAGCTGATATTCCGTTCTCACAAAATATAGTTCCACCACACCTTTCTCCATTTGTTCCCTGATGAAATGATGTCGAATGTCGATATGCTTTGCTCTTGAATGTTGAACATTGTTGCAGCAGAGAGCAATGGCACTTTTGTTATCACAATACAAAGGGATTTTGTTGAATTCAAAGCCATAGTCAGATAATTGTGATCTCATCCATAGGATTTGAGCACAACAAGATGACATGGCTATGTATTCCGCCTCTATAGATGATATAGACGTACTCATTTGTTTCTTTGAAGACCAGCTTACTAATTTATCTCCCAAGAATTGAGCACCACCTGACGTGCTTCGACGTGTAACTTGACACCCTGCATGGTCTCAGACTGCATATGCTGTTAGTGACATATTGGTGTCCTTCGGATACCAAAGTCCCATGTTAATGGCTCCTTGGAGATATCGAAAGACTCGTTTAACCGCTTTAAGGTGCTTTTTGGTAGGCTTAGCCTGGTATCTAACACACATGCATACATCGAACGTAATATCGTCTGGCTGTGAGGTACATCAAGGATCCAATTTTGATCAACCATGATCCCTGAGTGGTCCTCATCCAGTTTTGTGCGCTCCACCATGGGAGTGTCAACAGGGTCACATGAGTCAAATCCAAATTTCTTTAAAATTTCATTTGCATATTTAGATTGATTAATAAAAATGCCTCCAGGACTTTGTGAAATTTGTAATCCTAAGAAAAATGACATTTGTCCCATCATAGACATTTGAAATTTGGAGCCCATCTCCTTTGAAAAACGGTCACATTCATTAGGGTAGGGTCGAGGCAAAAATAATATCATCAACATAGATTTGAACATGAATTAAGTGTTTGCCTGACTTTCTGGTGAACAATGTGGGATCAACTGCTCCTTTGTTGAATCCATTAGTTAAGAGAAACTTTGACAGTGCATCATACCATGCCCTTGGAGCTTGTTTCAAACCATAAAGGGCGTTCTTCAAGCGATAGACATGGGTAGGATGCTTTGGATTCACAAAACCTTCGGGTTGGCTGATGTAGACTACTTCTTTGAGATCTCCATTCAGAAACGCAGTCTTTACATCCATCTGATAAACTATCATGTTCTTGCTAGTAGCATTAGCCATGAAGATTCTAATAGCCTCAATTCGTGCAACCGGAGCAAAAGATTCCTCAAAGTCAATACCCTCTTCTTGTCAGTATCCTTTAGCCACTAGTCTTGCCTTATTTCTCAGAACATCACCGTGTTCATCAAGTTTTACTTTAAAGATCCACTTGAGAGCAATGATCATAGCATAATCTGGAGCTGGTACTAATTCCCATACATCAAGACGATCAAACTCAAGGATTTCTTCTTGCATAGCACTAAACCAGCTGTCCTCAGACATTGTTGTTTTGACATCTTTAGGTTCAATCTTTGATAATACAGAATTGAAGAAGCACCATAATGCATCTGTGGCAAGTTGTTTACGAGTGGATACCGGACGAGACGGGTTCCCAATAATGTTGTCCAATGGATGATCATGTGTCCATTTTCTGATATGTTCATGTGGTTGGTGATGAGGAACTGATGTAGCAGAGTTTGGATCCCCTGATGAAGATGGGTCAGGTATTGGTTCAGGGGCAAATATATTTTCAAACGGTGCATCTTCTAGAGTGGCAAAGGGGTTATCTCCATCATAGATGGCAGAAATATTTCCATGATGTACACTCGAGGATTGAGGATTTGAGGATGATGATGAGTGATCTGCAGCAGGCGCTTCTTGAGATAGAGGCATAGAAACAATTGGATTATCTATGTTGATTGGATTAGGAGCCGCCATTGTTGATGGTATAGAATGAGCATTGTCAAGAGGTTCATAGTATTCATCAAACATTGAATCAAACAATTTCTTCAAATCTTCACCCGATGGAGGTACATATGGAACTGTAGGTGAGCGATTATGTACAAGAGAAGAGCTAATGGGACTACTTAATGAATGTTGAAATGCGGGTCAAGAACTAGATTGTCCAGGAGCCATTTGCTCAAATAGCTCATCGAACGTGACGTGAATAGTTTCCATGATATCTCGGGTTCTTTTATTGTAGATTCAGTAACCCTTCCGGTTTGGTGCGTAATCAATAAAAACTCCAATGTCCGCCTTAGCTCTTAACTTTCCTAAATCTTGACCATCATTCGTTGGATAACATAAAGCACCAAATACACGAAGGAATGAAAGATCTGGTTTACGGTTGTGGACAAGTTTGTAAGGGGTTTTTCCATGAGTGGTGTGAATAAGGGAACGGTTTTGGGTGTAGCATGCAGTGGCAATAGCTTCCACCAAGAGAAACATTGGAACCTTTGAGTAAATCAGCATAGTCCTTGCAACTTCGACAAAAGTCCAATTTCGTCTTTCAACTACACCATTCTGTTGAGGAGTACGTGGAACACTTCTTTGATGGCTGATTCCAATGCTTTCGTAAAACTGACTCAGTTCTTTGTTTACAAACTCAGTTCCATTGTCAGTTCAGATAATTCTGACCGTTTTATTAAGTCGAACTTGCAGCTGTTTAATAAGTTTGATGATGACATTTGGAGTTTCATCCTTTGACCTCAAAAACTTAACCCAGGTGAATCGAGAATAGTCATCAACCACGACTAGCACATATTTCTTCCCGTTTATGGTTTGCACTCTCATGGGTCCGCACAAATCCATATGAAGAGTATGAAGAACTTCCATAATTGAGTTTGCAGGTTTGGGTTTATGGGCGTATTTCTTGCTTTTTCCCAATTGGCATGCCGAACAAAGATGATCTTTCTCATATTTCAATTTGGGCAAACCTCTTACAAGGTCCTTTCTATAAAGATCATTTATGGTTCCGATGTTCAAATGATTGAGACGACGATGCCATAACCATGACTTTGTTTTTGAAGCCTTTGACAACAAGCAGATTGGAGAGGACTTCATCATGTCTTCGATGGAGATGGTGTACAGATTGGTTCCACGGGTTCCTTTTAAAAGTTCAACACCATCAAGTTCTCTAACGAAGCAAGTATGTTTTCTAAAGGCCACTCCTAGATCTGAGTTACAGAATTGACCAACAGAGAACAAATTATGACCAAGACCTTCAACATAATAGACCCTGGAAATTACACTGTCACCAACAACAGTCTCTGTAACCCATAATTGCCCCAAAGTGGTCGTTTCCGAATCTAACAGTCCTGATGAATTTACTCACGAAGTTCATGAGCTGCGAGCGATCTCCAGTCATATGCTTGGAACAGCCTGAGTCCAAATACCATAGAACTATTTATACAACATGCAGTTGAACACAGACATGTATGGATGACTGGATAATTTGGATCCCCATGCAAGAATGGGTTCCATTTGGTTAGTAAATGAGATTGGAACACCCACATCAGAAGCAGAATCAATGATATCATTAGAGGTAGATGCAGGACTAGTAGTGACATTAGATCTATTCAAAGTGTGTTCACTTCTCAAAGGTATAATTCTACCAGTGGGCATCCATTTCCTAAAGGGCATTGATCTAGATAATTTAGGGCACAATTCATTAAGATTGAATTTACGACCAGTAGGTTTCCATTGATAACCTACATTACTAAATTTTCTTCCTGTTGGTTTCCAATGTTTTTTAACCTTTTTCCACCTTGATTTTCTGACATCCTTAACTCTGCTTTAGCAGTTCTAACAATTTTGACTGGAGACTTAGCAACATATTTTACTTCATTCACAAAGACATTCATGATAAGTATCAGAAACCAAACATTCATTACATGTTTTGCAAATCGTAGCAGAATTCGAATTAATTACATTACGCTTATAGCTAATACTAGAATCAACATGATTCGTCTTATTAAACACAAACTTATTGTTCCTAGGATGGTCTTCTACTTCCTTCCCTTGATCACTCTTAGCTTGCGAGGTCCTATCTTGCTTTTTATTGCCTGGAGGCTTTGACCTGCTTTCCTTAGTGTCACTGATTACTCCTCAGAGGGAACGATGGGAACATTAGTTGGTTTCACTACTTTCTACATTCCCGGTCTAGAAGTGCCGATTCTGAAGTACTAGGAGGCACATCAAAGGACACTTACTTGACTTTGCGCATAGAGCAAGGCATAACTACTCTATCTTTCTTAGTACCAAATTTAGGACATATAGTTATTAGGCATTCTAACAGCTCCTGAGATCGTTTGGCATATAAGCATGCATCCTTAATCGCACTATCAAGTGGCTTCTCTACCTTATCATCTTCAACAATCTCACGGAAACATTCTATACTATCCTTAAGGTACGAAAAATATGTTTGAAGTGCAAGTTCATTAATCCTAAGATGAGGTGGAATGTACTTCACAGTCATAGCATATTTAGCACAAGCAGGCACCTTTGGTGCAATAGTCTCACAATTGGTGATTGGCATTTTCCCTTTTACCTGACACTTCAGATTCTCAATTTCATTTTGCAAAGAAGTTACCTTTTCATTGTTCTTGTCACGAGTGACTTTAATTGATTCATATAACTCTTTGAAATGAAATTTAAACTTTTCATTTTCCGCTAGAAAACATTCATTTTCATGTTGTAATGCATTAATGATGTTTTGAAGATGAAAATTCTGAGAATTCTGAGAATCTAAAGGAGGAGGCATTTGGGAGCTAGCCACATCATTCATTTCACTCTTTAATTATGAGATTTAGGATTTCAGTCTTTTGATCGTGTTACAATGAGCTCGAATATGTTCATCACGTTTGCTAATTTCAAAAACTGTATCAAACTCAGGAGTATCCGAGGATGTCTTGGCATTTGAGGTTTTAACATTTTCTTTTGGATGTTGGTATTTTAATTGCAAAGCAAGATGTTCAACTTCCAATTTAGAAAAATGTTTGACCAAGTTATCATGATCATCTTGTTCTATTTTATCATACAATTTTGAATTTGTGGACTCAAGCTCAATAACACGATCATGGGAAAATTTCAAGGCAACAGATAATTCATGAAATTGAGAAGCAGTAATAGAATAATTCATAACAGTGTAGAACACATCCTGAGCAACACATCTAGAAATCAAGTTATCATTTAAGATATGCAGATTTTTCCTCTCAATTTCATTACTTTTAAGTTCACGTTCATAATCTTTGACCTCAATTTCCATTTCATTGAACACCTTTTTCATTTCTTTAATCTCTGTATTTATGCTCTTTTGAAGACTCTCAAATTGTTCTTTTAGTAGTTTAAAGAAAGGCACGACCTCAGTTAAATAACACTCTTTACTTTGCTCAAAACCCCTTTCCCCTTCAGTAATCTCTGTGGGTGTAATTCTGTTCTTACACGTTTTCTCAAAATCAACAAATAATTGATAAACTACATATAGGCTGATTAAGGTCTTGCTTTGAGTAGAAAGAGTTCTGGGCACTAAATGCATAGGTGTATTTGGGGGATACACAGTGGCTGGAGGCATTTTCCTACAAGGAGGATTCTTCTCAATAAGATTATCAATTTTTTGTTTATCCAAATCTTTCTTCCAAAATACTTGCTCAGGGGTTAATTGAGTTTGAGGTTTAAACTTATTCAAGACTATCCAATTTTCTTTAGTGTAATCATGGGATTTAAGGATTATATTATTCTTTACACACCACGGATCATCTAACTTCTTTGCCATTTTCTCCCTAGAGGCATCTTCTAATTTTCTATCCTCTTCAGTGCTTCCTATACATGATGGTGTTTTCCTAGGCTTAAGGATCTCATTACCATCATAGACTACCTTTTGAGCAGCTTTAGCTATTTTACCATACTCGGGATTGGGTTCCTCTACAAGGGGAATAATATGCTTATCGCTTAAGACTCTATGCTTAGTGATCATGTGAGCAGTTTGAATGGTGTTCTCTTATACGTACAGTTTGTTTTCAAGTTTGTTTTTCAAAGTTTTTAGGTTGGATAAGTCATTTAAAAGTTTTGATTCCTTAGCAGTAAATTCATGTTTAAGCACTTTTACATTTTCTTGAAGTTCTTGCTTTTGCTTTACAGTTTTATTGAGCTTTTCTTGTAAGGAGTTTAACTCTTGTTTTAACATTTCTTCTCTTAAATTACTTTTTCTAATAACTGTACTTATTTGGTTATCCATCTCCTGCTCACGGGTAGTCAGTTCAAATTTAGCACGCTGTTCATATATGGCAACTTGTTCTTTATAGGCATTTAGTTCAGAGGTTATGGAATCATTAGGAGCACATGCAGTATATTCATAAAAAATATAGTCATCATTGACTGCAGAAGATGCATCACTTGGTACAATTTCTCTTTCATCTTGTTTCACATATTGATCATATGGGACAACATTGCTATTACCCATATTTTCAATATTTGATTCAATGATTTCAGTTGATTGTACTTTGTTGGGATATAGAAAGTTAAAGTGCTGAAGATTTAAAGTACTGAAGTCAAAGTACTGCTAAATGAAAGAAGTCAAAGTACTGCTTGTTCATCAAAGTACTGCAAGGTTAAAGGACTGCTATGCAAAATCGTTAAGGATAATAATGTAATTCTAGAATGTTCTAAGTTTAGTTTTAGAATTACTTGACGTACAAGAAATAGAATAGTAAACCGACTAGGGTTATCCTTATGCCTATAAAAGGACCCCTAGATTGGCATTAGATGTACGTGCATTATTAGAGTTTTTAGAGAGTTCGATATTAGAGTTGTTAAAGAGTCTCAGATAACAAGCAGGTTCTAAGTATTCAGAAAATTGTTGAAGTTAAAGTTTAATTCTTCTTAGCTTTGTTAAGTAAATTCCGCATACTTAATAGAGTTAGTTCAGTGTTTCATTGTTAGTAACTTAGGATTTATCCGAGGTTATTAAACCCTTACAAGCTATTTAAGTTAGTTTGGTTAGAGTACATCGATCCAACATACTTTGTCGTGAATCTTTTGCCCATCAATCTCATCATATAATTTTAATACCTCTGATATGATCGATTCCTTGGAGGGACTGGCATGTTGTAGTAAAGAGACCTTTGGAGAGACCATTGGTGAAATGCTAGCCATGAAGATGGTCTGGGCAGTTGGTTCATCATCGACATCAGAGTCAAACGCATCACAGTGTGCAACTTGAAATGCATTGGGATTGTTCTGACCCATACCCCGCACTGGCTGTTTATCCACATCAGCATCATAAGTTTTGGCATTTCCCTCAGCTAGGAACAACAATTCTTCCTCATTCAACACAGCTCCACTATCTTGAGCTTGCACTAGTAGCATTTTGTCCCTGAATTACTCTGCATTTTGTGGACGTTTTGGAAGAGTGCAGTTCCTTGCTATGTGTCCTTCTCCACCACAGCTGTAGCACTTGATTGGCTTTCCTTGTCCCTGGGTCATGTTCCTTCCACGATTCTGATTGCCCATATATCCTCCACCTATACAAGCATTTCCATAACCAGCACCAATCCCAACATTTCCTTGCTCATTATGTGGAAGATAAGCATTCTGCCTTCCCTGCACGTTTTGCACAAATACCCTTCCATCTTTACCGTAGCATGATTGTGAAGGTTAGAAGCAGTTCTGAGATGATTGTTGGTAGGTGGGGTAAAGTTTAGGTTTTGCTTAACCATTAGAGCCACTTGATGATCAAATTATTCCATGAATGAGTCTGAAGGCTTATAACTTGGATATGGAATAAGTTTGTGATTACCATCCCCTGTAGGTATGACTTGTGATGCTTTGGTGGTTATTCCTACATTAGTGTAGAATGCAGTTGAATCATTTGAATAACTTGCATCACTAGTACTGGTATTAAACTTTTCCATGACTAATCGTTCAAATGCAAAAGAGATGCTTCTCATTTTGGAGCAAATAAGCATACAATTTCTCGTAATTGGTGTTCCTCAATCCTTTGTTCAGCTTGACTGCAGTGACAAATTTGTGCCATTCGGGATTCATGTTGTTCACAAACTTTGAATTGAGCTGGATATTTGGCATTGTCATTTTGATGTTCCTCATATCATTCACAAGCTTGTGGAATCTCACATAATATTCAGTAACACTTTCCCCTGGTTTCATTTTAAAGTTCTCAAAGTCATCATAAAGCTGAGACTCCCTATCTTCTTTCGTCAGTTCTGAACTAGAGAGAAGCATCTTAACGTTATCCCATACTGCCTTAGCTTTAGTGTTGTGATTGATCGGCTTGTAGATATCCTTAGGTAAACCTTGAAGTATAATGTTTGAAGCTCTGATGTCTGCATCGTATCTCTTTTTCTCTTTATCATCAAGCTCATCATACATCTTTGGTCTATCCAATCCCAATACAACTGAACCATCAGCAGCAGTTTCGAGGATATCCCTAGTAGTCTCAATTTGATATGGTCCTTCATCAATTGACTTAAGTATGTTAACCCCATTTTCTTTTCCTAAGCAATACAGTCTGATTCTTTGAGCCCAAGAGTCATAATCGATTCTATGCAGCATGGGAGGACGAGTATCAGATCCTGCAGCTTGAACATCATCAGCAACGGAAGAAGTGATCGTGGACATGATTATAGATTCCACGGGATTTTACTAATCTTTGATTAAACTGGGAAATAGATTCTTTCACGGGATTTTACTAAATCAAGAGAAAACCGTAAAACATAACACAAGGAAACGACAAGTATCAATAGACAAATCGTACACTTGACAAACCGCTTACCAAATCGCACCCTAGGCAAATCGCTTCTGTCAAATCGCTTCCTACTCAAATCGCATAAGTGTCAAAACTCTTAAGTGTCATATCACTTGATTAACAAATCGCTTAAGAGACAAATCGCTTAAGTTGACAAAACGCTTAGCAGACAAATCGCATAACACTCAAACCGCATAAACTGACAAATCGCATAGTACACAAGTACACCCACTACTTCCACTACTTTGTCCTTTCTTGTCGTTTTGTCTCAATAGACAAACCGCATACTAGTCAAATCGCTTCACAGAATATGACAAATCGCATAAAAATTATAACAAACCGCTTCAATAAGCGTTCATTTTAGAGACAAATCGCATAGTTTTTTTGGACAAATCGCATAGAAGAAATTCTATTCGAGACTCAAATCGCATACATGAGACTTTCAAAAACAACACTTTTCAATCCAAAAACAATCCAACCACGATGATTCAAGCCTTCCAAACTAAAAGCTAAACACTTATAATGACTCTAAACACAAAAGTACTATCAAAATTCAAGCTTTAACACAAGAAATGATCCAAATGATGAAAAACTACTCTAAAGTCATTCAAACCCAAAACCTTATGAAAACCACTAGAAATCCAAGAACATGAAAGATGAGTAATCAAACCATGGCTCTTGATACCATTTGTAACATATTGGTTTTCATAAACACATCACATAACACAAATACGTCGAATAGTTTGAGGTTCTAGAGAGAGAAAGTGGAAGAGAGTTGGGAACTTAGTGAGACAAAGAAAAATGGTATTATGAAAAGCTCCAACCCTTTGACTTGCTAGGCAAAGGGTATTTATAGGTTCTTACAAGACACGCCTCCTACGGGCTGTGGATCAGGCATACAGTGGGTAAAGACCCGCCCGTCCTCCACGGTGATTCTTAACAAACTACTTACTAACACTAAATAACTACGACTACGAGCTTTCTAACGAATACATATACTTGAGGTGACCGACACTTAACTATAGGATTTTATAAATCCTAACAAGTTTCTTTGACGAATTATGTTTCTTTATTTTCGCTAGTTGATGCATTATGTTCTTGAAAACCTAGACCCTTTTGATTGTTTCCTGTTTTAACACTATCTAGTATTGTATTTAGAGTATTCGTATTCATTCTAGCAATCTTGGAATCAAGATTATCAACTAGTGCTTGATGTTGAACACAAAGCTCACATTCCCCACTTGCTATCTTCCCTTTTTCTAAATGTTTTAATTTGCTTTTTAATTCAATGACTTCCTTTTCTAAACGTTCATTTTGGTTTTTCAAAATCTTGTTTTTGTTAATTACTTTTAGACTAATTTTGCAAAGTTTATCATATTCACGATGCAATGAATCATCATCTAAGGATGAGCTACTATAATAGAGAGATTCGGGACATACCTCGTTTGATTCATTTGCCATGAGACAAATTTCTTCGTCCTCCCCCTCGCTCATTCCCCATGAACCACTCACGAATGCTTTTTGTTCGTCACGTTTGGGACACTCACTAATGAATTGATTAGGGTCCCCACATTTAAAACATGCTCGTTCATCCCTTGCTTTCTTGTCGTCTTTGCCTTTCCGGAACCCCTTCTTGTCGTCATATGGTTGCTTGACATATCTTCCTTTTCTTCTAAAGAACTTCTTGAAATCCCTTACCGCCATAGCATATTCGTCGTCATCACCATCCGTAGAAGAGTTTTCTTCATCGCTTGAGACCTTCTTTGGCCTTTAAGGCAAGAGATTTGTGCTTCTCTTTCTTCTCTTTTGAGGCTTCGGAATCTTTAGTGAGGACAAGCTCATAGACCTTTAGATTGCCTATGAGTTCGTCGAGGGTGAGGATTGACAAGTCTTTTGATTCCTCGATGGCCGTCACCTTTGATCTCCACTTGGATGGAAGTGCCCTTAGATATCTCCTAACATGATTACGACAAGAGAAAGACTCATTAAGTGCTTGTAATGATGTAATTATAGTATTAAAGTTAACAAAAGAATTATCTATAGTATCCTCATCCGATATTGAAAATTGTTCATATTGTTGAACAAACAAATCTATTTTATTGTTTTTAACCTGTTGATTTCCTTGATGAGTTACAACTAAAGAATTCCAAATTTCTTTAGAGGTTTTAAGCATAGAAATTCTTTCAAATTCCTTTTTGGGTAAAGCATTGTATTAAACCATTTTAGCTTCACTATTTTTGGAAAGTTTTTTCTTTTGATCATCGGTGAGTTGATCATGAGGTGTGTTTACTAAATTTCCGGTTTTATCATCTTTTGTAGTGGCTTCAAAATCGCCTTCAACAATGATGTACCAAAGATCAATATCTTTTCCATATTCCACATACAAGGGAACATATATGACAATTAATTATCTTTATATAATTAATGCGTGTATATATAAGAAATTTTAATCACAGTCAATTGCTTAAGTATGATTAAAAACTTCTTATTTAATGTCATGCATTAACATGTATACAATTTTATCCTTGTGAGCCTTTCTTCAAAAGAAACTCATTCCAACCTCATAGGTTAACTGTTAGACGAAATAACAATCAAGCTCAAAACATTGATTTGCCTTTTAAGGACTGCATCTTATCATTCATAGTTCTAAGATATTTATCAGATTCAAGATGTGATAATGTATTTTAGTAGTTAGCTGATTTACACTAATCTTCTAACTTATATCCCTCAGCATTGATACTAAAATATCACTCAAGTGATGAGGCATCTTTGCGGATTTATGAATGAGAGTAACATTATACTTCGGTCGACATTTACATGTTTAACCTTAGTATGACATTAATAAGTGGATTTAGAAGGTTAAGTATTTTGTTCTCAAAAGACTTTGAGATTTGTTTATGCTCCCACTTACTTTTGTAAGTAGAGACAATTCTCTAAATACTAAGTATTTAAGTAACAATAAATTGTTCTTTATTGGGAACCACAAAATACATTTTAAGTTCTCATCTCAAGATTTGTTAATAAAATGCTTCATAAGATTTTAACAAATTCAGAACTTAAATCAAGACATAATGGAATTCCCTTCAACAACTCTAATTAGGGTTTGTAAAAAAACTATAATTTTGTATCACTCTTTAACCAAAAAACTAAGCAACAGTTTTGTGTTTCGTCAAGCTAGGAGGAACACCAAAACTACAATCTGCAAGTTAGGAAGTGTAGAAAAATCAAAAACCAAAAGGGTTTAGGATTCGATTGGTTTGAGTGGAAAAACCAAAAATCCCTAAGGGATTAAGGGTTTCGGTTATGAGTTGTCTTGAATACCTTCTTGGTTTGAACTATATTTAGTGTATCCACGACACACACAATTTTCTAACCTTGATATATTTTGGAGGCAGAGCAATTAAAGCTATCATGAATCAAACAATATAAATAAGGTTTGTTTCAACACATTAGACATACCATAATGATTTGGTATTCTATGAGTATTAGAATTGTGAGACTATATCAGAATTCCATAGATAACTTAATTCTCTTTGGACCAAATACTTGTCAATTGGGTCGAGCCAAATTGCATATTAAGTATTTACGAACCAAGTGCATGCTATAATGTATATTCCTTGAATAATGCAAGAACCTTATGTTCACTTGTTCACAAGAAGACAGAACTGTTCAAGAATTATAGATTCATGTGTTTACAAGAAAACAGAACATATCAATAATACATTATAAGTCTTTGAATAATTCAAAGGCCTCATGTCTATGTGTTAACTATAAGACATAACAATTTTACTATATACTTTATGTTATAAGTCATTGATTAATTCAAAGACTTTATAATTATGTCTTAACATGTAAGCTAATTATACTAACAAAAGTAATCATGAACACAAACTCTTGAGTTTTGTAGTAATTTCAAGTTAATTTTATACTTCAGAATTATGATTATTATCATTTAACCATAATTATGTTGAGTAAAACATGTAGTCAAAATGTTGAAGTATCTTTACAATATATCATGACATTTGAATGTAGTAGGGCAACAAACATCTTGCGTGTTCAAGTCCTAGTAGAATTATTATTAGAATGTAGTAGGGCAACAAACATCTCGCGTGTTTAAGTCCTAGTAGAATTCTTATTAACATGTAGCAGGGCAATAAACATCTCGCGTGTTTAAGTCCTAGTAGAATTATTAGTTTTCTTACCTTGCGGTCAAGATATACCAATAATATTGTTGTTCCTTGTACACACTTTGAGATTTCTCCCACTTGTGTAAGGCACAATATCATATTATGAAAACAAACAACATGTGATTAATTGTGTAAACAATATGATAATGTCATAGATATTACAAGTAGTTTTAGAACCATAACCTTTAATAAGGAATTGTGGATTATATTCTATAGATAACGCTTCAGAGAGAAACAGCAGAAAGGCAACATGTTATCTTATAAAATAAAATGCAATTTTCCTTTAAGCAATGATCGTTCATATTCGGAAAGTAATGAATTATTTCAAAGCAAGTTTGAAATGATATGGGTGACTAACAAGGAAATAAATCCCGTAGCTCCCACTGAAATTGACAACATTACAGGAATGTTATTTTAGTAATAAAATGCAATGCTTCCATTGGATTTGTCACCATTGTAAGTGTTATATTGCCAGTGGAAAGCATATAGCAATTTATACACTTTCCTATTCTCTTCTACTGTCTACAAGTAGCAATGTACTTAGGTATTGAACAGAGTATATGAAGTCCTACTTATGTAGATGAGGGACTAGCCATTCATACTTTCATTTAACTTGAATTTAGCATGCAATTCCTCCTCCATCGTCTATATAGCCCCAAGGGTATTTAGCACTTTAGGAATAATAAGAGTCCAAGAAAATTACCTAGCAAATATTCTAGTAATTTCTTTACTTTTTGCGGTTTAAACTCATACATCGTGACAAGTGCAAGATGTCATTTATTTTGGTAGCTATAGACAAAATGTTTTCTAGTTACACAAAATATTTTATCTTTCAATTATTTCTAGACCATAAAAGGGTAATGAAAGATCATAAGTGAGTTTAACAATTTTAATCCTATCTTAGTTTGTCAACTAAGGAGAAAAGATAGGAATAACTCTCACTCTTTTTACCAGGAAGAGAGACTTAGTTTGTCTTTTTAAGAAAAAACAACTTTGTTTACGAATTATGTTGCAACAACACAATTTTAATCAGAACATAAAAGTTCAATTATAGTATTTTCGATAATTACATTCTTAAAAGAATTAACTACCCAATTAATTACTTAATAAGACTAAGATCCATCTTGCACTCCCACTTATTTACCAAAGGTCTGACCAATGAGTAACTAGGTAGGACAAGAGGTAAGCGACGAGCGTTAATTGCACAAAGCAACTCTTAGGTTTATGAGACTGATCAAGACATTAGTAGACAAGTAATAATGTCAAGAGCATGTTTAGTATCATCTTATGCCTCGGGTCCAAGGTCTGACCAAGCATACTCGAAATAAGTCGACCAAGTAAGAACATACAAAAATCACCAAAGGTCTGACCAATGAGTAATAATCATCATGGGTTGGAATGGCCCTAAGGTCTAACCAAAGAGGCCAAACCAAATGCACGTGTTCATTGTTGGATGTCATAAACTTAAAATTTTACACATAGGGTATTCACATAAATGTGGTAAAAGTCGTGTACAAAGAAGCATGCAAAACAACTGTGTAACACTTACTTTAAAAACTTTTGGTAATGACACTGTAGTGATCATCATGGTTCACGGTAGCTCCAATCGAACTCGCAGGGAGGCGGAGGACCAGGTAAGCGCTAGGCAATAACCGAAAATCCTTTAGGTGTGACTGTGCGCACCTCCTTAAACCCGCTTTAGAGTTTGTTCTAGTGGGTGAGTCGTACATCCCAAGTGTCCATATCGTCTAGTTTTTAAATTCATGAAAAACTTGTTTCAATAGTTTAGGTGACTTTATTTAACAAAAATAATTTTCCACGAAACAAATAGAAGGTCACAATGAGCATGGTATTTAGGCGTGTAAATAAAGACCATTATTACTGTTATGATTATGATACGTATTATACCATATTGCATACAATTAGGTGTCAAATACAAGAAACAATTATGCACATAAGGAATTACAAACATATAAACATAAAATATTAATAAACATATATTGATCCGAGTTCTCTCGCGAGTCTTTCCCAAAAGGAGAACCATAAAACCGTCACTAGCTACGAAACCTAGATCGCCTCATACATCACAAAAAGCAATTGAGTGGGTCTTATAACCGGAAAAACACATAAAAATCATGGCAAACTAAATTAACATTTAATTATGCTATTTTATGTATTTAATTAACAATTTAATTCTAATTAACAATTAATTCTAATTAACAATTAATTATAATTAACACTTTAATTCTAATTAACAAATTAATTCTAATTGACAAATTAATTCTAATTAATAATTTAATACAATTAGTTTGTGTCTAGGTATTTTTTATTAATAATTGATAAGTATTGCATTATAGTTTGTCAAAAACAAAAATAAAACGAATAACTAATTAGATTTCATGTAGCCTTTTAGCATGTTTATTAAAGCGTGTAACCCATAATCACAAAAACAAGATGACTCGTGATGCCACTGTTGGGATTTTATAATCATGTTAACCAATTAACACTACGAATACGCAGCGGAATTTGGATCTAGTTTATGCAATTAGGTTAACACATAATTAATAAACAATAAGTAATAAAAGGGAACAAGAAAACTAACCCTCGTAGTCACCCGCAAGTATAAAACGAAAAAGAAACCAAGTATTCAAAATGAATACCTCTACGAGTCCACACACAAACACTTAACCACGAATACGTTCGATAAAGCTAGTCGAGAACGTTTACCCAATCAACCCTTGAATACTTGAACCAAACACGAACCAAGAAAAACCCAAGAACTTGTATTTACTTTTCTGTCTGAGATATCACAGCAACTATACCCGATAACCAAATCTTTTCTGTCCGATATCAGACAAAACTTGTCTGATATCCTTGTCTCTTTTCTGCCCGAGAATGAATAACAGAAAAATTCCCACTTGTTCTTGTTACACAGTCTACCAGGAGCTAGAAAGAACTTTATCAAACAAAAGCCTAAACAAAACCTTGAATCAAGATGATTCAAGTTTTAGGGTTTCAAAAAAAACCTAATAACCCTAATCGAATCAAATAGAACCGATCGGGTATAGGATATGTTTGGGATGAATTGATCATGAATTTTGCAGATTTAGAGATAGATAATCGTTAGTTTAGATGCATGATGTGTTGGTATTTATAGCACTAGAAAAATAATTCTACTTGGACTCAAACTTGAGCTCCAAGTCTCAAATCCAAACACCAACCGATTACTATTTGGAATAGGCCCAAGGCAAACCAAAACCGACCCTTATTGAAAGGAAAATGCGTCCAATGGGTCGTGTACACAATCGGGTCTCATGCATAAAACGGGTCGTATATTATATCAAGTATTAAACGTGTTTAACGTATTCTCGTGTTTAACGTGTGTGCCCCCATAGGCTTACACACTTCTAGTCGTTCTCGTGTTAACCAACTCCTATAATCCAACAATAAGCTCGTTCATTGTTCAGTTGACAATTTCATAAAAGATTTAGAAAATAGACAAAATGTTAACTTAAATGTAACACCAATCAAACAATATATGAGATCAGCAGATAAGTATAAACTAATGTAAGGGATTCTGTAATTTGCCAACAAAGTCAAACTGAATGGTATAATAGAATTTTTAAGTCAATTGCATGCTTTATAACACAAGTCTTGGATCAAATCTACATCTTGATGTGTATGTCCTAACAGGAAAAGATAAACATTTATTATCTTATTATACGTTATAAGTCTTGATCAACTCAAGGACTTCATGTACATGTCTTAATTAATAAGGCATAACAAGTTACATTTTATTTTATATTAGAGTAAAATACACGGTTCGTCCCTAATCTTGTACATACGCATCACGTTGAACCAAAACTTGGCATTTTCATCGCCGGGAGTCCTTTTTCCAAGTTTAATAGTCTAAACTGGTCCTTTGACCATTTTTCTGTTAGTCAACCACGTCAGTTTCCGTTTGCTTTGTCTTTAGTCCAAGGGCACAATTGTCATTTTACCATTGTCCATTAATTAATATTACCGTGTCTGGTCCACTTGTTTACCGTGGGCGCTATAGTAAAACCTTGCTAATAAAAGGGAAAGTTTATCACCACTCATCCTTAATCTTTCCTATCCCCTAAAATCTTATCTTCTTCACCGACTGTAAAATAAAAAAAATGGTGCTTTGTTCATGCAATAGAAGGGCTGTCCTTCGAACATGCTGGAACAACAGGAACCCAGGAAGGAGGTTCTATGCCTGTCCTAGACAGGTTGGGACACTTAATTTTATTTCATTTTAAAGTTGTCTTGTAGTGGTTTACCTTAAATGTGTTGATTATAGTAATATCTGTTTAATTATAATTGTGATTTTATACAAGTGGGTTTAGTTGGTGTTTATGCTGCAAAGAGATGCTAACATTTTGATTATCAATTTTATCCTACAACATGTCCATTCAATGGGTGATAAGATCCACCCATGAAAAGGAGAGCAAAGGATGTGATTATCTACTTGCAGAGAAGCATCTACAGGAATGAGGCGGCATTACAAGAATGCCAAGCCGCCCTCATTGCTGAGACTATGGAGGCTGTCAACGCTGGTGACGGGGCAAACGAGTTAGAGGCTGCTCACTTAGCATCCTTGGCTGATCTCCTTGTTGAGAAGGAGAAAGTTTGCCGTCTGAGGAACTTTTGTGTTTTGTCTTTGATAGTCATCTTCTTGGTTTTTCTATTGGGTTTAGAAAGTTACTGGTTTTTGTGTTTTGGATCGGTGGTAGATGCTCTGCAATGGGTAAGTTGTGTTTAAGAAGTTTTAGTGTAGGTTGACTAAAAATAGTCTCTTGGTTGATAATGTTTGGTCCGTGTACAGTGGTAATATTATATTTCTTTTATGCTTTGGTCCTTATATTGTGCTGCCTTTACTAATAGGTCCTTGCCCCAAAAATTCATATATCCGCCTCACTTGCCACACAAATACTAGTAAAACGATCAAACTCATAACACAGATACAACTATGAAAGATGGATGAATGATCAGAGATGGATAAACATACTCCACTTTTGAGTATCAACATAAACTTGATATGGTGTTGTTCATCCATTTTTGATTCTTCATTGTTGTTTGTGATAATAGAATAACAAAGATCCAACTCAAAACACAGATCCAAGTATCAAAGACGTCTGAAGTTTCAAAGATGGGTGAACAGTAATAGACTTTGTAAAATTCAACAGTTAATATGTGTATGAACTTGTAACAATATGTAGAAATGGGTAAAGTGGCAAATCAATACAATTAAAACACAATTTTACACGTCGACTAACATGACATGATTTCATACATAATGCAAATGGATATATTTCCAAATGCATAAAATTTTGTAGTCTACAAAGTTCAGAAACAGACATTTTTTAAAGACAGCAAATAATGTTTAGGGGAATACGTATTCCATGGAAAACATTGGCTTTCATATGCTTAACCAACATTTTTTTGTGGTGAAGACAACTTTGATGCTATAATCTTGGTCTTAGTCCAAAATTGTTTTGGAGACCCACCAGAAGCAGCATTAACTTGACTTCCAGATTGAGATTGGACCACACTTGGTTGAAAATCACCTTGAGATTGAGCATCAGTTTGACATTAAGGTTTTTCATTTCCTTCAAAGTTGTGACCTGTAACCTTTGCCTTCTTCTTTGCTGTAACTTTTGGCTGGGATGAACCTGTTTTTTTAGACTGTTGTGTACTGCCTTGACTTTCTGTTACACCTCCTTGCCCAAGACATGTTTTCTTGTTGTGTCCAACATTGCCACATATACCACAAACCACACTCTTACTAGACTGTGACAAGTTATTGGTTTTGTCACTATTATCATTTTCAGTAAAAGCCCTAGTTCTTTTCTTTCGTGGCCTACCTTATGATTTATGATGTTTAGGTGGAAGAATGCTTGTAGGCACTTGTGACTTATTCTAATGTTGATAACCATTTATTGGTTGGATGTAGTGTTTATAAGTTTCTTCCCAAGTCTTAAGCAAGTAACATGGATGAACCCATTATTCAACATATCCTACTTGCATTCCATTGAAGCTCATATACCTATGGGTAGCAATAGCATGTTTACATGGCATACTTGTAAGCTCCCATCTTCTACATGTACAAGCCCTAGCTTCAACATTCACAAAACACTTATCTCTCATCCACTGACCTGATACTTATCTCCTTCAACCCGTAAAATGGTGTACTTATAAGCCTCTTTCTTTATCAAGTCTAACATGAGTGTTGCCTTTGGTGTTAATGGCCTGGCATACTTGTCAATCACATTCACTATTATTTTCATACAGTATTCTCTAATGTATTCCAAAGCAGTAATGATGGGTTGGTGCCTACCTCCCAATAGTTTCCCATTGAACACCTCACACATGTTATTAAGTAACACATCAGAATCAGCCTTCCCTACACATTTATACAACTTGTTTGAGTTATACTAACAACAGTGTTGAACAATGTCGTAGAACAAAAGATGTACACTTAGACAGAGATTTGGTTAGTACCTGGAAAATGAGACCTTGACCAATGGGTTAGTGGTATCTTACTTAACCAAGCATGGGCAGGTTCGCTAAACCTCTTGAATGCCAACATGGCTGCCTCAAATTGTTGGACGGTTGTTGCTGCTCCACATCTCCACAAACGTTCCTTGTATGCTTTAGCATTCCATTGCAATTTCATATTATCATGGATGTGCTTCAAACAATATCTGTGTTCAGCTCTAGGGAATACTGCTGCTAATGCTGGAATGATACCCTAAACAAATAAACATCAATTCATTACTAATAAAAGTAGCATTTATCGAAAATACAAGTGAATATAATCAACTAAAAGGTAACATCACCTTTTGCCTGTCGCTGATAAAAGTGTAGTTTGAGATTGTTTGCAAGTGAAGATCATCTCTTAGACATTCAAGAAACCAAATCCATGAGTCTTTGCTTTCAGCTTCTGCAACCGCATAGGCTAAAGGGTATATTCCATTGTTGTTGTCTATACCGACTGCTGTAAGAAGCTGACCAAGAAAAGGACCCCTCATAAAAGCACCATCTAACCCCCAACAACTATATTTGACAAGCTTTATATCCTTCCTTCAAAGCACCTAAGAATACATACATTCTCTTGAAAACTTTGGTTGGACTTGTTGCTTCTGTTGCAGTTTGTACACTTATTCTAACTGTTGTATTTGGGTTTGGTTTCTGCAACTCTTCAACATAGTCTCTTAAAAGGGTGTATTGTTGCTTATGATCACCCCTAATCTCATTTCCTGCCTTGTTTTTTGCCCTTAATGCCTTTTGCATAGACACTGAACTTCTAACTATTTAGTGAGCTGATCTTGAATAGCCCTGATTGGAATATCTGGATTGACTTGAACTTGGTCAACTATTTGCTTTGAAAGAAACTTGTAGTCATAAGCTTTAATCTCTCTTGATTGCAAACATTTGTGTTCATCCCTAAAAGTTCGAACACTCCATACATCTTTAGCTGTATTTTTGGCTACATACAATAACCATGGGAAATCTATTGCTTGCTCTTTGAGTGATCGCAAATATACATCCCTTCCAAGGCCTCTAGTTATCGGACCAGTTTTCCTCTTTGGAGCTGTTCCCAGCCCAACACCTTCACTTGTAGCACAAACAGGTATTTTTCCAAGATACCTAACCCTAATTCTCTTTTTGTCATTCTTAATGAGTTGCAATTTCCTCCTAGTGTTTATTGAAAGCAGGTTGATCTTATCTTTCACTTCTTTTACAGTTACAAAAGTTTGACTACAGAAAAAGTATATTTCGTCCTCTACTTGTGTTGCCTCACTTAACTTTTGTTTCTTGTATGCCCTCCTTTTTTTCTTCCTAATAACATACTCATCCTCATTCTCAGAACCACTTGCAAAATCATTCTCATCTAACAGATCCAACTCACTTTTCTTAAAAAAATCATCTAGTATCTGGTTAGAGCTACCTATATATGGTAACTCTGTAGTCTCAGTCACTTTGAACAGATTAACATCAATATCAGGCTCCTCAAAAGTATTAGCCTCATCAACAACTGTGTTTCCATCTCGATTGTTCTCAATATCATCATCATCACTCACATAATTATCTGTTTCACTCACATTGTCATCACTTAAAGCTTCATCAATTTCACATACCTGTACAGATTTACCTTTTTAGATATGCTCAACAGGATTACATATTTCCTCCTCTTGATGACCTAACTCTTGATCATTTTGAAATACCTCTTCAGGACTATCTATTTGGATATGCTCAGCATGTTTATCTATATACTGGTTGACATCACCTACAACATCTTCAGTTTGACAGACCTCTACAGATGAAATCAAGGGTTCTGTTACTGGCATCTGACTAGATTGTACCAAAGTATTGACTTCCAAAGGTTGATGTGTAACCTGACATAAATCCTCTACCACAGATTTATTAACAATGATTTCTAAGAACAATTTGTTTGAGCAATATGGAACAATAGCAAGAGCTGCCTTTTTCTTTGTTGCATCCACATCAGCAATAACTGTCCTAATTGACTTTGGTGACATTTCATCAACATCCAATGGTGTGTTACCATTTTCAACATAAACTTCTATCATCTTATGGTCATCAACAAGATCTTTCAATATTTCTAAATTTGCACTCTCACTTAAGCTATACAAACCATCATCTAAATTACTACCAGGCTTAACAAAGTAATAGTAATTTTTTGAACCAAGCTCGTAACTCAATTCATACATAAGAACATCCAACTCTTCAACTGACACATTATCAACATCAACCAAATCAACTAAATTTTTCATACCTCCAACGTAGATTCTACCAGGCCAGTATTTAAAGAAACCGTTGTGATGAACCCTCATGCTGAACATATTAGATCTACCACCTGAAAACATGTCAATATATGTTTAGGAAATTCTAAAAAGTTAATCGCCAAAAAATAAATAACCCAATTAGAAATTCCAATGTTTATAATCAAAATAAAAACAGTACCGTATTTCTTCTTAGCCGAGTCGTACATGACGGTATCATCAACTGGATAACCTGGATGTCTTCTTACTTTCCATAGAGTAAAGTCCATGTTTCGGTTTTTTTATTAATAAACACGGGTTTTGTGACATGCAATTAGGGTTTGTGAATTGTGATCATTCTTGTAATGAAAGTTTTGGGACGAAAAATAATACAGTCTATGTGTTTATGGGGCGGGAAGAGGGTTACATTACATGTGGCAATAATACAAAAAATTTTAATTGAAATAAGGAAATGACAATTGTGCCCTTGGACTTAAGACAAAGAAAACGGCGACTGAGGTGGTTGACTAACGGAAAAATGGTCAAAGGACCAGTTTAGGCTATAAAACTTGGAAAAAGGACTCCCGGCGATGAAAATGCCAAGTTTTGGTTCAACGTGATGCACATGTACAAGATTAGGGACGAACCGTGTATTTTACTCTTTATATTATAAGTCTTGTAACAATTAAAAGACTTCATGATTGTGGCTATACAAGAGATATAAACATGTTAATAAAGTAATTTTGAACATCTACTCTTGGCTTCTATAGTAATTTCAAGTTAATTGATTACTACATTTATTTATGACATTTCAAAAACACATAAATATTTTAGTTGAAGTAGTCTTTATTTTTATCTTGACACATATACTAAATAGGGCAAGATAGATTTTATGTATATAAGTCCTAGTAGAATATTAGTCTCTTAAGAGAAACCTTTAATCATATTGTTATGTGTTGTATCTTGCACACAACAAAGATTTCTCCCACATGTGCATGGTATAACTACATATAAATAGGCAAACAACACAAGGCTCGTTTGATTTTGTACAGACAATATGATAGTGTCATAGATAGAATATGAATCAAGACAAGCTCAAATCATATCAGCATAGCTAGTTGTTCCATACTTAGAAAGTGATTTATTATCTTAAGACAAGCTAGAGATAATGTAGGTTACTAACAAGGTAAAAAAACTTGTAGCTCCCACTGAACTAGACAACATTATACTAATGTCTTTTTCAGTAATAAAGCCCAATACTCCCACTTGATTTGACAACATTGCAAGTGTTACATCACTAGTGAAAAACAAATAGCGATCTATTTACTGTCCTACTCACTTTGAATGTCTACCAATAATAATTACTTCGGTATTGAAAAGAGTGTATGAATTTCTACTATGTAGATGAGAAACTATCCATCAATGTTATTTATTAACTTGAAAATTGGGCATGCAATTTCCTCTTTAAAAGGCTCACCATTTCATAAGGGTATCTAGCACCTTTATTAGGTTAAAGCAAAACAACAAGATAAATCATGCTAGTTCACATTTACCATTTTTGCGATAATTAGTCGGGTTTCAAATTTAATAACTCATAAGATATCATACACCAAGATGTATTCATTTGTTATCTATAGGAACATATTCAACACCAAATAAGGGTGATCGAATCTTTATGAAAAATAAGATGTGCAATCTACTTAACTATGTAAGTTTGCTATGAGTTATATTGAAATTAGGGCAATTCTAATGTTCCTATTATAGCTTTCTCAAACACGAAAAAGGATAGGAATGAGTTTCCGTCTTTCTTACATGGAAAGGAAACTCATATTATCTTTTAGTAAAAACGATTCAAGCAAACTCTTATAAGTGTGGATCAATTTACCAAGAAAAGAACAAAACCACATTTACGATTTTAATGTTGCATTTATACCATTAAAAGAATTAATAAAATTCGATTTTTAGTGTTTCGATAATTACTCCTTTAAATATAATTAACTACCCATAGTTTAAACAAATAAACCAATTAATTTTCTTAAGACTAGGACCCTAATTGACATACCACCATCACATCAGTTGATCTACTAGCAATGGTGTATTCAAGAAGGTAACTGATGCTTAATAATTGCAATAAAAGTGAAATTTTTATATCATTATGGGACTTACTAATGGCACTAGGGATAATCAAGTAGTGTCATGTAAACATGTTTCATCCCATCTTATGCATCGGGTTAAGGGTCTCACCATGCAACTCGATTAAGTTATCCAATAAAGAACTGTAAATATTCGACCACCGTCTCACGATGAGTGGTAATTTACCTTGGGTTGCAATTTATCTACGTCTCACGTAGAGTAAGAGGCAATTGCAAGTGTTCTTACAGTTGGATGGTATAAACTTACGTTTCAAAGGGTATAATTTATTTAACAAATAACATTTATATCAAATATGTACGAAGAAGCATGCATACATCTCTGTATCATAGGTTTTAATGAAAACTTTTACTCAATTAAGTTATTTATTAAGCGTGCATCAAGATGTCATTTATAACAAATATAAGGAGATTGCACTTAAAGAATTGACGATTCAACATGATTTCATCAGTTAAAGTAATACTCTTTTTATCGCGGTATTGGTAAAACCAATTAAAGAAAGACCAACCACTATATCGTACTACTGCATGAGTCAAAGACCCATTTTATTTTGATAATTTCCTCATATGCCAAAGCATGTGTAGTGGGGCGTGGAAAAGATGACGGTCAATCACCCTAAAGACGATTTTGAAAAAAACCATCCACTTACAAACTATATCCTAGTAGCTTCGAGTAATTATCCACACCTTCAATAGCTTACAAGTCATTAGTTGATGCAAAACTCGTCATCAATAAAGTTGTAATACTTTAATTTAGAAAACATATTATAAACTATTAAATCTTGCAAGTCTCGACGTAAGAAGTGTTAACATTATCGGGTGTAAGCCGAACCTATTTGTTGACACATAAGACTTCGCAAGATCAATAGTTTTTAATAAATCGAATTTCATAGATTTTAGTTACGTTTATTTTCTTTTCTACAAACATCATTTGCTTTTATACGAGTCATAACTAATAAAAGCAAACAATAAACAACTAAGACTATTATGACATTTATCGTAAATAATAATAAAGTAATGTCAATATGTATATACTTAAATAAGACTCTCACTCAGTTTTCGAGCTAGGTACCAAATGGATCACATACAACGATAAAATCGACAGTGTAAGCCTTAAACAAATTATACCACATAGCACATAAAAGCTTATTAAAAATTTTAGTTGACTTCAGGCCCCAAGCATGCAAGAAAGGAGTCTTCCCAACCTTAGCAGTAAACTACAAAGTTGTAGCGTACTGAGTCGTGGATCTATCATAATTTTTTCAGATTTTTTTGACATACAAAAAATTAATTGCGAATTTTTTAGTGATCGAGTGTCATACAATCAGTAACTAAAACATCTTAATAAATACTATATATTCAAGGTCTATTCAGCGAATTTGCATGGAAGTCAATTAAAACTTAATCAAGAATTATAGTCACATATCAAGAATCATTATTCATGATAAAACATGTATTTTCATCATAGATATCATATTAACAAATTAATAGTGGAAAACAAGATCAAATAACGTCATATAAATCAAATAACGATAAGTTATAAGTACGTAAAATTGCATACAACCTAGGTTTTTGTTCTACCAATTTTAAAGATCATCAAGATTGATACTTTTTACTATAAAAAATCGCCCAAAGGGCTTATAATATCAAGAACGATAAAAAAAATGCAAACAATTGATAATATATCCAATTTTACATTTTTAGGTAATACACTCCACTAGCTAACCGCTCGTGATCCACTTTTGGAGTTTAAACATATTAATTAAGTACTACAAACATAAATCATTCGAGTCACGCAACGGATGCAAAGATCAAATAGTGCAAGTAAATTAACCCAAAAACGTTACCTAGTTTACCTTTATGTATGTCGTATCGAATCAAGAAAAAAACTAAGAACCATAACTTAGGGTTTGTGTAAATATACTCAAAATTAAACCAAACAAGATTCAAGAATTTGAATCCTCTATGGTTTCACACACAACACGTTCTTTAACAATACAATTACGCTCTGTTCTCAAGTCTAAAATTTAAAGAATGGAAGGGGATGGGATGGGAAGGGCAAAGTAGGGGATGACATAGTGAAGAAAGATGTTATTTATTTTTGTGTTCTTAAGTTTTTTTTAAAATAGCAAGGAAAGGAAAAGAAGTTACACAAATTACCAATATACCCTCATATTACCAATATGCTACTTCACAAAGACAAGAATCTAATACATATGTTTATATTTAATCCAACGAATTTGCACATAAAATGTTTATGCTTATCTATACTACTTATAAAGCATTTAGCACCCTCTCTTCTAAATTTTTTTAAGATGTCATTAATGTGTTTTTTGAGCATTACATTTTTTAATGCATAATGTACATAATACATAGCTTTTACTAATTTATCTTCCACAACATTTTAATGCTTCATTTATTATTTCTTTTTTAATTAGTATAGTTTTAATACAAAAATACACATATAAATGAATATAATGTTAAAATGAATGCAAAACTACAAAGTTCCAAAACTATTATTATATCGTAAGAGTGTTTCGAGAACCAATCTAAATAAATTTTTAATTATTTTAAGGGCAAATGACAAAAAAATGGATTGAACTTGACACTTTATGTGATTGTATGTAGCCAACTATTTTCTTTCTTATTGTATATACTGAACTTTTAAATTTCGATCATTACGTGTATTTTGTGACTATTCGGCCATGTAAAATGACCATTTTACCCTTCGAAAGTTGAAAAAATTAATGGTAAAATGGTCACAAAATACACACAATAATCGAATTTTGAAAGTTCAGTACACACAATAAGAAAAAAAATAGTTGGCTACACACAATCATAAAAAGTGTCAAGTTCAATACATTTTTTTGTCATTTGCCCTTATTTTAAATAAAATTAACCACAAAAGTAAAAAACGGTTTTTTTGTAAAAATCGGGACAATTTTTTGAAGACAAATGATGCAAAGATGTAAATTCACAAGTGATAATTTATTTGATTTTATACATATTACACATATCTATACTAGGGCTGCTCAAACGGACCGGATGGACCGGACCGACCGACAAAACCGATCGGACCGAACCGAAACCGACCGGACCGATGGACCGGTCTCGGTCTAGGGTTTTTGCCGGATTCGGTCTCGGTCCGGTCCGGACCCAAAACCGACAGAAACCCGAAATTTAGCCTTGTGGACCGGACCGACCGACGGACCGACCGAGGCCGACCGACCGACCGACCGACTCATTCGGTCTCGGTCTCGGTCCGGAGTTTTTGCCGGATTCGGTCTCGGTCCGGTCCGGTTTTCGTCGGTCCGGTCCGGTTTTCGACCGATGAGCACCCCTAATCTATACTACTTATAAAAAATTTAGCACCCTCTCTCCTAAATTTTTGTAAGATGTCATTAATGTGTTTTTTAAGCATTACAATTTTTAATGCATTATGTACACAATACATAACTTTTATTAATTTATCTTTCACAACATTTTAATGCTTCATTTATTATTTCTTTTTGAATTGGTATAGTTTTAATGCAAAAATGCACATATAAATAAATATGATGTTAAAATGCATGCAAAACTACAAAGTTCCAAAACTTTTATTATATCGTAAGAGTGTTTCGAGAACCAATCAAAATAAAATTTGAATTATTTTAAATACAATTAGCCACAAAAGTAAAAAACGATTTTTTGTAAAAATCGGGGCAATTTTTGAAAACAAATGATGCAAATGTGTCAAGTGCTAAGTGCTAATTCAATGATTAATATATTAGTATGTTAATTATTATACTTTTCACGGATAACTCTAAATGATTGCTTAAACATGTAAGTTTTCTTTATATCATAAGCATTCTTTTATTTATATCTTCTATTTATGTGGGATAAGTGTTATAAACAATATTAATGATACAAACATTTTCATAAATATATACTTTACAAGATATATACATTATAAGCACTCTTTTATTTATATCTTTTATCTATATGGGACAAGTGTAATAAACAATATTAATGATACAAACATGTTAAAAAAAACATATTTTATTTACTTATTTCGAAGTGTTGATTATTACATATATATTTCATAAAAAAAAATGTTTCTACTTACTTGTGACTACGGACCAGTATCAATTAATTTGACCATAACCTCATAACATTATTGACTACCGCGACGCAAAATCACGCCACTTTCAATTGTTTTTATATAAATTAGTTTGATATTATCTATCACTTTTTTTAAAGTTACTCAAACTCATTATTTTTCGCTATTGGTAAAGTTATTGTAAGAGAAAACATAAAATTGAAAACATTTTTTGCCGAAAATTTTATTACTTGATACCCACCGTCGCAACGCGCGGTACCCTACTATAATATTCTAAAGAGTTAAAATATGCGACATGAAACTTTTGGCATCCGCAAATTTATCGTCATATAAAACGTTTCAAATTATAAAGCATGATTCATTGAAAATTTTTGTTTCAGGGTACCCGCCGTATCACGCGAGTACCCTGCTAGTATTCATAATTTGTAAAAATCAAATCTTCCAGCAGGGCAACTGCTTCCTTAAAAATGTTGTTAAAAAACAATGGAAGCCCACCTGTGAAATGACCTGTGAAATGAGCTTGTTGACTTGTAATTTCTTGTAAAGTCTGTTGCTTTTTTTTTTTTTAAGGGCTTGATACTTACACCACAATATTTGATGCACACACCATAATTATGCATGTATCATGTTGTAACCTATGCATTAGTGGTGTAACATTGTGGTGTGTGCATCAAATATTGTGGTGGGAGTATCAATGCCCTTTTTTTAAGCGGTGACAATTCAAGTGAGGAGTAGGACCAGGGACATATTTTAGTATAATATATCATGCTTAGAAATAGAACAGATGCACAATATCTTTGATTATCAAAACAGCTTTAATAGTCGATTCGCTGATGTGATATGAGAGAACTAGGTCAAAAAATATATAGATCGTGCATGAAGATTGAGGATAATATTGTAATTTTATAAAAGCCTGTAATATTTAATATCCGTTTTCCTTCCCAATCCGCCCAAAATTGGACGGAACAAAATAACACTCAAAAGCCCATCCCTTCCCTCTTCTCACCTTCCCGACCCCTACCTTTCCATCTTAAAAAAACTCAAGAACACCCCTTTTTTTATTTCCCTTCCCCTCCCCTTCCATTACTTAAAAAAAATAATAAATAAATAAATAAACTCGAGAACAGAGCTAGTATGCTAGTGCTTGGATCACGAAAACAATCAATACACTTGTATACAAAACCAAAAGTCGAAACCTAGCCTTCGGGGGTGTTCGATCGGTTGGAATGAATGGAAGAAGGAGTAGAAGAGAAGAATTGATTGCTTAGGATTTTCAAGAGATGCAAATAATGAGGTTCATTATATATACATGTAAACTTGGAGTGCAAGCAAAGCAATCTCAAACCTCCTCAAATTCAATAATCCGCCAAACATAAGATATGAGATTTTTTTTTTTTTTTTTTTTTTTTTTTTAAATAAAAATTAAAATAAAAATATGAGAAGTTTTCTAAAATATTCCATTATTTACAATTAAGTTATTATACTTAATCACTAATGACAGTTATTTAAGTACCGTGCTTGTAACTTAGCGATGTTGACAAAGTGGTGGTGGAGGTTTCTTCATGAGTCCAATGCCTTATGGAAAAATGTTATCACCTCAATTCACGGTGAAAAAGGAGGTTTGTTTTCAAGAAATCTTCCAACAACTTCAAGCAGCCAATGGAACACAATTAGCACCTTAAATAAGCTGCTTTCCCAGATAAACATCAACTTACAATCAATTTTTGTTAAAAGGGTTGGAGATGGGATGTCTACTATTTTTTGGGAGGATGTTTGGATTGGTGAAACCCCTTTGTCTGATCGTTTTCCACGATTATTCGCCTTTGAGTCACTTAAAGAATGTAGTGTTGCTGATAGATGTAATCTCAACTTTGGGCCTTTTACACGTAATTGGGCTTGGCGCAGGAATGTAAGAAGTGGGCCGTAATCAGCCACAACATCAACCTATCGGATTTACTCAAAGACTTCTCCCCTTCCTCCCTAACTCGTGGACCTACTGTGTCAACACCACCAAATCTTTCATCGTCTCTTCTATGAGAAAACATATCGACGCCTCTCTCCTTCCATCTCAAAGGCCACCAATCAGATGGAACAAAACCATTCCCATAAAAGTAAACATTTTTTCATGGCGGCTCTATGTTGATCGACCGTCCACACGCGTTGTAATTTAGACAAACGGGGATTGGACTTGGATTCTATAAGATGCCCGATATGCAATGATGATCTAGAAACTGCACAACATGTTTTTGTTGAGTGCTCGGTGGCGCCTTACCTATGGAATATGATCTCGTGGGGCTTCAACAATTTCGCCCACGTTGGCTAATTTAATCGTTGGAGTGATACAACCACCCTAAGTCCCTACATGAAGACTTGTTTTGATGCGGTTGTTCAAACTACTTTTTGGGTCATTTGGAGATACAGGAATCGTGTTTGTTTCGACTTGAAACCTCCGAGAAAGGATATGTTAAGCGAAGAAATCAAACTATTATCTCACTCGTGGATTATGCATAGATAAACACTCGGCCCCGGTGGTTAGATTGGATAGTTAATCCTTATTCACTTGTATCTTAACTGTATTTTCACTTTCTTTTTCCTTTCTTCCCTCTAGCTTCTTGCTAGAGTGTTAATAAAATTGCCGTTCAAAAAAAAATTAACTACCGTTAAGTAACTATTTAATTAACGACCGTTGAATGACTGTTCGTGAAATAATAATTAATAAATTACATTAATATATTCATTACTAATAATTGTATTTCTTTGTTAACGCGTGTGACCTCATAGGCTCAAGTAATTTCCGGACATACATTATTTGTAAAGGGTAAGCTTGGCTACATTTTATGTAGCCAATTGGCTACAATTCTCCACTAAAATACACAAGGAAATGAATCAGGGACCCAAAGAAGTCAGGAACTACAATTTGTAGCACAACTTGTAAGGAATTGGCTACAATTCAATTGTAGCTAATATATTCCCTATTTGTAATTTGGCCATATCCCAACACTTTTAACGTTGAATCACTTTCTAATTTTGCTAGCCACTAAATTTTTAGTTGCAATGACAGTTCCGAGTAACATAATATTAAGGCAAACTAATCATGTGAACACTTGGTCAATATTAGTTTTGTTGATCATATATAACTCTTACCTAATAAACTGTATTTCGCAGTTTGAAAAATACATACGTGTAAACCCTCGCCACGCGTGGGCCGACTCACCTTGTTAATAGTCCTATGTGTATGAGCTTGCTTAATTAATTGAACCTGATTTGAATTTTCTTTATTTGTCTGATCTGGTTTCGCTATATATAAATGTGAGCTTGCAATTTTTTTTTAGAGTAAGGTTTTTGACTCGACATTGCGAGCCGACTAATCTCAAGACCAATATTTTTTTTGAATAGCTCAGAGTCGGCGCATGTTCGAACCAAGACCTCTAGGTACTTTCGTTCTAAAAACCTAATCCCTACCACTAGGTCACACCATTGGTTAAAGCTAGCTAATTGGTTTGCTCGAAAAGTCGAGGTAAACAACATGTGAAAACATTAAATAATGAAGACCAACGTACCAAATAAGATCGACTTGTATAACCCTCAGCTCGTGTTATCATTATGCAAAGACTCATAAGTCACGACTCACAGTCTAATCAGGGTAACCTGCCCAATCAACACGTTTTAAAAGTTTGAAATTTCATACAATAAGAAAAGAAAATGATGTATAAATCCCTACATATCCAATCAAAAGACTCGTAAATTGGATTATTTCGCTAATAATTAAATGTAATCGCGTGAGAACAGTTGAAAGTCTTTATATGTCATGGCCTTTAGGAATATGGCAAAAACAAAAGATCAGACCAAGTCACAATGCTTGTTTGTGGTTGCGGTGTTATTATCAGACAAAAGACAAAACCTAACAAGACATGAAAATAGTATTAATAAAGGATGTAATGGATCAATAACTACTAATAAGCTTTAGATTTAGTTCCATTGAAAAATCAATATAAGCGTAGAAAGGAAAATTATATAGTAGCTTAAATTCTTGCAATCAGAAATATATGTAAGTTTATAAGCTGGTCCCTTGAACACTAAAGTTGGAATTGATCAAATATAATTCCCTGCATATTCAATAAGTTACTAAACCTCAAAATCAGTATGGTTGTGGATTTTTCTATTATTGGACCCTACAAATTTAATAGATTCTTCTGCTATTACAATGAGTCTATGAGTATATATATTGGTTGCAAGTGTGAATATTCATAGCAAGTAGACACATTACACAGAATGAGTTATTCAAAATTGTTTAACTCTGTTATCCTTTCCTGTTTCTTCATCGCTTTTGCTTCATGCACTTCCCCTTATTTCAATACCACTCGTAAATGCTCTGCGCAACATGCCCGTGCTTTGCTTCTGTTTAAAGAGAGTCTCTTCTCCATCAATGACACATCATGTCATACAATTTGTGAAGATACGTTTTCAGAAATTTTTCCAAAGTTGATGAACTGGAACATAAATTCAGATTGCTGTAATTGGGACGGGGTCACGTGCAAAGACACAACAGGTGATATTATTGGTCTTGAACTTCGTTGTGGTATGCTACAAGGTACCATCCATTCTAATTCCACTCTTTTGAATCTTCCTCACCTAGAAACACTCGACATGGCTTTAAATAATTTAACGCTTGAACCTCGTGCTCTCATCAATTTGTTACAAAATTGTACAAATTTGAAAGAACTTTCACTTAGAGATGTTAACATCTCTTCAGGTTTACCAAGTAATCTTAATATCTCTTCTTCTTTGGTAAAAATAAGTCTTCGTTCCACGATTATGCATGGAAAACTGCCTCACAACCTTTTTAATCTACAGTCGTTGGAAGAACTCGATTTGTCGGATAACAATTTCACAGGTCAAATCCCCTCAGAAATATCACGTCTTTCAAAATTGAGTTTGCTTGATCTCACTAATAATATTGGGATTGATTTGCCACCTTACATTTTGAACAATCTCTTATTAAATTCTACTCGTTTGATAGACCTTTGGCTTGCTAAAATTAATATAGGTTTGGTTTTACCAACATACCTTAATTAATATCTCTTCTTCGTTAAAATCACTCGATCTTACTTCCACTGGCCTGCAAGGGAAAGTACCTGATAACATCTTTAATCTAAAGTATTTGGAAGACCTTATGTTGTCAGGTAACAGTGATCTCACTGGCCCGATGCCTATTGTTAACACGAGCAGTAGCATCAATCTCAGATGGTTAGATCTCTCGCTCATCAACTTATCAGGAGAGCTTCCATACTCGATTGGCCATCTCAAGTCTTTGGTTTTCCTTAGTCTCTCAGATTGTGGTTTGATGGGGTCCCTTCCAGAATCCCTGGTTAACCTTAGGAAACTTGTATTTCTATACTTATCATCTAACATGCTTTCTGGAGTGTTGCCTTCTTGGTTATTTACTCTTCCTTCTTTAGAATATGTTAGGCTCAGTAAAAACATGTTGAAAGGAACTATACCACTTGAGCTATTTTCTTTCCAATCTATGAAAGGATTAGCTCTTGATCAGAATCAATTATCTGGAAAAATTGATGTGCTTGGTAATGTTCCTGTTGAGCAAACATTTCTAGAACTTACCAACCTCAGTTATCTATACCTTTCATATAATAACTTTAGCGGTGACTGGGAGTTGGATACATTGTTATCAAGCCTAACCAACCTTAGAGAACTCCATCTCTCACGCAGTGGTTTATCTGTTATGACCAAGAATGCTACTAGTTATGTCAACCCTGATTTTAAGCTTTTAGGTTTGGCCTATTGCAAGATAAAGGTATTTCCAAAGTCCTTAAGAGCCATGAAAAAGCTTGAAACGTTAGATATATCTAGTAATGACATACATGGCCACATTCCTGATTGGCTGGGGGAGATAGGAGGAAATAGGTTGTTAGTTTTGGATCTCTCAAATAACTCGATAGCTGGCACCATTCCAAATGTGTATGAGGATTTTATAGCGTTAGAGGGGTTAAATTTAAATGGAAATCAATTAGAAGGAGAGATTCCCACATCTTTGTATAAATGTCAATCCTTGAAAGTACTTGATTTGGGAAACAACAAGTTAAATGGAACATTTCCTAGTTGGTTAGGCGATCTTCCCAATCTGATGGCTCTTATCCTCAAATCAAATAATTTTCATGGATACATTTTCAACTCATCCGATGTGGAATTCCCATTTCCATGTCTACGAGTTTTTGACTTATCGAATAATGGGTTTGAAGGTCGACTCCCAGCAAATTATTTTCTGAATTTCAATGCCATGAAGAACGTTGTAAAGAAGGGTACAAAACCGGAATATTTGTACATAGGTGGTCAGTATTACTCTATCATAATTGCTGTGAAAGGGTCGGAACGAGAAATTCCAAAACTTTTGGTTGAGTACACAATTGTTGATCTGTCAAACAATAAATTAGAAAATGAGATTCCAAACATCATTGGAAATCTAAGGTCGTTAATTGTGCTTGGCTTATCACACAACAAACTCACTGGTCGAATCCCAAATTCTTTTGGAAAACTATCAGAAATTGAATCATTAGATCTATCATGTAACCAACTCACAGGAGAGATTCCCCCAAGCCTTGTAGACTTAACATTTATTGGTTTCTTAAATTTCTCACAAAACAATCTCGTGGGGGGCATTCCACAAGGAAAACAATTCAACACATTTAATGGGATTTCATTTGGAGGGAATCCAGAACTTTGTGGACTTCCGTTGCTTAAAAAGTGTGAGTATCCACGAGAACCACAAGTTGAAGGTGTTGATGAAGATAAGGAGAATAGTGGATTTACATGGAAACCGGTCGTGTTGGGATATAGTTGTGGAACTCTACTTGGATTAGTGTTGGGCTATCTCATGCTGTCAACCGGGAGACCGAAGTGGTTCAATGCACTTGCTGATGGTGCAGAACATAGAATCTTGAAGAGGCAAACTTAGAGAAGATAAATATATGTATATCACACAATATAGATATAACTGAAGCTACATATTTCGCATTCCCAAAATTGTGCAAAATACCTAGTATGTTTTTCAAAATATTTATGATGCATGTAAGAAAGTTTGGGCCTTCAAAATTTGAAATTGTAGAGAATCTTCTGAAATATGTTGTGATATATATGAATATCTATGTATTAGTGTTGTATATGTATACTAGGAAGGTAGACAAAATGTTCATGGTTCAGTTGACAATTTCATAAAAGATTTAGAAGATAGACAAAATGTTGACTTAAATGTAACACCAACCAACCAGTATATGAGATGAGTAGATAAATATAGGGGTAATGGTTAAAAAAAGTACTAAACTTGCCATTTTTTCTTTTTCAGGGTAGCGAACAAATTTTTTTATTTTTGAGGGTATTATACTTTCAAATTCATCCTCTTTAGGGTATTTTGCTAAACAGTTGGACATTTTTGCCCCTATTACCCACAAGAGCAAATGATGGCAAGTATGATACTTTTTTTTATCATTTGCCCTAGTTTTTTATTATGTTAAATTTTGGATATGTATTAAGATAAATTATTTAATGATTTATAATTGTGTTAAATCTATGATGAAAATGTTTTGTTTTAAGTTTACACTATTTACTTATTAAGATAATTTAGTTCCACCAGCCACTTCCATTTGCAAAAGACATGTACTTCTCAATTGAGTGGTGTTGTTTGTTCGAGCGTATGTACTTTCGGCTTATTATGTTTAGCTTTAATTCGTGGTTTATTTGGAGATTTGGTTAATAGATATTGAATGTGCATATTTTGTTCTCATTCGAGTCTTAATAGCTCTTGTGGGTTCAAGTCGAGACCCGTGTGGGTCACGGTTTGGTCTCGATTAGTGTTGTGTTTGGTTTAGTCTCGAGTCAACATGATATGAGTTTAAATAAGTATACGCGTGCATGGCACGTGTGTGGTTCAAATAAGCAGTTTTAACCCTTACCATTTAGGCGGAAAAGTCACATTACCATTTCATCATTTCATTTGTATATAACACAATTCATTTCACATTTGTAAGCGGTTTTGATTTTGTAATTCTCTCTTGTAATAAACTTCTACAAGTCAGTAAGCCATAACAAATCCCATTAACTAATTCTTGAGCTCAATTCTTATTGTTTGTGTTTTTGGTTAGTTATACTCTTATTTGAATCTCGTTGATTCCTGTAAGAGTATATCAACTGGTATCAAAGCAGTCAATTCCGGCATCTTAACCATAAACCTATTGAGTTTGATCATCGCTGATCAAATTCTGGCCAAAATACATTCGCTTTCCCTATCACAAATACGTTACCCTTGTTAATTCTTATTCCGTTTTCTTAGCCAAAACACGTTTTCCGTACGGCTAGTACATTATTTATTCTTTAAATTCCATTTTTCAATTGAGAAGTACATGTCCTTTGCAAATGGAAGTGGTTGGTGGAACTAAATTATCTTAATAAATAAATAGTGTAAACTTAAAACAAAACATTTTTATCATAGATTTAACACAATTATAAATTATTAAATAATTTATCTTAATACATATCCAAAATTTAACATAATAAAAAACTAGGGTAAATGATAAAAAAAAAGTATCATACTTGCCATCATTTGCTCTTGTGGGTAATAGGGGCAAAAGTGTCCAACTGTTTAGCAAAATACCCTAAAGAGGATGAATTTGAAAGTATAAAACCCTCAAAAATAAAAAATTTTGTTCGCTACCCTGAAGAAAGAAGGGTGTCAAATTTAGTACTTTTTTTAACCATTACCTCATAAATATATAACTAGTTTAAGGGATTCTGTAATTTACTTTTTGATACATGAAGTAACTGCGCACAAAAGACTATTCAGATGGCATTCTTCTATGAGAATAAGAATATAGACAACGTGTTGACAAGACCATGAGTAATAACTGTATAATATATTACTAGTAGCATTTTATTACTAGTTCATTAAGATAATAACATGCATTAATAGATTGCTAATATTTAAAGATTAAAAACAAATGTAACTAACTTAGTTTAGTTGTAAAATGTAACAGAATACCAAATGCAAAAATTAAACAACATTCTCTATATTATTACTTTTTGCCAATGCAAAAATTAAAAATAGATTTTGAGTAGCAGGTGTCTGATTTGGGAAATCATGCAAACGGAAACAAGCTGGCTGGTGGTGACGAGTTAAAAGTTTAAAAGGAGAGCTTTTTATATTATTAAGAAGAAATGCTTAAGTTTTATGACTTAAGAAAACATATATCGCAAACATCGTTAACTTTTGTATGTATAACATAGAAACACGTCTACATCAACAAACACACATATATCACAACTTCAAAAAGAATTCAAACCTCGACGTTCACATTAAAAATGCTCGTATATCTATGCATTTAACTTTTACAAAATGTTTAAATCATCGACAGAAAGCCTGATCAAATGCATTTTTTAAAAATCGTCTCACCAATTTTTATAAACTTATATCAAGGCTGCGTTTGGGACAGGGCTACCTTTTAAGAGGGGCTTGCGCTTTTAAAATAACTCGGTTTATAAAATAAGTCTCGTTTATCACACATGATTATGGAGGCTTATAACTTATAAAATAAGTTGTAAGCCTCCATAAGCCCAAGCCCATAGAAAAAGGCTTAAAAGGGCTTATGGCTAGTTAAATTACTTTTTTACCATTCAAAATATAATAAATTATCACATAAAAGCTGAAAATAGATGTGAATTTAATTTGATGTATTTTTATGCGATTTTATATTAATAAGCTTCAGCTCCAACTAATTCGTCAAACAATTTTATAAAAATATGATCTTCAGCTTTTCGCTTATGATATAAGCCCCAGCCCATTGAACCAAACATACCCAAAATGGTAAGCTACAAAGGAAATCGACTAATTCTACAATTATCCAAAGATGACAGAAGGACCATTTACAAAGAAGTTCAAAGATTAGTACTGCTCAGTGCCTGCATCCAAAGTTGGAGGACCAAGTTGCAAAAGATTAAGAATTATTTGGATACAATTATAAAAGCGTTTTTCTCTCTTTATTTGTCATTATTCGGTGTGTGTTGTTATCATGGTTTTAAAAGGCCCCGTAAAAGCGTGAGGCTTGGTAATGTTGTCATGCCACGCTTTATGCTGCCTTATGCCACGTTTTTTTGTAAACTCGATATATATGAAATATGATATAAATATATAAATATTTTTATATTTTGTATCGTCTTATGTCATGCCTTATAAACGCAAAAGCTTCGCTTTAGCCGCTAAGGCGTGAGGCTTGACCACGTCGCCACGCCACGTCTCGCGCTATTTATAACTTTGGTTTTTATTGTGAGTTTCTCTGAGTTGTCGTAATAACCATTAGGGTTTCACATATAGTTTGGTATAGTTTAGTGTTTTCTTTTCTTTCTTTTCTAATATGTTTTGAACTCAAAACCACAAATAAACTTTTGATATCATGTGATGTTGTGATAAAAGAATAAAAGGTTTGATAGTTGCATGATTTCTGGATGTTTGCTTGTTGTTTTTACATAGTTTTCACATGGTATCACAACAAAGGTTGCTCGATACAAAGTTTTTTTTGCTCAAAAATTAATTTATGAAAAACTTAGGGTTTTATAAAAATTGGGCTTTCTGTTTTTTAGTTAGATCTTGGTTCTACAAGTGTAGAATTATGTTTTCTTATTAGTATCTGCTGGAATTGAAAGAATTAGCTGTCAATTTTGTTGTTAAAGAATTAGGGTTTTCAAATTTTGGAGGTTTACTATTATTGGTTAACATCCGTGATGAACTTGTGTTGATTTAGTTGATTAGCATTCAGATATGTTGTGTCTATTAATTTTTGGTTTTATAATAAAATATTATTGATTAGGGTTTTCTGTCTCAAACCCTAATTTCAGGATATAAGTGTTTTGTTGTTTAATTCTTGGATATTGTTGTTAATTCAAGTGTTAGTTTGCTTCTTGTATGGTTAATTGATGATAACCCTAATTGTAGGGTTTGTGAGTTTTTTTGGCTTCTAATCGCTTCTTATTTGGTTTTTCAGGTCTGATTCATTGTGTTTCTGCTGTGCTGTTTGTCTGGACCTTCTTGGTCCTTTTGTTTGGATTGTATGCTCTATAACACCCCTGGCACTCTATTCTTTATGTTTTTTCATGGTTTTTCAGATAAATTGTGGTTTTGGTTAATTAAAGGAATTGTTGTGAAGTTGTTGAGATTGAGAAGGAGATTTACCTGTTATTAATTGGGAGTTGGCTTTTGGTCTTGATTCTGTTTTTGTCTGTATTGTTTATGTTTATTTTGTTTTTAATTCTTATTTATTCTCGGTGTGGTTTGTTTCTTATTTGTCATCATGGTTAATGATGCTAAAAAGAATAAGAATGAGAAATATAAGGATAAAAGGTAGTAGTATCTACTGATTTGAATCTTGATGTTTATGGCCCACTGCATCTGCATTTAAATGATACTAATGGAATACTGATATGATCAAATAAGTACTATATATATGCATCATTTGTGCCACATGTATTGCTCATTTACTATACTTTCATATAAGAATCGTTGCTTAATTTCTTATAGTTGTTCTTTACAGTAATTATGGAGCAATATTGGAAAAGATACGAAAAACGACATAACTTGGAGCTTAAATTGAAGAAATGCACAAGTCTAGCAAGTGCATACAGCGTCGCCGTATACTTTACTTAGAAGAAAGTAAGAATCGTATTCAGATGAATACGGCGTATCCTCTCTGGTGATATGTCATATAGAATCCCTTGGCAGACGAGCCCTGGTTAACTAAATGAAGAATACGGCGTATCCAACTCTAGGATTATGCCATATAGAATCCCTTATGTCTTATCCAAGGAATACAGGAATTGAAGGCATACGACGTATCCAACTCTGGTGATACGTCGTATTGATGGAAGATAGACGAATATTTTTGAATATTCTCTTCGTGGAGCCTACTCAAGATATCTTTAATATGGCGTATTGACCCCTAATATGCCCTATCGATGCCTCAGATAGAAAAGTATAAATACGAGCCCTAATTTCGTTTTATACTTACACTTTCACAACAGTATACGACCCCAGAAGCCTTTAAACATCAGGAGAACAAAAGATAAACAAGAGATCAAGTGAAGAAGTCCTCGTATCACCACACGAAGTATAATCATTTAGTTTGCATATCGATTCCATCATGTTTATCGTATGTGTATTGTTTATTATGTCTTTCGTGTTTGCTACTGAGATTATGGGCTAACACCCTTAGGTGTTAGCCAAGTTATGAATACTTTGTTGATTTGATTTAATTTATTTCGATTTAATGAATTTGCTTTTGAAAGTTTATATGTTTATCGTATAATAAAAAGTTTGTTTACTTGTCTATTATTCGATGTTTATTGCCAGATTATAAGTTATAGATTGACAACCTGTGATTTGTAATCCTTATCATAGTGGTTAGGGGTTGGTAATGATGATGACTGTTATCGGCTTCGGCATTAGGACTAGAGGTGGGCCAAGCCCTAGGTTAGATGGAAAATAACGAAGACAAGTAAGTTGGCATAATGCTCTCTCAGAGGTGACCACTGCGAGAGAGTAGGTAATGCTATAACTGTAGGTTACAACTAATAAATCGTATAGATTAGTTGATACCACTTAATGCATGATTGATATTGTTAGCCTCGTAAGTTACTCGAGGGTTAGGGATTGATATTCATAGGGATAGATATCCGTGACCATCTAGCTTAGTCTACATTTCATTTTCGCCAACGTAAGTCATTAGATCATTGCACTTATAAACGGATCAATAAGATATTGAAGGATTATCTTGGCTAGCACTTTCTTCTTAATTTGATCACAACCATAATTTAATAGTTTAATTTGTATTTGTTTTTAGTAGTTTAATTAATCAACAATCGTGTCAATCTCTCATATTGAAAACCCTCATAAAAGGTTGTAGAAAGTCCACTAGGTTATATTTAAGTTTAACTATTCCTTTCGAATGACCCGTACTTACAAAACTTAGCGCTAGCCTAACTAACCTCCCTCGCGGCAGAGGGGCATAGCCTCAAACATTCATCAAGAATCTCAGGAAGAAGCTTTTTGAGATCCAAAGAGAATGAATGGCATACTGGTGAACACGGCCTAATTCCGTCCCAAATTTCGGGGACATAATGAGTCTATCCACAAGCGTTGGAAGAAATTCTACCAACTATTTCCTCTGAGATTCAACAAAACTAAGAGCCTCCTAAGAGGAAATCCTCAATTCACTAAGCTCACCCTCCATTCCAGCCTCTTCTTCTTGCGCCTGAGCAACGACAAGATCCTTCTCCTCAACTGCTTGCTTGAGCTCTTGAGTCAAGGATGCTTTCTTAACTTCCCAATGAGCCCTTTCAGCATCAAACTCCTGCCTGGACTATATTGCCCTTTCTTCTTATTGGGACAAAGAATCTTGCAAAATTTGAATTTGTTCCTCAGAAGAACTGTTCACCTTATCCCTCTAAAGCAACTCGACATACTCGGAAATAAGATTGGTCACGGATCGATCCATAGCTAGTATAATCTCTTTCAGGGACCTAAGCCCACTAGGTAGCCTATGAGCTTGAGGGATGATTGAGCAAAGATAAGCACGTCGAGACGGAGGCTCATCACAAAAATCAGTCACCTGCAGAGTGGTACGGAAAATCATCTCAAGGTATTCAACATCAAGAGACCGGACCTTTCCATCACCAGAACTGCTGCCTGTAAGCCAGTCAACAAATAAATCAGCAAAACACGGTAGAAAAACAAAAGCATAAAAGAAAATGTGCAGACCTGGAGCAGAGGCGAGACCGGCACCAACAACCGATGATCTCTTCCGACGGTTCCCAACACCAACAGACTTCCCTCCATTCTCAATTAAGGATGAAAGATCGCCTGGCTTCAAGGACAAAGTAAGTCCTTTAAGTTTCTTGCTCATATGACCGCCCTCATCAAAATGTGGCCTCGACCTAGACTTTCACGAGATAGGAGACACATACTTCTCTTTCTCAGCCTCATTAGTATTAAACCATTATATTGTATGCAATTTTGGTTAAGAAAATCAAATTGATACACATAAACACATCTAAACTATATATCTCACACAACCATATAAATCACGTATCTGTTTTTTAACATGACTTAAACCGATAATAACTTAGTTGGATACATTAACTAGAATGCCGCTAAATCAAATACTAGTTGGTCATTGTATATGATATATCAACTCAAATAAATAACTAATGTTGAAAAACATAAATTTTGGTTTATGGTTGTTTATACTTTATAATATAGTACTTATTGAAAATTGATTTTTTTAAAGCTTTTTCATGCTTTTGCTTTGTACGCCGTGTCGCGGTGCGATGAGGGACGAGTCTAAACCATGTTCTTTTTCATGACGAGTTATTTTGCTATAATGAAGATCAAAGTAGGACATTACTTTCTCTTCGTTAATCAAATCTAAGAAATGGCTGCTAGATGGGCGCGTTAGTTTCAAATGAAGAACATTTCTAGGTGATGATAATATGAGCCAGATTGGGCATAAGAGATTAAAAAAGGTCGTTAATTCTGCTTTTGAATAGTTTCATAGTCTCGTAGACCCTCTTGATAGTTATTTAACCAAAATGTTTGGTGCCGGGCTAAGTGCATCCTACATAGTGTTTGCCTGTTTCTCATATTGAGTTTCAAATATATGAGACATGGCAATTTTAAACATCATGCAACGTTGACTGAAATTGTTGACCATGAATACAAAATATTGAACATCATGCGACGTCGACCATGAATACATAATATAAAAAAATTAAGAAGACGAAGACAATTCTGGTGACTTTGTATTGAACAAATTAAATACTCAAGTTTTATGACTACGAGGAAAACATGTATCACAAAATCCTCAACTTTTGTATGTATAACATAGCAACACCATCAACAAACACACATGCATCACAACTTCAAAAAAAAAAAAAAAAAAAAAGTAAAAATAAATTCCAAACCTCGACATTCACATTCAACATGCTCGTATATCCGTATTTAACTTTATCAAAATGTTTCTATCATCGATTAAACTCTAATCTCATGCATAGTGCCGATTGACATTTTCTTATAAACTTAATTAGTTCGTTATTATTTGATTTCAGCTTATCTATACTATGTAGTCTATACTATATTATAAAGCATTTGGGACATTCCTAAAAAGCAAGGCTTAAAAAATTCAGATTCAACACTTGCTAATAATGGCAAATTTTAATAATAGCATTTGTTGCAACAATTTAAAGTACTTTTTTTAGACAAGTTTTTAAAAAATATAATAAAAAAATACAAATTAATTTAATATAAGAAAAAAAAACGTCCACAACAATAAATACCTAATAAATGTTATTTTTAAAACACCCCTAATATGAAAAATACTTGTTATTATACATATTGTACAAACTAATAAAACACACAAATCTTCATGCAAATTATATGTAAAAAAGTTCATGGTACATATGGTTTTAAAAAACGGACCGGGCCAACAGGGTCAACCGGGAACCGGAGTCACCACCAGTTCGGCTAGCCCATAAAAGTCGTCTGAAAACGATATTGTTAAATCAATAGAGTTTAAAAATGCATACTAAAATACAATGTTCAAAAAATATTATTAAATCGCAAGAGTGCCTCGAGAATCAACAAATGCGCCTTTTGAAAAAAAATTAATAAAACTTACCGTAAAAACTAAAAACTTTGTTTTACAAAAATCGGACGATTTTTTCAAAGCAAAGGATGCAAAAGTGCAAAGTCCTAATTTTATGATTATACACATTTACACATATCTATACTATCTATACTATATTATAAAGCATTTGGGACATTCCTAAAAAGGAAGGTTTAAAAAATTTAGATTCAACACCTGCTAATAATGGTAAATTTTAATAAGTACATCTATAATAGCATTTGTTGCAACACTTTAAAGCACTATTTTTAGACATGTTTTTAAAAAATATAATAAAAAAATACAAAGAATTTAATATAAGAAAAAAAAACGTCCATAACAATAAATACCTAATAAATGTTATTTTTAAAACACCTCTAATATGAAAAATACTTGTTATTATACATATTGTACAAACTAATAAAACACACAAATCTTCATGCAAATTATATGTAAACAAGTTCATGGTACATATGGTTTTAAAAAGCGGACCGGGCCAACGGGTTCAACCGGGAACCGGAGTCACCACCGGTTCGGCTAGCCCATAAAAGTCGTCTGAAAACGATATTGTTAAATCAATAAAGTTTAAAAATGCATACTAAAATACAATGTTCAAAAAATATTATTAAATCGCAAGAGTGCCTCGATAATCAACATATGCGCCTTTTGAAATTTTTTTAATAAAACATACCGTAAAAACTAAAAACTTTGTTTAATAAAAATCGGACGATTTTTTCAAAGCAAATGATGCAAATGTGCAAAGTTCTAATTATATGATTTTACACATTTACACATATCTATACTATCTATACTGTATTATAAAGCATTTGGAACATTTCTAAAAAGGAAGTCTTAAAAAATTAAGATTCAACACTTGCTAATAAAGGCAAATTTTAATAAGTACATCTATAATTGCATTTGTTGCAACATTTTAAAGCACTTTTTTTAGACATGTTTTTAAAAAATATAATAAAAAATACAAAGCAATTTAATATAAGAAAAAAAAAAACGTCTATAACAATAAATACCTAATAAATGTTATTTTTAAAATACCCCTAATATGAAAAATACTTGTTATTATACATATTGTGCAAACTAATAAAACAAACAAATCTTCATGCAAATTATATGTAAACAAGTTCATTGTACATTTGGTTTTAAAAAACGGACCGGGCCAACGGGTTCAACCGGGAACCGGAGTCACCACCGGTTAGGCTAGCCCATAAAAGTCGTCTGAAAACGATATTGTTAAATCAATAGCGTTTAAAAATGCATACTAAAATACAATGTTCAAAAAATATTATTAAATCGCAAGAGTGTCTCGAGAATCAACATATGCGCCTTTTGAAATTTTTTTAATAAAACTTACCGTAAAAACTAAAAACTTTGTTTTATAAAAATCGGCCGATTTTTTCAAAGCAAAGGATGCAATGGTGCAAAGTCCTAGTTATATGATTATACACATTTACACATATCTATACTATCTATACAATATTATAAAGCATTTGGGACATTTCTAAAAAGGAAGGCTTAAAAAATTAAGATTCAACACTTGCTAATAATGGCAATTTTTAATAAGTACATCTATAATAGCATTTGTTGCAACACTTTAAAGCACTTATTTTAGACATGTTTTTAAAAATTATAATAAAAAAATACAAAGTAATTTAATATAAGAAAAAAAAACGTCCATAACAATAAATACCTAATAAATGTTATTTTTAAAACACCCCTAATATGAAAAATATTTGTTATTATACATATTGTACAAACTAATAAAACACACAAATCTTCATTCAAATTATATGTAAACAAGTTTATGGTACATATGGTTTTAAAAAACGGACCGGGCCAACGGGTTCAACCGGGAACCGGAGTCACCACCGGTTCGGCTAGCCCATAAAAGTAGTCTGAAAACGATATTGTTAAATCAATAGAGTTTAAAAATGCATACTAAAATACAATGTTCAAAAAATATTATTAAATCGCAAGAGTGTCTCGAGAATCAACATATGCGCCTTTCGAAAAAAGTTTAATAAAACTTACCGTAAAAACTAAAAACTTTGTTTTATAAAAATCGGACCACTTTTTCAATACAAAGGATGCAAAGGTGCAAAGTCCTAATTATATTATTATACACAATTACACATATCTATACTATCTATACTATATTATAAAGCATTTGGGACATTCCTAAAAAGGAAGGCTTAAAAAATTAAGATTCAACACATGCTAATAATGGCAAATTTTAATAAGTACATCTATAATAGCATTTGTTGCAACACTTTAAAGCACATTTTTTAGACATGTTTTTAAAAAATATAATAAATAAATACAAAGTAATTTAATATTAGAAAAAAAAACGTCCATAACAATAAATACCTAATAAATGTTATTTTTAAAACACCCCTAATATGAAAAATACTTGTTTATACACATATTGTACACACTAATAAAACACACAAATCTTCATGCAAATTATATGTAAACAAGTTCATGGTACATATGGTTTTAAAAAACGGACCGGGCCAACAGGTTCAACCGGGAACCGGAGTCACCACCGGTTCGGCGAGCCCATAAAAGTCGTCTGAAAACGATATTGTTAAATCAATAGAGTTAAAAAATGCATACTAAAATACAATGTTCAAAAAATATTATTAAATCGCAAGAGTGCCTCGAGAATCAACATATGCGCATTTTGAAATTTTTTTAATAAAACTTACCGTAAAAACTAAAAACTTTGTTTTATAAAAATCGGAAGCTTTTTTCAAAGCAAAGGATGCAAAGGTGCAAAGTCCTAATTATATGATTATACACATTTACACAAATCTATACTGTTTATACTATATTATAAAGCATTTGAGACATTCCTAAAAAGGAATGCTTAAAAAATTAAGATTCAACAATTGCTAATAATGGCAAATTTTAATAAGTACATCTATAATAGCATTTGTTGCAACACTTTAAAGCACTTTTTTTAGACATGTTTTTAAAAAATATAAAAAAAAATACAAAGCAATTTAATATAAGAAAAAAAAAACGTTCATAACAATAAATACCTAATAAATGTTATTTTTAAAACACCCCTAATATGAAAAATACTTGCTATTATACATATTGTACAAACTAATAAAACACACAAATCTTTTTGCAAATTATGTAAACAAGTTCATGGTACATATGGTTTAAAAAAAGGACCGGGCTAACGGGTTCAACCGGGAACCGGAGTCACCACCGGTTCGGCTAGCCCATAAAAGTCGTCTGAAAACGATATTGTTAAATCAATAGAGTTTAAAAATGCATACTAAAATACAATGTTCAAAAAATATTATTAAATCGCAAGAGTGCCTCGAGAATCAACATATGCGCCTTTTGAAAAAAAATTAATAAAACTTACCGTAAAAACTAAAAACTTTGTTTTATAAAAATCGGGCGATTTTTTCAAAGCAAAGGATGCAAAGGTGCAAAGTCCTAATTATATGATTATACACATTTACACATATCTATACTATCTATACTATATTATAAAGCATTTGAGACATTTCTAAAAAGGAAGACTTAAAAAATTAAGATTCAACACTTGCTAATAATGACAAATTTTAATAAGTACATCTATAATAGCATTTGTTGTAACACTTTAAAGCTCTTTTTTTAGACATATTTTTAAAAAATATAATAAAAAAATACAAAGTAATTTAATATTAGAAAAAAAACGTCCATAACAATAAATACCTAATACATGTTATTTTTAAAACACCCCTAATATGAAAAATACTTGTTATTATACATGTTGTACAAACTAATAAAACACACAAATCTTCATGCAAATTATATGTAAACAAGTTCATGGTACATATGGTTTTAAAAAACGGACCGGGCCAACGGGTTCAACCGGGAACCGGAGTCACCACCGGTTCGGCTAGCCCATAAAAGTCGTCTGAAAACGATATTGTTAAATTAATAGAGTTTAAAAATGAATACTAAAATACAATGTTCAAAAAAAATTATTAAATCGCAAGAGTGCCTCGAGAATCAACATATGCGCCTTTTGAAATTTTTTTAATAAAACTTACCGTAAAAACTAAAAACTAAGGGTGCTAAGTGCTAAGTGCTAATTATATATGTATATTTGAATATTAATAATTATATTCTTTAAAGTAACCCACATGATTTATTGAATATTTATTTTTACTTTATATTTATAAATAATCTTTTACTTCTATCATCCATCTATGTGGGACAAATCTAACAAACATTATTTTTGGGAACTAAATTTTCTTAGTATATTGTAAGTGATTTTTAAAAGTCGATATGGTGTTATTATTTAATGATAACTGATGACTACGGGCTATTGTCAACTACTTTTATCTCATACCTTTACAATATACGTACTACCAACTCATTTATTGTCATCACATCACATCACGTGGATAATCTACAATGTTTATATGAAAAATTTTGTTATTGCATAACAGTATTTAAAACTAAAATTATTGTCGTCCGTATATCTATTGTATTGTAAAAGATAGATCTAAAAAATATTTTCGCTGAATATTTCAATTGTATGGCGCCCGCCGCTGCAACGCGCGGGTTCTTGCTAGTATATTATAATGCATGTAATTATAATGCATGTATAAGCCAAACTTAATTTCAAGCCTAACTCCTAACAAAAAATTAAGATAATGAGCTTCAATCATAAGGTGACATATGTCATTTCTTAACAAACTTCAAGGCTAACTCCTAACTACTTAAAATTAAGATAAGGAGCTCCAATTATAAAGTGACATATGTCACTTCTCAACTAAACATTCATTTTTATTTTCAAATTAAAATATCTTTTTATCTATTTATTTTTTTTATAATATAATTTCACCATATTTTCTAAAATTTTGTGTTTTTTAATTCAACATCCATTTTGATATATTTTTATGAGTTTTTAGTTTTTACATTTTTAGTGGGTTTATTTTATTTTAATTCAAATTTTTACAACTTTAACCTTTATTTCAATCAATACAATATTGATTCATTAAAATCATATACTTTTGGGGGGAGTGTTTCATGAGTAAGAGATCGCGAGGGTATTTCTATATGCGGGAATAATGATGTCACGGGAAAGCTACGGGTAACCCAAACAAACACATACAATTAACATATACATTGGGAGTGTTGTGAAACGAATTCACTAAACGGGTAAGCAAACACATGTAATTATACTTATCGCCGCCGCTGTGCGCGGGTATCCAACTAGTGTTTTCATAAGCCTGAATTTTCGGCTTATCTTTAAACTTACTAACTTATATAAGCTTATAAATCAAATAAGCTCGTAAGCTTACAACTAAGCTAAAGCAAATACCCCTTAGCTATAATCAATAAGCATTTGTTTCAATTACTTTTAATAAAAAGTCGAATGGAACACAAGACATCAGAATTTGAAATAACAACCATTATTTTAAAGGAAAATGCTAAAGATGCTTTACTAGTCTACCTACTTACTCAAAATAACTAAAATGAATAACAAACAAGAAAAATACACATTCTGAACTATGAAACCGGTTAATTGCCAGTTATTTTCATGTGGTTACTTGCTTGGACGGTAATCATGTTCTTTTTTTTTAATTTTTTTTTTACAAATTTCGTCCTTGTGGTTGCTCAAACTAGGGCTGAGCAAAATCGACCGATACCGAATAAGCCCGAAAAACCGACCCGACCGAATGGTACCCGAAACCGAACCGACATAAATACCAAAGTGTTTTAATCGGTATCGGATCGGGTCGGTATACAAACCCGACTTTAGCCCGAAGTAGCCCGCTAGCCCGATTCCAAATTAGGTATACTAAAAAGATAAGCGCCCCTCTCATGTCTCATTCATTCATTTTTTTCCCCTGTAAAACTTTCACATAAACGAGAACAACCAATCAAAAACACCACATATGAATCAAGAACAATTATCAAAACCCGATTGATTCACATCTAAAAATCAAGAACAACCAATCCAAATGGATCAATCTCATCTCAAAAACACCACATAAGGGGGTGTTTGAATCTGTTTCTGGGTTAAGTATTTGTATTTGGAGCCATGATTCAAGACATTTTGTATTTCTATTTGTATTTCGATCTGCTACAGTAATTAAGGGGGTGTTTGGATCTGTTTCTGAGTTAAGTGAGTGTTTGGATCTGCTTTTGGGTTTAAGTGAGTATTTGTATTACGTTAATGAGTAGTGAGTGTTTAGGATCTGCTTCTGGAAGTCGGGCTGGACCGACTGTTACCCGAAACCGATCGACTGGACCGATTGTTACCCCGAAACCGAAACGACAAAAATGAGTCGGGAATCGGTTTAGTGTTTTCCTTTCAATCGGTATTGGGCATTGGCGGGTCGGGTCGGGACGGGTCGGGATCCAGCCCGATGCTCAGCCCTAGTTCAAACCTTTCATCATTTTCCCGCCAAACAATTTGCCTAACCTAACCTAACTGACACTAACTTAACCAAACCCGATCATAATCCACTTTTTACATCTTATCACTACTCAAACACTCCTTACAACCCTAAATATTTGTTTTGCAAAAAAAACCCGGTTTCAAGCAACGTCTAGTTTTTGGTACCCCATTCGTAGAATGGCAGATTCTTGGAAGGTTAAGGACTAGAGCAAAGTGGTACTAACTGATGATATCATGGAGTATGTTTTTGCTAAATATGAAAAGAATTGGAAGGAAAATGATGGATTGGTTGATGAGATACTCGAAAACTTATGGGAAAAAAAGCGTACAATGAACCGGAGGTTGCGATAGTTTAAAGTGATTATTAGTGAAATGTGTTATGTTGTATTGATCTGTATTTTGTATGTAAGTATTTTGTTGCCATCTTTGACCTTTTCCCTTTTGATGTTTCATTTGTCTCTTGAAAGCAGTTGAGTCACTTCTTTAATTATTGTGGAGACTTAATGCAGTTTAGTTGTTTAGTGTTGGAAATGTAGCTCTTGAGTGTATTTAGTGTAACAATTTAGTTGTTTAGTGTTGGAAATGTAGCTCTATGTGTGGAGACTTAATGCAGTTTAGTTGTTTAGTGTTAGAAATTTAGCTCTATATGTGGAGACTTAACAGAACTGGACTTTTACTCTATTCTTGATGATGCCTTTATACAAAAGCTTTTGTTGTTTCATGTGTGTAGAGGCATGCACTTGAACACAGGTAGGGTGTTTGTACTACTTGAACTTTTTCTGTTCATGATTGTATGTTTGTTTGTTTGTACTTTTCTAGCTTCTTAAGGCTGTTTGGGTATGTCCTCTCAGCCTCTTGAATGCTTTATGTAAAGTTGATTATTGATTAAAATAATATATGTTAACAAATTTACCAAAAAAAAAGTCAAGACAGTCTTTTATTTATTTTATTTTGGCTATCTTTGTAGATGATAAGAGAAAAGGAAAACTGAATGTAACTGAGGTTTTTGATGGCCTGTATAACAGGGTAGAAATTCTTGAAGATGTGTTTAACAGGGCAAAAAATGAAATGATAAGGAATAAATGTAAAAGTATTCAAGCTCTATGATGTAAATAAAGTTGTTTAGTGTTGAAAATATAGCTCTTGACTGTATGCAGTTTAGCAGTTTAGTTGTTTAGTGTTAGAAATGTAGCTCTATGTGTGAAGACTTAATGGACAGACCCATGATCACAAAGTTTATGTAGATTATATGATATCCATGGACAGACCCATGATACCAAACATAAACTAACAATAAGAATTGCTAACTATCTTCTAACATTATATGAACCTTATTCTACAACATCCACACAACAAACAACTTATACATTCCTGTATACATACACTATACTACACTTAATTGTTTCTGTAATTATTTGTACAACTTTAGACTCACTCACTCTGAAACTCATCATTCCCAGCTTAATTGTTTATGTAATTATTTGTACAAGAGCTTCAATCTTTCTTTCATTCTTCCTAAACAATCTTGAATTCCTTTCCTACCACACAATAGTGAACATATAGAGTGAAATTAGATCCCCATTGTTTTACTCTATTCTTGATGATGCCTTTATGGCATTATCAAGTATGCTCTTTGTAAGTTGTTTATTGTTTGAAATTATATATGTTTTTTTGCCTATCTTTGCAAAAGTGATTGTAATATGATAAGGATTTAAAACATACGTTTTTAGATGGTCATTTAAGCCCTAAATCGACACATTTTATATCCGTTACTACTTAAAATTTTTCTTTTTCACATTTTAGATATTTTGGAAGCAAAATGCTGGAATGAAGCATATTTGGACGAAAAAGAGCGAAAACATGAAGAAAATGGCAAATTCAAGATCAAAGGCCATTCAGTGCACCTGACAGCGTCCCAATCAAAGGGCGACACCGTCCCTTATAAAGAAATCTGATCAGAATACAAGTGACGGCGAACAAATTTTGGTTCTACAACCTAACGGTGTCACGCCTAAACTCTGGAAGGCGTCCCCCTTATTTTCCACACCAGACGCCCAAGAACCAATCTCAGACGACGTCCTTCATGAAGACTGACGGCGTCACACATATCAACTGACGTCGTCCCAACGATGACTTGGCCCAAATGAAACCCTAATGACGGCAACCTGATGGCGTCACTAGCAAAAGGTGACGCCGTCGCAATTTTAAATCTATATATAGAATTCGTTTTTTCTGCATTAAGAGAGGTAGAAATTTGGATAGCAAACCCTAATTTAGTTGTAGTCTGACTTGGAAAGTATTTAAGGGTTCTATACCCTTCTTTACATCATAAGATAAGTTTGTTAATCCATATTATCATTATGTCTACCCCATGTTTAATTGTATATATGTATGCTAGCTTGTTTACCATGAGTAGCTAAATTATCCTTGTGTTTGCTTAGATCTATGAAACCTAATTGTTAATTATTGTTAGGTTGTCTCTTGTCTTAATTCGTAGACGCTAGAGTAAGGAAAACTGGCTTCTTCTTTAATTGTTGCGAGCTTTAACGTCCTAAATAGAAAAAAAGCTTAGGAGTGCACCTAGGCCATTCGTTGTGTTTATTGAGTGAGTTGTAGCTTGTTGATAGTAGAGTATTCGGGGGAGATACTTAGGTACTTGGCGATCCCGGATAGTCTAGAGGAGAGTTACGATTCATAGAAATAGGGAATTAGGCACCCCCTATGACCAAACGGAATATGACGCACCAATTAAGATGAGGATGTGACAATTCAACCAACCAATAAGAGATAACTAGGGCGTAAGAACATCTAAGTAAACACATCTTTAATCATCATACGAGCACATCTACAATTAGCATAATCTATCCTTAGATCAAGTAGTTAACTAGTTAAGTAGTTATAAAAAGTAGTTAAAATCGGTAGAAGTACCACCCCCTACTCCTATACCTCGAGATAGTTACCTTGCTTTCTAAAAACATAAAAAGACTAAAAAGAATCTCCCTCAACCTTACCTTCTCGTCATACATCTCTTTCTAGCATCTCTATTCCCCTAGAGAACGAATCAACCCCCTGGGTTACCCCATACTACACTACAACGATTAGGTACATTGCCTAGAGGGTTGAAAAACTTGCTCGTAGAAAAGGAAGTCTTTTCGACCCCGAACCCTGCTATCAAGTTTTTGGCACCGCTGCCGGAGAGTAGAATAGCTAGTTAGTTTTCTACTCGTTTAGTGTCTACTCGCTTGATTCCTATCAAGTGAGCTTTTTTCTCTTTTTCATTAGCTTTCTTTTAGTCTATCCCCCTTCTTTGTGTTTTTATTCGTAGCCTCATCACTTTTCATCATGGAAGGTGATAACCCACCCAACAACGATCCACCACCACATCAACCACTTCCACTCAATCAACCACCACACGACCCGCAAAGAGGTCGTACTCTTGGTGAATACTCAAGACCGAGCCATCAAGGCTATAGGAACACCATTGAGCTCCCACTTCAAGCTCAAACTACGGCCCTGCGATCCAACACCATCCGGTTGGTGCAAAACGGATGTGCATTCCATGGACTTCGTTCCGAAGATCCTAATCAGCATCTCAAGGATTTCCTAAAAATCGTTTACTCCATTGACCTTGATGCTACCACACGGGAGACCATGCGCTTGCGTTTCTTCCAATTCTCTCTACGGGACCAAGCTAGTAATTTGCTTGAGTGACTTCCCGCGGGATCCATCTCAAGTTGGGATGATCTCACCACCAGTTTCCTCGCCCAATTTTTCCCACCGGAGAGAACTACCAAGCTAAAGAATGACATCTTGATGTTCCAACAACGTCAAGGCAAAACTCTCTATGAGGCGTGGACTCGATTCAAGGACTTACTCCACAAAGTCCCTCATCACGGCATTGATCTCTGGCTTCAAGTCCAAATCTTTTATGATCATGTCAATCTCTCCACGAGGCAAACCATCGACCAAGTGGCCGGTGGTAAGCTTAGTGAACTTACCGTGGAAGAATCGTGGGGTACAATAGAGGACCTTACCCTCTATGACAACAAATGTTGGAATGACCCCTGAGTTGCCCAAAACCGTAAAGGCAATATCTTTGCCTCTAATTGACTCACAACCTTCTAATCGTAGGATGCTCGAACTTGAAGATCAAGTCAAATTCCTAATGACTTCCTACGAAGCTCCTAAACCTTCATGCCAAGTGAACAAAATCACATTACCTTGTAAATTATGTAGTGGTCCCCATGACACTCGTGATTGCACAAAACTCCCCAAACAAGCTTTTGCGAACTACGCCTCCACGCGTACCGACGGAGCGGGAGAAAAGTGGTACACTTTAAAACCCGAGCAATACAATCTAGGAAATTCCTACAACCCCTCGTGGAAAAATCACCCTAACCTTAGGAGGAGCCAAAGCTCAAACCCGCCCCAAAACAACTCCTCTAGTCCACCTAATAGGTCCCAACCAAACCATACCTCCTACAACAACCCTCCAAACACTGAAAATATTGAGGGAATGGTATCCAAGTTCATGTCATCTCAAGAAGCTCGATTGGCTAAGCTTGAAGCCGATTTCAAGTAACGACAAATCGAGATGACAAACAAGCTCGACACCATCTTAAAAGCCTTCAATGACCGGGATGTAGGAGCACTCCCAAGTGACACTATCAAGAACCCGAAAGTGAATTTGATTTCATCGGCTCCATGTTCTTGCTTACCAAGGGAGAGTGCATATCCATGCCCCTCACACCCACAAGTCCATTCGGTCAACACCATCAATACGTGTTTCAAACAAACCATTCCAAAAGACCAAAAACCCAAGTTGATGGTCCCTTTAACTCTTGAATCACCAACCAATCAAGAACCCAAATCTACTATAGAAGAGGAATTTAAGGAGCTTTACCAAGAAAAACTGGTTTTTGAAGTCTTGACCCATGCACCTTACTATAATGCTTTTGAAAGATAAATATGAGCAAGGACTAAAGCTAGGAGAACGTGGGTCCGCATTTGTGCAATACAAATTACCTAAAAAGTTAGATGATCCCGGCTTATTCATTCTTCCGTATAGCATTGGAAATTCCAAAGCTTTCGACACATTAGCCGATCTAGGGTCAAGCATCAACCTTCTTCCTTTGTCCCTCCATAAAAGCCTTAACCTAGGTAAGATAGAACCAACGGAAACAATCATTGGTTTAACAGACGGTAGTGTTGCGTATCCGGTAGGAATAATGAAGGACATGGTAGTACACGTAGGTCGATTAACTCTTTTGGCGGATTTTCATGTGCTAGACATGAATAGGGACACTACATGCCCATTATTAGTTGTAAGAGGATTCTTAGCTACCGCTAATGCCATAATCGATTGTAAGATGTCTTAGATAGTGGTAGGAGAAGGGAGTGCTAGGTCAATTTATGATGTCAAGAAAAATTCCTATTATAATGAGGATGAACAAATACCTCATGAGATCATGTTGGATAGGAGACCATCTAGATATGGACCTTGGACCAATAGAGACTTTGTAGGCCCTCAACGACCTTTCTATCTAGAAGAGACCTACGTGAGTAACTCAGCTTTCCTAGAACAACAATTGGCTAGGGACATTGAAATGAACCCATTCGAGGATACTTTAGTGTTTAGGAAGATGACCGAATTCCTAGGAACCTTGCCCGTTAATCTTTGCATGAATTGGTGGAAAGTTGAAAGTAAAAAGCCTAAGTACAATTGGAATTGGGACAAGCCACCTAGTGATGGGAATGGAGAGTGGCACATTAGGATGACAAATATATGATCCCAATGGTAAGAACTTTGAAAAGGCATACCGGACTAAGCGTACTAAGAGAAAATTAAAAGATAAGTTTGATCCCACCGATATCCTTGAGGATAAACTCACTCACCTAGGTACGTAGGAGCACGACTTCGAGTCTAGCTACAAGACTCATAAATAAATAAAAAGCTTCTTGGGAGGCAACCCATGATTAATTGTTTGCTTGTTTTGTTTTTCAAATTTTGTTTGTGTGTTTATATATCTTTTTAATTGTTGTTTATTCTCATGTTAGACTTTGTGAAAATGCTTTATTTTGTTTTTAACTTCGTCTTAATTGCATATAAAGGTATTTTACAAAAAGATAAGTGTAGGGAAGATCGCATATGTTTTTAAGAACATGAACATGAGATTAACGATAATTGAAATTTTATATATTTGTGTGTTTGTTAGAGTCAAATGCTTATATCGAGTCATAATAGATGTTTTGCAGATATTTTTCCAGGTTTTAATGAGCTAATTTTTACATAATTTTTCCAGAAAAATGCATCAGACCACTTTCTGTCAGGACAACCTGACGGCGTTAGGATTAACACCTGACAACGTCAGGCAATGTGGAAACAGATTCTCATTTTCGTTTTCTGTAACTTGTAATTTTTGAAAATTCTCAATTCTTAATTTTTCCAGAAAAAAACTGCAAACATCCATTCCACAAGCATTATATCTTACTCGCTTTCTAGTTTAGTTTTGTTTCATATATAGTTTTACCGCCGATTTTACGTGAGGTTTCGTTTCGTTTTCTTATTAAGTGTGCAGGTTGTTAATACAAATAAGCCGTAAAAATGTTTATTTATATTTTACGATCTTCTAATGTTTTGTCGATAACAAACGTAAAATCATATTAACGAAACAAATAAAATACGTAAATTGTTTGAACCGATAGTTTCTAACATATTCACATAAAACACTAAAACAAGTATAAGTGATTTTATGATTTAGTAATACATATGTACAACAACTAGTGTTTACATATTTGGATAAAATATACACATAACTAGTATGTAGTATATTGGGTAATATAAATGGGTAGAAACTTAAGTATCACAACCCATTGGGCAAATACATTGAATGTAGTTGGGTACAACCCAAAGCCCATAACCCATGGATCTTGACCCATAACCCATTGCATGATATCATGCTTATATCACATATGGATAATACCCATAACCCATGGATCAACCCATACCCAAGTGACTAAGTGCATTGCACTAAAAGATACATTGTATCTAGCCAAAGATCCATGGTTCAACCCATGACCCATGACCCATAACCAAAATACCCATGGGTAAAGAGGAGCGTTCCACGGATCCCTAGCTTTGTGCTAGCCGGATCCCAAGTGGAAGGGATCCGAGGAACAGTAGGATTTTTCCTCTATAAATAGTGAGTCATTTCTTCATTATTCATCATCCCTTTCTAACACACTTTCCCCCTGAATTAAATCTCACTAACCTTAGATCCAAGATATCTATGTTTATAGTTTTGTTTTTGTGTGATCTTTTAGGTTCCTCTTAAAGACAAGATCACCACCTTTTGAAGTCAAGCAAGCTCAAGTCCATGAGTTGCCATGCTTCCTCATCATCAAGGCTACTGAAGTCTTCTTGTTGATGATTCCTTTATTTCCTCAAAGAAGTGTAGTGTTGAAGACATTAGTGAAAGATGTCTCAAGTGTCAAGACGAAGATATTAGTGAAGGGTATCTATCGTCTATAACATAAGCACATGTGGTAGGTGCTTAGAAGTCAAGACAAAGAAGCATTAGTGAAAGGTGCTTAGAACTCAAGACAAAGAAGCATTAGTGAAAGGTGCTTAGAAGTGAAGACACAAGACATTAGTGAAAGGTTTCTTGTAGATCTAGTCAAAGGCATTAGTGAAAGGTGCCTTAGATGTACACTCGATATGGTGTGTTTCGATGTACAAGATAGACTAGTATTAGATCCAAGGATATTGATATCCTTGATGATGTTGTAAAGGAGTAGATCTCCTTTGGGATTAGTCTTTGGTGTAGTGTGGTAGTAGTTCCTCCATTGCAATGGAACTAGGTGCTTAGCCTAGTACCTAATAAAGGGTAGGCGACGTTGTGAAGGTGTAGTTCACCTTGGAGTGAAAGAACTAGGTACTTAGCCTAGTACCTTATAAAGGGTAGGCGACGTTGTGTAGGTCTGGTTCACCTTGGAGTGAAAGAACCCGGTGGTTAGCCTAGCACCGGAAAAAGGGTAAGCGACGTTGTGAAGGCTTCTCCGCCATAAGGAGATTGGTGTAGTGATTACGAACTCTCGAGTAGGTGACTCTGGGAGTGGAGTAGGGCAAGGAAGGTGTCCTTGTAGCCGAACCACTATAAATACTTGTGTTGTGGTTTTGTGCTTCTTACTCTTATCTTTTCATTACTTACCTTTATATGCTTGTTTATCAACATCCAAATAGATTGACATAAGTTGATCTAAATAGATTAAAAGGAAGTTTTAATTGGCAAAACTATTCAAGCCCCCCTTCTAGTTTTCCACAATTGGCATCAGAGCTTCGTTACCAAGTTTCTTGAAGTATATTGTACTTTAAAAACTTGATACGATCCATGGTTAATTGAAAACTACAAAGAAGGTTTTTCATAAAAACAAACACCATGTCTTTTAAAAACTATATGTTTGGATGTTGATTTAATAACAACATTTTTCTTATTTACTTTTTCATTTAATTGCACTAATCTTCTTTGTCATGTTGATTAGTGGAAGCTCATACCCACCAAGCTTTAGGAGTCGATTGGTAACAAGAATACCTTCCTTAAGAAGGTATCTTAATCGCAAAGAAGCGGGAATCGTCTAAGTGACATTTGTTGTGTCATTTGTAAAGACATTCCTAGATACGCTAGAGGTATGATTTTCCTTTTACTTTGCTTGATAATTAAGTATACCTATTTAGGTATTTATATGATTATCTTGTGTTCTTGTACATAGTTTACATGAAGCTTCATTAGGAAGCCTTTTTCTCACATACGTGTTTTACTTCTCGTCTAAAGTCATGGTATATAAAACTTATGTTTTGTCTCTTTTAAATCCAATAATAAAACAAAACACGAATTTCAAAAATTCCTCCTTCCCTATAAATAATCCCACCGTCGACCATTCTACCAAACCATCACTTTTTCAAATCCTCCAATTTCAAAATTTTCTCTTATTTAAAAAAAAAAAAAAAAAAAAAAAAAAAACTTCATCTTCCTCGTCATTTTCATCTCAACCGAAACCAAGAAGATCCATCATCAACATGGTTTACATCGCACTCGTGCTCATCGCCCTAACACTCATCACACTTGTGTTCCCTATGATGAAGTTCACATATGGAGACATTTACTTTGTGTTGTTAATCTACATTGGGATCATATACCCAATCCTTTGTATCATCCTTAGTATTGAAATGCAATATTATTAATAATCTAGTTTATCTAGGTTATTTTTATCATAATGTGTTTGTCACTTATTTTGATTTATATGTTTTATATTCTTTCGTGATACATTAGAAGTCATGTATGCATGCTAAAAGAAAATGTAGGATAAAACATATTTCGTGGTATAAAAATTGTAAAACCTATGTTTTATCAAATTTGTTTCTGTTACTACAGATCCACGGATCCCGGAAGATATACTAGCCGGATCCCTTTTGTAAAGGAACCGTGGGATCCGTCCTACTGGAAAACAGTTTTCATGCAAGATTAAAAACCAATATCTTTCTAAATGTAATAATCCACTAGAAAGTCAAAACATTGAGTATGTTAAAGTGTTAAATACCATTGTTAATAAAAATCTAGTAAAAACATTAGATTATCATAGGTTGACCACAAACATCTCTTTTTATTAACTTATCAATTTTATAGGTTCAACTATGACGCATGAATATGAGTTTGATTTTTCACTCACTAGCGTCTACACTCCGAACATCTCTCTCGAACCCAACACACCTGGCAATCATGTCCGTAGGTTCAATAATCTCGAAAACCGTCACTTCCACGAAGGATGTATTGTAGACACCTCTCTACAATTCGAATAAGGTATCAATACCTCCTTCCGAGCCATAGGACTAGAATGCCTTCTTGAAATCAACGAGAAGATATGTCCAAGGTTCATAATGGAATTCTTCCGTCAAGTCGAACTCGTTCGTAACGAGGATCGCTCTCTATCTCTTTGGTTTTATATCAAAAACCAAAAGTTCACTCTATCCCTTGGGCATTTTGCTCACATCCTCCGGATTCCAAATCATGGACAATGTGCCTTCACCGAAGATTAGTCTCTTGATTCTCTCTTCAACTTTCGTGAAGAAAATAGTCCATATTGTTCACACATACCCTCTCCGAAGATTTAAATCGCATAATATGCAAACCTCGACCATATTACTCTGATCCAAACATTATCTTTACAAGGGATAACCGAGAAGAGTACAAGCCTCTTGCACTCATCCTACGTGAAAATGTTTGGAGTCTTAGGGGAAATCGAGAAATTCTTCCCGCTTGTTGTGCTCACATGTTGTACTGTTTGCTAACACAACAACCATACAATCTCGCCTACTTCTTCGCAAGGCGAATTGCAAATCTTCAAGGCTCCAAGAATAAACTCACCCCTTATGGAATGTTCTTGACACACCTCTATCATAATGTTATGCACTTCCATCCTCAATTTCAAAGTCCGTTATACGTACTTGTGAACAAGATGATGGAACCGCTAAACATATCTCTCATGAAGACTTTCTTCATTCTTGATTCCACCAACACTCATCAATCACATAATGATCCTCCTAGCGAAAACACTCAAGGAAACTAATAGTATTCCAAAATAGGATCAAATCTCTTGTACTCGTGCTTTATCAATGTAATCCAATTTCCTTCATGAAATAAAACATTTTACATTTGATATCTTAGTATTAGAACTCTTTTTAGACTATCCTTGAGATATAATGCATTGTCAAGATCATTGCATATCTTTAGTAAAGGTCCTGCTGAGCAGATAGGCGGATCCCAAAGATTGTACTGGACGGATCCCTACTCTTAGGGAACCGTGGGATCAGGCAAACAGAAAATGCAATTGCAAAGCATTATATTTCAAACATATCCTTAGAACACCTCACACACTAAGCTAAACATAGTGTCTTAAGGCAAAATCAAGTCCTTATCAAGATAGGTTAATCTTTCCTACTCATACATAACTCACCTAGATCACACTTCAAGACGATTGTAGATCTACCGTTTTGTCCTTAATCCATTACTCTTCCGCTCTTAAACTCACACTTCATTTTTTACTTGATCTCTCTCATCTAGCCTTAGAGATCTTTCGATTATGGCAAAATTGATCATTAATCATCCTCGCCTCAAAATTGATCAAAGTTGATCAAAATCTAGTTTTCCCATCTCAAAAGCTTCTAGGATATTTTCCAAAACACTATCCTAAAACACAACCTGATCTCTAGATCATTTAGCTTCAATTGACACTCTAAATCTTTAGTGTTATCCTTGCTCATCCATTGGTACTCTTGAAAGTTCCAAATCCTTCCATAAATAACAATCATTAGCTACATCATTCATTACCTTCAAATACTCAAGCACCCCTTCATTTAAAACACTTAGGAGGACTGAAACACTCAATATGATATAGGTCTTAGATCTTAGAAACATCATTTCCACCATTTCATAACTGCTGAAAGCCGGATCCCTAGGATTAGCCTAGACGGATCCCTCTGAGGAAGGAACCGTGGGATCCGAATGACAGTTTATGTCAAATCTTGCTAAAACAATCATTTCAACTCATCTTCCTAACTCAAACACTCCATCTCATCTTAAATGAGTTCCTAGATCAGTGCAACCTCTAAAGTTGACTCTTGTGCATGTCAATCATCACATTCCAATGAATCCTAGTGGGTTAAGGCTTAAATGCACTTGCCAAATCTCTTAGTTTATAAACCACCTTGTTAGGACCTCCATAGTCATCACTCTCATCCTAACTTTCAGCTCTTGCAACCTCTTGAAATCATCTCATCATGAGGAAAACCCCAAGTAATAACTTATCCACCAAAGAACCACCCATGAAAAAGGCTCGTGTTATACACGAAATTTCTTCAACAGAATCATCTCCCGTCAAGCCAACAAATGATAGAATTCTCCATCATCCAATCAAACCAATTCCTAAAAGGATAGTACCCACAAAACTACCTATGCCAAACACCACCATACCTCCTAGGCCAAACACCACCATACCTCCTAGGCCAAACAATATCATCTCCACTAAACCATCACCATTGGTTCCTAGAGCTATTTCATTTACATCCCCACTATCATCACCTCACCTCTACAATTTAGAGGACTTGTCTCCTAGGCCGTCTCATCCGCTTCCGCCGACAACATTCTCCTCATTAGGAGAAATAATGATTCAAAATCAAGGTGTTGAGTCAACACTTGCTCCGGCTTCCTTTTTGCCGTTTCCATCATACAATCCCATTTGGATTATGAGAAATCATCAAAGTCAACCACCCGACCATATGGAAGTTGACACTTCTCTACCACCACCATCATTTTTGGTTGAGTCATTCTCAAATGCACCTCCACCAATCCCTCCATCATTTGAAGCTCCACAAGCTGCTTCACTTGATCCTTCGCATCAAGCCATTTCACTTCTTCCACCACCACTACCTAGCCATGACAAAGATTGCTATCATTGTCAACATGTTGAAAGGTTGATACATGAAGTACGAGAAGACCAACGTTTCATGTTCTATCATCTCCTCGAACGTTTCGACGAGATCAAACCTAAACAAAACTTGAGCTAGAAGATTTTAGTGGTGTCCTAGCATCAAGCGATAGTTTGTTTAGAAATTCCTAGTCATGTATTTTCTTATTTTCTTAGTTTTTAGAGTCATGTATGTCATAACTCTAGTTAAATGGAATTACATGTTACTTGTTATTTTGTTGAGTATATGATTTGTGTGATAACATTACTTGTTATATCACCTTGGCTGTAATTGAACAGCTAATACGGATCCCTCATAATTGCCTAGACGGATCCCTACTAGGAGGGAACCGTGGGATCCGTAAGACAGAAAGCTTTCTTTCTACTAACTTGAATCACATTTGCAGGAAATTGTGAACTATACTTGCTTTCTAACCTTTGTTTTGTAGTTATTCAATTTACATATGAAGACTTTGACATCCTAAATCTAGGGGGAGCTTTATGTCAAAGCAATACATTGCAAATTACTTGCAATACTAGGTTTACATTTCGTGACATCCCTTTGCAAATAATTGCAATCATCAAGGGGGAGCACATTCGTCTCCTTAGACGATATCTTTTGCAAACTTATTTGCAAATAAACTAGATTAGTATCATTTACTTGACGCCCTTACATTGGGATGGACTTGTCAAGGGGGAGTAAAGAAGAGATCATTTCCCGTTATTTGCTCTCTAATTCTTTTTACTTTTAATTATTTCACATGTTTTTCTTAAAAACAATGTGTTGCCTTCCTTCAAACACTTTTTGTTTCGACAAAAAGGGGGAGAAGAAAGTAAAAACTACAAATTCAAACTTTTACGAATTTTAGCTTTTCCTTAAAATAATTTTATGTTTTGTCATCAACAAAAATGGGGAGATTGTTAATACAAATAAGCCGTAAAAACGTTTATTTATATTTTACGATCTTCTAATGTTTTGTCGATAACAAACGTAAAATCATATTAACGAAACAAATAAAATACGTAAATGGTTTGAACCAATAGTTTCTAACATATTCATATTTTCACATAAAACACTAAAACAAGTATAAGTGATTTTATGATTTAGTAATACATATGTACAACAACTAGTGTTTACATATTTGGATAAAATATACACATAACTAGTATGTAGTATATTGGGTAATATAAATGGGTAGAAACTTAAGTATCACAACCCATTGGGCAAATACATTGAATGTAGTTGGGTACAACCCAAAGCCCATAACTCATGGATCTTGACCCATAACCCATTGCATGATATCATGCTTATATCACATATGGATAATACCCATAACCCATGGATCAACCCATACCCAAGTGACTAAGTGCATTGCACTCAAAGATACATTGTATCTAGCCAAAGATCCATGGTTCAACCCATGACCCATAACCAAAATACCCATGGGTAAAGAGGGGCGTTCCACGGATCCCTAGCTTTGTGCTAGCTGGATCCCAAGTGGAAGGGATCCGTGGGATCTGGGGAACAGTAGGATTTTTCCTCTATAAATAGTGAGCCATTTCTTCATTATTGATCATCCCTTTCTAACACACTTTCCCCCCTGAATTAAATCTCACTAACCTTAGATCCAAGAGATCTATGTTTGTAGTTTTGTTTTTGTGTGATCTTTTAGGTTCCTCTTAAAGGCAAGATCACCACCTTTTGAAGTCAAGCAAGCTCAAGTCCATGAGTTGCCATGCTTCCTCATCATCAAGGCTACTGAAGTCTTCTTGTTGATGATTCCTTTCTTTCCTCAAAGAAGTGTAGTGTTGAAGACATTAGTGAAAGATGTCTCAAGTGTCAAGACGAAGATATTAGTGAAGGGTATCTATCGTCTATAACATAAGCACATGTGGTAGGTGCTTAGAAGTCAAGACAAAGAAGCATTAGTGAAAGGTGCTTAGAAGTCAAGACAAAGAAGCATTAGTGAAAAGTGCTTAGAAGTGAAGACACAAGACATTAGTGAAATGTGTCTTGTAGATCTAGTCAAAGACATTAGTGAAAGGTGCCTTAGATGTACACTCGATATGGTGTGTTTCGATGTACAAGATAGACTAGTATTAGATCCAAGGATATTGATATCCTTGATGATGTTGTAAAGGAGTAGATCTCCTTTGGGATTAGTCTTTGGTGTAGTGTGGTAGTAGTTCCTCCATTGCAATGGAACTAGGTGCTTAGCCTAGTACCTAATAAAGGGTAGGCGACGTTGTGAAGGTGTAGTTCACCTTGGAGTGAAAGAACTAGGTACTTAGCCTAGTACCTTATAAAGGGTAGACGACGTTGTGTAGGTATGGTTCACCTTGGAGTGAAAGAACCCGGTGGTTAGCCTAGCACCGGAAAAAGGGTAGGCGACGTTGTGAAGGCTTCTCTGCCATAAGGAGATTGGTGTAGTGATTACGAACTCTCGAGTAGGTGACTCGGGGAGTGGAGTAGGGCAAGGAAGGTGTCCTTGTAGCCGAACCACTATAAATACTTGTGTTGTGGTTTTGTGCTTCTTACTCTTATCTTTTCATTACTTACCTTTATATGCTTGTTTATCAACATCCAACACACACATCCAAATAGATTGACATAAGTCGATCTAAATAGATTAAAAGGAAGTTTTAATTGGCAAAACTATTCAACCCTCCCCCTTCTAGTTTTCCACACAGGTTATATTAGACAAGAAGAAGAAACACATCTTGGAAGAAGCACTTTAGTACTTATTCATTCTTCTTGGAGGAGGATTTAACCGCAACTTCATACATATCCCACCGAGTTAATCAGGGGAGTATTAGTTTCTTTCTCTTTTAACTTACATCCCTTTATCATAACTTTTATACTTTTGGGGAACATTGGAGACAATGTTCAGTTTAAGTGTAGGGAGGGAGAATAAAACGGTAAATTAGAAACTATTCACTCATTTTATTTTTGTCTTGTTCTTGGTAAATTGTGTAATAAACTATGAGAAATATTTGTTAGGGCAATTTTAGCACCAAATAAAAAAAAAATTTATAACATTTATGAGCTAAACTTTAGTATTAATAAAGCGTCTCATGGATAGAAATTATATGACTTCCACCCAAAAAATGTGAGGTTCGCCCATAGATCTTTAGGAATAAAAGCATTCATCTTTAATGCTTAGTGAGTGTACCGGTAGTATAATAGATTCTAGAACTTGTTTTGTGATGCATTCCAAGATCATTAGTGAGACTACATTCGTGTAGTTAGGATTAACTAAATGATAAGAGGCATTAGGATAACCCTTGTTTTAAACCTGTAATTTAATTACCTCTTCCACATCGGTTGAGTAATTTTTCCCCACACCCTTGCGATGTACTCACCTTTAGTACACGATACCCCTAATTAACCCCTCAGAGCCTATCCTTTTCGTGGTTCTCGTGATGTTCTAGTTTTCCGGAATATTAATGAAGAACATTGTTTACAACCCACCCCCAAATGTTACACCCAAATCGCCTTAGCCTACATTGTATGCACTCATCTTTAGTGCATTATTGTTATAATTATTAAACCCTTAGTTAAATTATCTAGTTACTTGCATGGTTGCTAAGTCGAGTCATATCATTTGTAAATAGTTTTGGGACGATTGGGACTCATATGGATTAAAGTAATATTTTACGGAGTAACGGGAAACAACGTTAAATTCAAATTCCCTTTGTCTACGTAATTAAGTACTCCAAGTGTTTTGATCTTTTCAAATCGGGTCAATCAGTGTTAGTTAAATAAAAACTCAAATGTAGGGATGCTCTTATAAATCCCTTTATTTTGATGTTATCGTAGAGGATGGTAGAGTAAAAATGTATGAAAAAAAAATCGAAAAAAAAAGAGAAAAAGAGTTGTTAAAAAAATGAAAAAATGAGAAAAACATACGGGGCTACCATCCTACATCTATGTTTATGTTTATGTTTATGTTTTTAAGTTTATGTTTGTGTTTTGTTTCAAGTAGTTTAGTGTTAGTTAGTCGAGTCTTGGCTTAGCAACGCCACTCTTTACATGCTTGTAACATTAGATTTTTGACTTGCCACCATTAAATATCCCCTATCCAACAAAACCCTTTACTTCCTTACCCTAAGCCTAACGTTACAACCCTTTGTAAAGACCTCTTAGATAGTTATTCCTAGGTGCTTACGCCAAAGCGGTAGAGGTTTGATCTATTCTCAAGCCTATGGTAATCTATGTACTATGCCAGGTAATGAGTGTTTATCTTCCATTTCCATTCATATTATATTTCATATAAACCCGAGAGATGAGAGAATCCAAACACTAATTGTGAGGTGCTAGTGTATAGTTTTCGTGCTTGTTATGACTATTGTGGCGCTTGTACTTGTTGCAAACTATTTTAAACCAATGCTTCATGCCCCCTAACTTATAAATTGATTGGCAAAAAGCACATTTGCTTGAGGACAAGCAAATTCCAAGTGTAAGGATAATTGATAAGGATTTAAAACATACGTTTATAGGGGGCCATTTAAGCCCTAAATCGACACATTTTATATTTATTACTACTTAAAATCGTTCCTTTTCACATTTTAGGTCTTTTGGAAGCAAAATGCTAGAATGAAGCATATTTGGACGAAAAGGAGTGAAAACATGAAGAAAATGGCAAAGTCAAGATCAAAGGCCATTCAGTGCACCTAACGGGCCCCGTCCCTCATAAAGAAATCTGATCAGAATACAAGTGAAGGCTCAGAACAAATTTTTGTTCTACAACCTGACGGCGTCACGCCTAAACTCTAGAAGGGCGTCCCCCTCATTTTCCACACCAGACGCCCAAGAACCAATCTCAGACGACGTCCTTCATTAAGACTGACGGCGTCACACATATCAACTGACGCCGTCCCAACGATGACTTGGCCCAAACGAACCCCTAATGACGGCGACCTGACGACGTCACTAGCAAAAGGTGACGTCGTCGCATTTGTAAATCTATATATAGAATTCGTTTTTTCTGCATTAAGAGAGGTAGAACTTTGGAGAGCAAACCCTAATTTAGCTGTAGTCTGACTTGGATAGTATTTAAGGGTTCCATACCCTTCTTTACATCATAAGATAAGTTTGTTAATCCATATTATCATTATGTCTACCCCATGTTTAATTGTATGTATGTATGCTTGCTTGTTTACCATGAGTAGCTAAATTATTCTTGTGTTTGCTTAGATCTATGAAACCTAGTTGTTAATTATTGTTAGGTTATCTCTTGTCTTAATTGGTAGACACTAGAGTAAGGAAAACTGACTTCTTCTTTAATTGTTGCGAGCTTGAACGTCCTAAATAGCAAAAAAGCTTAGGAGTGCACCTAGGCCATTCGTTGTGTTTATTGCGTGAGTTGTAGCTTGTTGATAGTAGAGTATTCGGGGGAGATACTTAGGTACTTGGCGATCCCGGATAGTCTAGCGGAGAGTTACGATTCGTAGAACTAGGGAATTAGGCACCCCCTATGACCAAACGGAATACAATGCACCAATTACGATGAGGATGTGACAATTCAACCGACCAATAAGAGACAACTAGGGCGTAATAACATCTAAGTAAACACATCTTTAATCATCATACGAGCACATCTACAATTATCATAATCTATCCTTAGATCAAGTAGTTAATTAGTTAAGTAGTTATAAAAAGTAGTTAAAATCGGTAGAAGTACCACCCCCCACTCCTATACCCCGGGATAGTTACCTTGCTTTCTAAAAACATAAAAAGACTAAAAAGAATCTCCCACAACCTTACCTTCTTGTCATACATCTCTTTCTAGCATCTCTATTCCCCTAGAGAATGAATCAACCCCCTGGGCTTACCCCATACTACACTACAACGATTAGGTACACTGCCTAGAGGGTTGAAAAACTTGCTCGTAGAAAAGGAAGTCTTTTCGACTCTAAACCTGCTATCATAATATCATCCAGTGATGAAGATCTTTCGAGTAATGAAGAAATTGTCTTAGTGGGTAATGTTAGTTTCTCAGACACTGATGATGATGATGATCTAGAGAGTGATGATGAAGCACAACTACAAGCTGCTTCAACTTCAACTTCAAGAGGTTATAGGAAAATCTCCATGACTGGATGTGTATTATTTCTTAGAGCTCCTAATGCACCAGTTGCTCTTAAAGCTCCCAATTCACTAGTTGATCTTAAAGCTCCTAATGCACCAATTGATCAATTTTTCAAGAAACTTATAAAAAGCAAGGTTAAATTGACTAATTGCATACTTGCTTTTAGAGCTCTTAATGCTCCAGTTGTGGTGTCTTCAAGAAGAAAGAGAAAGTCCAAGTAAAGGAACAGTGCAGTGGAAGCGTGTTTATTAGTTATGTGCTAGGTGTCAATCTTAAGTGTGTTTTGTATTAGGATGTTTGTTGTTGTATTTGCTACCTTCAAACTATAGCAATATTAGGATATGACTTAGTAATTCAACAAATTTTTATTGTAATACTCTTAACTGTTAACATTTGCCATTTCGTAATGTTAACAAATTGATACGGAATATACAAGATTGCTACATTTATTTGTATTGTGTTACCTGTTATTTTAGATCATCTGATTTTAGTTTGTGTTGTGTTTGACTTTAGTTAAGTGTAAAAAAGTGTTATTTGACTTAGTTTGGGTTAAGAATAAAAAGATGTTATTTGACTTTTTGGTTAAGAGTAAAAAGGCGTTATTTGATTTTATTGGCGGGAAAAGACGCAAAATTTTTGAACAACCACAAGGACGAAATTTGTAATTTACACTTTTTATATTATATATCCACGTGGAAATAGGGCATGAGCCGGTTTCATAGTTCAGAATGAGTCTTTTTCGTGTTGGTTATTCATAATAATCATTTTGAGTAATTAGGTAGAACATCTTTAGCCTTTTACCCTTATTTTAAAACTTGGTTATCTAATCGATCGTGTTGACCTCTCATTTCATGGTTAAACTGACGATTGAAAGAAGTTTTTTCTTTTCTGAAAATCGATTTCTAATAACCTCACCAGTTTTCAATTCAACATGTTAAACGATCGGTCGATCCAGATTCTAAAACATTGATAAGAGCATAATCTTATTTTATTTTTACTTTTTCTAGCATCTAGCATAATTTTATAAGGAAAAGCATAAAAAAATGTATCACACTTTAGATTAATTTGAATTTTAGGTACTTAATTTTTTTCTCAGTTTAATATGTCAAAGTTATTTTTTGTGTACTACAGGTTATTTTGACTTTTTGAAAGCGATTACCGGTCATAAATTTAGCCAAAATAATTTTTAAATACTCAATTATAGCGATAAATCACAGTAATTAACAATTTCAGTTGAAAAATGACCTATAATCTCGTTCAAAAATTCGAGAAAATCTTACACTACACAAAAATATAACTTAGATACCTGAAAATTTTAAAAATAAAATTGAGTAACTCAAATTCAGATGACCTAAAATGCGACAACTCATCGATGTTCACAAATCGAGCAATACCCACAGTAACCGAAAACCGAAACCGAACCGAGCCAAATTTGTAAAAATCAAATCAAACCGAACCGAATTAGTTATTCGATTTTTGCTTTGAATATAATGTAAGCAAAATGAAAACTGAACTGAACCGAACCGAAAATTGAATTCACACACATATATATATATATATATATATATATATATATATATATATATATATATATATATATATATATATATATTTTATATATTTATATAAAAACTATTAAAACTCTTGCTTTATATAAATATAATATTTTAAAGTTTGAAATTATTTTTATGCTAAAATGTATATAACTAAACAAAAAAGTATAAATTATATAATTTAAGTTAACCACATTTTACTTAAATTTTTTTTTAACCCAATAAACCGATAACCAAAATCCCTTTCACTAGCAAAAAGAGGAATATTACAATAGCAACAATTGGTCACACACAACGCCACATGTCACCTTCGTTACCTTTTTTCTCTTTCACCTCCATTCAAAACTAAAACCAATTTTTATAAAATATTATTATTATATCATCAACCCAAAGAAGAAACACATACATAACATAATCACACACATAAACACACACCGATAAGCCGCAAAGAATCACAAAACAAAAACACATTTTTTCATTCAAACCCCAATTTCACAAATTTTATAAACTGATCATTTTTTATAGCTCAAATTTTTTATAAATTCTTATCAGATAAGGTTATATATATAAAAAAAACGATCTGATTAATCCGATCGTTTTATTTTACTTTTATTATTGTTCAGGTATAATCAAAAAAACGATCTGATTGTTTTTTATTTATTTATTTGACTGTTTGATTCTAATTTGATTGTTAAGTTGAGTTGATTATGAATTTATGATGTTACTGTATTTAGTTGATGATTTTTTTATTTTTTTAATGTATTTATAGATTAAATTGATTTTTTATTTTAAAAAAATCAGAATTTTTAAGCAGATTGTGTGAATTTTTTGTTAATTTAAATAAAGTGTTGAAAAGTTTTGTTTGTTGTTATTTGCGGTGCGTGTGGATTTAGATTATAGTGATGATGTTTTTGCTAGCTGCATTGTTTTTTAAGTTTAGTTAGGTTGTTATATGATCGGTTAAAGTAGTTAGATATTCTTCCATATGGTTGATAAGTTAGTTGATTATGATGTTAGTGTTTTTAGTTAATAATTTATTTGTATTTTTATGTAATTTTTTGAGAAAAGGAATAAAAATTGAAGTAGATTGTGAATTTTTATACATAATTTTAAAAGTTTTTTTTTTTTTTTTTTTTTTTTTTGCTAAGAATAGTATAGGTTTTGAGATATGTTGCTTTATGATATGATTAAGTGAGTTTTGGAGGCTGATTGTTGTAGGAGTAGTTTTGTTTGTTGTTATTTGCGGTGTGTGGATTTAGATGATAGTGATGATGTTTTTACTGGCTACATTGTTTTTTAAGTTTAGTTACGTTGTTAAATGATCGATTAAAGTAGTTGATTGTGTTCGTTGTGTATAAAAACATTGCCGTTCAAAAAAAAAAAGTTGGTTGATTATGGTGTTATACTGCTTTTAGTTAATAACGTGTTTGTATTTTTTTGGAAAAAAGATTGAAATTTGAAGCTGATTTTGGAATTTATATAAATATTTGTAGTTTTTTCAGTTGCTGAAAATAGTAAAAGTTTTAGATATGTTGCTTCATGATTAAGCAACTTTTGAGTATCGTTCATGTGATATGTGTTTGTTTTCTGAAAATAGCTACATTGTCGTTTTGTCGTTATTTGTGGTGTGTGGAGTAATTAGGTATGGTAGTTTGTTAGCTTGTTGATAATCGGTTAAAGTAGTTAGGCATTGTTGATTTGATTGTTAAGTTGGTTGATTGTGATGTTATAGTTTTTAGTTAATGATATGCTGGTTTGAATTTGTATGTTTAAAAAAATCAAATTTTTAAGCAGATTTTGAAAATATATTTGTTGCTAAGAATAGTATAAGTTTTGTGATATATTGCTTTATGATTAAGCAAGTTCGGTATCATTATTGTAGTTTCGTTTGTCATTATGTGTGGTGCGTGTGGATTTAGATGATAGGAGGACTATTTTAACCAGCTGCATTGTTTTATCTGTTATGGAAATGTTCTATTATTAGGGCGGTTTTAATTTGTATCGTATTTTGAATGTGTTTGTTTTTTTATGTGTGTAGATATAACTGTAAGTGGAGAGGCGTAAACGTGAGATAGGGGATTATGATTTGGATATAAATAAAGTGTATGGGTGACGATGCCACAACTGCGAAGTGGAGCAAGGAGATCAAAACGTCTCGGTGATCTTCAGCCTGCCACTCAACAACCTATTGATCAAGGCGAAAACTTCGCTGTACCGAGTCAAACTAGGCCTAGAAGGAAGACTGGTGGTGGAAGAGGAAGAGGTGCTGATGCTGCAGGTGTAACTAAAGGGAGAACAGCAGGTAGAGGAAGAGGCGTTAGGTTGATCGATTTAGACCAGGAACCGCCTTGTGATATTGTTCCTGACCGTGCGGCTATTGGAATTGGTGAGCCGATTGTTAATAGATTAGAAGTGGTTGCAGATAAGGATATTGCCATGGATGGTGGAAGTGCCGATAAAATCATGGGAATTGAAGAAGAAGGAAACACGGCTCCCGTGCCCGAGAGGGTATGTGTAATATGATTACCATCTTTTCTTTTTAAAATGTTTGTTCTTAGGATGCAGTTTGTTAATTAACGTGTGTTGCTGCATTGATGAAGGTACAAGTGGGTAGCTCTCCTATATATAAGACGGAAAGAAAGTTGGGGAAGGGTGGGTTTGGGCAGGTTTATGTCGGGAGGAGGATAAGCGGTGGTTCCGGGAGAACAGGCCCAGATGCAGTCGAGGTACGTCAAAACTAAAAATAGTAAAGGAAGGTGGTTTATAATTAGTTTGTGTCAGCTATTTGATCTTTCAAGTCTCTACCTATATAGGTGGCATTGAAGTTTGAGCACCGTAATAGCAAAGGTTGCAACTATGGTCCTCCTTATGAATGGCAAGTTTACAGGTATGAAATGCATATATTATTTCATACATGAACGCATGAACATTTAAATTGTGATGTTATGATCTAATGCATTGGCCTTCTTGTTACAAAAGCACGTTGAACGGATGTTACGGGATTCCATATGTTCACTACAAGGGTCGGCAAGGTGACTTTTACATACTGGTGAGTTTTGACTTGAAAAGTCGTTTGACCTCCTCATTATGTAGTATGATAGTTTTACGTCGTGTAGTAATGCGATTTATTCTTATTATTTAGGTTATGGACATGCTTGGACCTAGTCTTTGGGATGTTTGGAATTCTTTAGGCCAATCGTAAGTATTATTATTATTATTATTAATATTATATTATTTGTTCCAACATGCATAGTTTTATACTATTTCTTAATCTTGTTTCTTTCTACAGGATGTCACCTAGTATGGTGGCTTGCATTGCTGTCGAGTCAATATCAATTCTTGAAAAACTTCACTCGAAGGGGTAAGGCTTTCTAGACACTGTGACTAACATGAACAGTCTCTATTTGCGGTACTAAGTTTAAGGAAGCTTCTTGTTGGCCATTTTATTGAGCTCTATGTTTCATATTAAGGTTTGTACATGGTGATGTGAAGCCGGAGAATTTTCTACTTGGTCAACCAGGATCTCCGGATGAGAAGAAACTATATCTTATTGATCTTGGTTTGGGTATGCTTAGTTGCTTACCTTTCTATTATCATTCGCTATGTCTTCATCACTTTTAAAAATTGTCATTAACGTTCTTTCATGACGTTTCAGCTTCAAAATGGAAAGATTCAACATCTAACCAGCATGTTGAATATGATCAACGGCCGGATATATTTAGGTTTGTGCTATTTTTGCTGTATTTAAGAATCAGTCTTACGTGCTTCCGTATAAAAACTCATTATAAATATTTTTATGGCAGAGGTACAATAAGATATGCGAGCGTGCATGCACATTTAGGTCGAACAGGCAGTAGAAGGGATGACCTTGAGTCACTTGCCTACACATTGATATTTCTCATTAAGGGAAGGTTACCATGGCAAGGCTACCAGGTCAGTTTTTCTCGTAACATTAAATTACTTCCTATTTTGGTTTAATCATTGAAGTTGCAAACGGAGTTGTTTATGTTTACTTTTTGAATATTACAGGGAGACAACAAGAGTTTTCTTGTTTGTAAAAAGAAAATGGCAACCTCGCCTGAGTTAATGTGTTGCTTTTGTCCGGCTCCATTCAAACATTTCCTTGAAGCGGTCACAAATATGAAATTTGACGAGGAGCCTAATTATTCGAAGCTTATATCTTTATTTGAGTCTCTAATTGAACCTGTAACGTCACTTAGACCAATTAGAATTGATGGGGCACTCAAGGTACCTTTTATTGTGACAATTTCAGTTTCTTTGTTTGGGGAGTTGGGCACAAATCTCTTCATGTGGTTTTTCTCATCAGGTTGGACAGAAACGTGGTAGATTGCTTATTAATTTGGAAGAAGACGAACAACCAAGGAAGAAAGTGCGACTAGGAAATCCTGCTACACAATGGATTTCTGTTTACAATGCACGTCGGCCGATGAAGCAAAGGTGAGTTGGGTGATTAAATGATATATATATTTACAGTTAAAGAAAATGGAATTACTTCTGTATAGATAGAATTTCCTAAACGGACAATGCTCATAGGACAATTGGCATGTTATATGTTCTTGATGAAACGGGTTAAATTGTTAATTTTATACTGTATGTGACTGTTAAGGAACAGCTAGAAATTACACGATATGTGTTTGTTGGCAGGACAGATTTAGAAGCTTACTGTGTTAGGTGTTTTTGATAGGTTTGCAGTATGCTGATTAATGTTTTATACTTTTCTTCCTAATCTCTACAGCTATTAATAAATCTCAAAAAAGTTTACGTTAATAGTAACAAAAGGAACTTCCAAACTGAACCCTAACAACTAACGACGGTTGCCCGCTAAGTGTAGTAATTCTTGCATTAGTTGAAACAGAGTTATTAAAAGATTTTTGGGTGTTGATTATGATGTTAAATAACTCTTGGCATTAAATTAGTTAGGGATCACTCCTTTCTTTGATTCTTATATCTAAGTAAATAACCAGTAGATAAACATGCGAAAGTTAAGTTTCTCACATTTTTGAGCCACAAACTTGCTATTGGCATCAGCAAACAGATAGGGTGTAGATATTTGTTTCTTCATTGCACTGCAGTTATTGGTTTTACAAAGTAGGTGTTTATTAATTGTACTAAAAATCATCAAAAAAGGAAAAAGCTTTTTTAGCACCTTTTTGCCCATTCTACAAACATGTTACTATGTTAGATGTCTGAAACTATAAGCTTGTACTCTGAAACATGACAAAAGGAATGTTATTCATTTCTTGACATTGATTGCGGAAAAACAACACCAGCCTTTTTATCAAAATTTAATTTCAGCCCTTGCTAAATCCTGGATATTATTACTTAATATTTATATACCTGTATAATTAATATTAACGCACGTTTAGTCAACTTCTGTGTGGTCTATAGAAAACTACACCAGCCATTATATCAACTTCAACCACCATCAAGGTGGCCTAGTGGTTAGGCACCCTTATATCCTCACAAGAGGTCTCGGGTTCAATCCTCACTAGGTACGCATCTTGGGGGTGTCTAGGGAAGGGTCGGAGATGGTCACGGGGATACCCCGGTTAGGCCGCGTACATCTTAGTCAAGGACTCACCCTCCCCGAGTAACCAGAACAGGGAAAACCTCATCCATTTGTATCAATGAAACAAGAATGTCTTTAAATAGGACAGATATTATCCAAGTTTGTTGGAAGACTAATATTGACATTTTGGTTTTTCATTTGTAGGTATCACTATAACGTTGCAGACGCAAGACTTCGTCAGCATGTGGATAGGGGTAATGAAGACGGTCTATATATAAGTTGTGTCGCATCAGCTTCCAATCTTTGGGCCTTGATTATGGATGCGGGAACTGGATTTTCTGCCCAAGTTTACGAAGTTTCACCTGTCTTTCTTCATAAGGTTAATCTAATGGTGTTGATACTTCTAGCTTGTTATGTAATATCTCATATATCATTTATTAACAAGAATTTATATGTTCATCAGGATTGGATTATGGAACAGTGGGAAAAGAATTTTTACATCAGTTCGATAGCTGGCGCAGCTAATGGAAGCTCTTTGGTTGTTATGTCTAAAGGTTAGATATATTTCTGTAGTAGTATAACTTGATTAAAATGGGTCAATTTGGGTTTATTTTATCTAACTGGTCCTACATGTAAAGTAAAATCTTTTTCCTAAAAATGGAAAATGTGAAAGTGTGTACGGATGTACTCCTAGTGTTTACGACCTCATAAATGACTTTTTTGTAATATGGAATTTTAAATGTGTACATATTGTTATGAAATTGCAAAGATTCCTTGTTTTTAACCGTTAGCTGATAGCATAGCATATCTAGGTAAGAACTAATTGGTTGTTTTTCTTTCGTCTTACGGTTTTTTGTTCTTTATGCATCTCCAGGAACACCTTACACCCAACAATCCTATAAAGTTAGTGAATCGTTTCCATTTAAGTGGATCAGCAAGAAATGGAAAGAAGGATTTCACGTCACTTCAATGACTACTGCCGGTAGTCGTTGGGGTGTCGTTATGTCGAGAAATGCAGGATTCTCTGACCAGGTATAATTAGTATTATAAATATATGTCATGGTAGACGTTTTGGGTAAAGGGGAAAGCAAACCCCGTTAAAATAAAGTCATAGTAGACGTTAGATTACAAATCTTTGTGATGCTGACAAAAGATATTGCGCTATGACTGTTAGGTTGTAGAGCTTGATTTTCTTTATCCGAGTGAAGGAATACACCGTCGATGGGAAAGTGGTTACAGGATAACATCTATGGCTGCTACACCTGATCAAGCAGCTTTCATACTTAGTATCCCGAGGCGAAAAATGATGGACGAGACCCAAGAAACTCTAAGAACATCTGCCTTCCCGAGCACCCATGTGAAGGTAATATATTGCTCCTACAAAGAAAAGATTACCAAGTTAAGCCATCAAAGGTGTTAATCATGTTGCATGATCTTAATTCTTGCAGGAAAAGTGGGCGAAAAACCTGTATATTGCATCCATGTGTTACGGTCGAACCGTTTGCTGACTGATGCGCTGGTAACCGATGATACTTTTTGCTGACAAACTGACATTAGATTGCAAGTATTACAAATTGGGTTCATGTTAGCAAAAAGGTGGATATATTTTAAGATGTTCATGCTATGTTGTTCCTATAAAATCAAAATAGAGTTGATAATGAGATGAAAAAACCAAAAAAAGAGGTAAGTTTGAAAGATAGAAGAAGAACAAAGAGATATGTGTCATATAAAGTTTAAGTTAGGTTTAAGATGAATGAGAACATCTGGTTTGTGGTCAGGTCTTGTTTGTAACTATTGTACCCTTTTAAATGAGATCATTATGTATTTTGATCGGCTTTTTGGTTATCTGGTTATAGGTTGTTTGTTTAAGCTGAATACAACAATTGGTGTGTCATTTTGCTGGCATGTCACAGCCACAATCGAGCTTATTGTAGAGAATATCTTTACGGTAGATGCATTTGTTAGCCAGGTTGAAAGCTGATCGTCATACAACTGTTATAAAACACACAAACTACTAGAAAATTGAAATGTGCTTTCTACCTCTATAGGCTATAGCAATGTATGTGTTTAGCAATTACGTAACATATTTACCAGTTTTATAAGAAGGCTTGCATTTTTTGACATATCAAACAAAACATGTTAGAAAATGGCTAAAATGCTACATCAGGAAGCTAAAATACACAGTTGTGAATTCCAAACATGAATCGATGAGCTTTGCACAAATCTCCTTTGATCGCCCAAACGAAAGATTTTGATTTTACAAGATCCACCACGTGGTTCCAACAAGTAACCGAGTCATTAAAAATCTCTTCACTTCTCGAAATCCAGTTTGTCCACATAATGCAAGGGCAGATTAGTGTGCAAAATTTTCTTACACCGACATGGAATCCTTCATAGTTCATACCAATCTTGCATAAACTGCATTAGAGAATGAGGAACTACCCGAGTTATGTTCCACCAAGATGGTAATCTCTACTCCAAGTATTTCTGGATCTCGAACAATGAAGTAATAGATGGTCTATAGTTTCAGGTTGTCTGACGCACCAGAAACATGATATATCTTGATTGTGTGGAATGATCCTCCTATCTTTAAGAACCATTCTCTCTTTCAAAACTAACCATAAAAAAACAAAGAGCCCTTCGAGGGTATGTTTTTCTTTCAAATATGAATGACTGGTCTTCTCAGCAAACGTACAAAGTGGACCGCTGTTTGGCTGACCCTCTTCCATTCGGGTTATGATGAAACATTAGGATACCCTGAGTTAAGCGATAAGCCTGATGAGTTATGTATGTACCACTGATTCCCGGAGTCCAAACGATCTTATCTTCTTTGTGTGATCTAACTTGGAAGCTTCTGATTTTTACCAACAGTAAAGCTGCTTGCGCTCTCTCTTGAAAGAGCAATTGCCTTGAGCATCTGAACTCCCACAAAATGTTGCCTGTTGCATTTTGTTGCATTACACAGAAAATCATCGTTTTAACTTATATGAAAAAAAGAAGTAAATGTTGCATATGGTTAGCAAAATATGTGAAATGGCGTTTGGTAAAAGTTGAATGTATCGGGAAGGTTTACTGTTCTCGTGCTAATGACAGTATCAGAAGATTCGCGATACCAATAGTGATAAAGTTTAACGCATATAGTTAACTACAACAAACCTTGAAAGGAAACATCTGCTAGCTCTTTCACAAAAGTATAAATGACATTTGAAATTTTTATAGCAACATTTGAAATTTTGCATCCAAATTAAGATTTGGTGTCATTTATACTTTGGTGTCATCCAAAAGTAAAAAATCCGTTTTCATCTTGTGCTAGCGAACAAGGAAAGTAAGTTTTAGACACAGAAAACCGTTTTCAAAATTTTTATAAAGACCAGAACAACATAGAGAAAGTAAGCCAAAACCATTGCAATTATTCCATAAAACTAGAAGAAACAACATATCAACCAAGAAAATACTACTATTCTCAAACATCTCATAAAGACTGGAAATGAAGGAACAACATCACAATTAACAAACAACGAAAGCAAACCTTTTATTTAAAGCACGCAGGAGTTCTCAGACACTTTTCTTACAGACTCAAACGAAACAACTTGACAAGCAAAAGATAACACAGTTTTTAGCTCAGGCACGTTTCTTACAGACTCGAACGACACAACCTAACAAGCAAAAGAAGACAAAGTTTGCAACACATGACAAAGCCCAGAACAAACAACGAAAAAAAAGTTTAAAACACACAGTTCGCCTCAAGCTTCCCAACCCCTGATGAGTGTGGCCTTGGCAACACGGTTCAGTCCCAAAGTAAACGCTCCCATACGTAAATCACAGTTGTGAGTCTTGCACATTCCCTTAACTTCCTTAAAACCATCCGTAATGTACCTCTTCAACACTCCATTCACTTTGTCCTCGTTCCACTGAAATCCTTGAATATTCTACACACCCGAAATAAGCGCACATTAATATTTGTTTATATATAACAAGGTATGACTAAAAGTGCTGATTAATTAAGTACCTGAACCCACTCAAAGTAACTAACGGTCACCCCTCCTGAGTTAGCAAATATGTCAGGAAGGATAACAACACCTTTCTTTGACAAAATCTATACAGAAAACAAGCAAATATATATATTAATAACAAGTTTCGGTAAATTTTTGGGAATTAGTTGCGATTTTTGAACTACACTAACCTCGTCAGCCTCTGGATCAGTTGGATGATTAGCTGCCTCAATTATAAACTTGGCTTTTATGTGATTTGCATTGTCCCTAGATTTTTATGGACATAGTAATATTAACATCAACGTAGAACAAGTGAATGCATACAAATGAAGATTTAGATTGTGTGAATAACGTGACCTAGACTATTTAACGTGTACATGTCTAAATCAAGACAGGAGTTGGATCGGAGCAATATGACTTAATACCAAGATAGAGTTTAACAAAAACCTGTTGATTACACCCCCAAGTGCAGCTGGGATCAGAATGTCACAATCTTCAACCAAAATAGAATCTGGATCAATCACATCAGCACCATCAAACCCAAAAACTCCCTTGTGCTCTTTAACATGCTCAAGCAAGCGTGGGATGTCAAGGCCGTTCCTGTCTTTTATCGCTCCACTCATGTCACTCACAGCTACAACTATTCCCCCACTTTCATGAATAAGTTTTGCAGCCCAAGATCCCACATTTCCAAAACCCTGTCCAATAAACACAATTTTTTTATCTTGAGATACAAGGACTTTTAAAGTTGAGAAATCTTTGAAATTTTACCATAAGTGTATGCACTATAGTAACACATTAATGACGTTTACGCTACACATTTTCTTAAATTCAAAAGATCACATTTGTGACGTCTATGCTACACATCTTCTTAAATTCAAAAGATCAAATTTGTGACGTTTACACTACATAATCTAATACAAGACATATTTGGAATTTATCGCCAACATGCACTAGAATAACAAAAAATTAGTAATTTTTATGCTACAAAATCGTACAAACTTGAGATATATACAAAGTTATGCACTTTAATTATGCACTAGAATAACACATTTACACCATCTATAACTTTCAAAAGATCTTTGGTTACATTAAGCATGACACACCTGTATGACAACTCGCTGACCAGCGATAGTTTTTCCATATTCGTTTAGAAGGGCCTCAGTTGCAAAGAGTACTCCCCTTCCCGTTGCAGCATCTCTACCTAACGATCCACCAAGATCCTGATATTTACAATAGTCACAGTTAGCAAAAGATTAATTGTGTTTCCAAAGTACATATATATACAGAATTATGCGAATTAGTGTTTGCATGTGTGCTTACAGTAGGTTTTCCAGTAACAACAGCCGGTGAGTAACCATGAAACTTTGAGTACTCATCAAGAATCCATGCCATTGTCTAATTTAACAAAACATATAAACAATAATCAAAATTATATTACAATGTGCATAGACTAGTAATGAAAGAATGAGCTTAGATTCGTGAAACCTGAGGATTAGTTCCCATATCAGGAGCTGGCACATCACAATGGACTCCAATCAGATCATGGATCTTTTGAGTGAACACACGAGTGAGTCGCTCTAGCTCAGATATGGTCAGTTCATTCGGGTCACATCCGATCCCTCCTTTAGCTCCACCATAAGGTATGTTCGCGACAGCAGTCTTCCATGTCATCAATTGTGCCAAAGCATTCACTTCATCTGGCTCGACCTACATGCATGCACATTTTTATTCTTCATAAACACAAGACACACATTTTATTGAAATATAAGGTCATCCAAGGAGTTAAAGCAGCTAGTTGGAACCTTTTAAAATGTTAACATTAGTCCATTACAAACATCGTTAATAACTTTAATGTTTACCATATATATGAAAAACACAGTAAATGTTATAACATTTGTTTGTAAATTTGTTATCATTACAAAACAAGATTTTTAACTGTAATGCATGTTTACCATATATACAAATTATTATCATACACAACATTTATAACTTTACAAGTCAATTAATGTTTTCCATGTACAAAAAAAAAACACATTTTCTTAAAATCTTTACAAATGTTACCTTTACAAAAAGATCATAAAGCACAAATTTTATAAACCAAACTATATACCTCTGGGTGATATCGGATTCCCCCTTTCATGGGTCCACGCGAATTGTCATGCTGAATTCGAAAGCCGATAAACGAGACCAAGCTGCCATCATCTTTTGGGATGGTACATTCAACCTGTATGCATGTGTGAAATTTAGTAAAGAAGCTAGAAATCTACCACATTGATAATAATTTCAATTTTGGTAACTAAAATATATAGATGTACATTAATAAACATTGTATCTGTGTATAAAAATGAGCAATTGATTGATGATTATTACCTTGATTTCCCTAAACGGGATGAGCAAACTCTTCTCAAGCTTGGAATCCAATCCCAAAATGCGAGAAGCGAGCCTAAAGTTGCGGTTTGTTGCAGCTAAAGCGTTCATGATTGCTTATGAGAAAAGCCTAAGATATCAAGAAAATCGAATGTGATCCTTAGAACCTTAAAATGGCATAGGAATCTTGCATGCTTGACATGGTGAAGGTTGGTACCATAAACCAGTATTATTAAATAACTCATTATGAATACAGAGACTTCTGACACTGAAAAGACAAGTGTACATTATATAAAGTCAAACTCTTAGAGAAAACAAACTAGTTAAATAAATTTTAAATTTTACAAACTTCAAGATAAGAACAAGTACATGGGATATTCCAAAAACAGATTCAAAACAACTTTTGTATGATGCATGATTTACGAATGAAGCTGGAATTTGGATGATTATCCATAAAAGTACTTGAACAAGAAAATGGATAAATCCATCGGGTCAGGCCCAAACCCACTGAATCCAAGCAAATATGTTTACACGTGGTTAAATTTGTAGTGGTGATCCCTTGTTTTATGCCACAGAAATTGAGTGGGAAGTTATACGACTCTTTTTGAAATATTCTTTTAAATTTGATAAATAAGACATGTTTGTAGGGAAAAAAGATAAATACAATAAGCATGACTTAATATTATAATAGTCCTGCCACTATTTTCTATAAAAGTATATTTTACCATGCACGCAAAAAATAAAAAATAAACATATATAAAAGTAGATTTATGTATAAATAATATTAGTTTTGTCCGAACACAATTTAATAATTTCACATGTATCGAACTATTTAAATCTCGTGAAAAATAGAAAAATAACAAACATAAAAAAAAAAATAGAAAATCATTTTCTAAAAGGACAAAAATAACATACTCTTAAAAATGTATGATTAATACATTTTTCAAATTAACATAGTGTCATTTTTATCCATTTATTCACTAGTTGAGAAAGAAACTATACTGCTCTAGATTCCGCAATAAATAAGTATAACGAAGCAAGAAAAAAGACTACATAAAAACTTATTTAACGGCAAAATGTATTAACACCTTAGCAAGTAGCTAGGAGCGGAGAAAAAAGGGCAAAAAAAGATTATGAAAGCGCCATGAAGATTAGCGAACCACTTAATTATATATGTAATTACATTTACATGTCGCATACACATTTATGTAAAGTGTAAAAAAATTTGAAAACATTGAGCAATTTACAGCAATAATTGTAAACTTTTTACCTACAGATCCGAAGGAAAAATCACAATCACAAACAAATTGAAGAACCCGAATCAAAGAAATTTGTTGTTCTTACACAAACACATTGGATTGAACAAACAAAAAGCTCATATATATATAGATGGATGTGGTATTACATGACAACCATAAAAAGTAATGATGTAAAAGAAAATAAAGAAAAATTAGTTTATGCATAACCAAATGGATATGGACAAAAGTTCCTGATGTAAGATAACATCTCATTCACATTTCTTTTGCATACAAGGTAATACAATTACAATGTTAATTAAGTAAAATATTTTTTAATGCATTCTATATAATTTATGTTAAACTTCATTTGCTATTTTGAGCTGTTAAGAGTTATCCACAGTTGGATTTTTCCGTTTAGTTATATTTGGTATTTACCACCCATAGTCATATATCAAATATATTAAATGCTTCCATTAATTTAAGGGAAAAATGTTAAATTATTTTTGTCAGTATGACTCTCACAGAATATTTTAGAGAAGAAACATGTGAGGGGTTGTTTAGTTGGCAAAATATTGATGAAATTCAAAATTTTGAAATTTAAGTTTTTTATTTAGTAAAGTTTAAGTATTTCGAATTTTTATACAAAGTGAACGGAATGTCCATGATCGTTTGGGATCCAAATTTTTGTAAATAGAATTATCTATCATTTGAACTAAAATATTAATAACAACAAAAAATAATAATAGTAATTTTCATGACAAACATTGATACTATATCATGTTAATATACTACTTTACCTCATATACTATATTACATTATATTATGTTATAGTTTGAACATACGCATTTTAATGTGTAATACTTTTCACGAAATGAGCTTTTCGTTTTTTTTTTCTTTTCAACTAATTTCTAAATAGATAACTGAACACGTAAGCTCACTCGAACCAATACTTTGCGTTATTGATATTGGGCGTTTGTAATGCGTTTTCCCCAAGTTCGAGTCTTCCATTATCTTTTATTTTTTCCGTCATTTATTAATTATCTAAATCTACAAAACAAACTTGAAAGTTGATCAAATTGATCCGACAACCCTTATGCTTTAATAAGTTTTGTAAGCTATATTTTTTTATCATTTAAATTTAATTTATGATTTACATCTTCTTTTTATTTTTAGTCCAACAATTGTTTTCTAGACACTTATATCACCTATCTCATAATATAATTAAGGAATTCAAAATTTATTTATTTGGTCGTGTTAGGTTATTGTTACGCTATTATCATTGTATTATAAGTATACTTGATTTTAATAATATAAGCATTTTGGATTGGTTCAATTTATATTTTTAAATCCTTAAAAGTTTATAAAAATATTCTTATTTTCACTGTTGTCATTGTTATTTATAGCATTCATAATGTACGAGATATTTACATGATATAAAACATATGTCACATTTGCTAACATAATTACAAATATTCTTATGTTGGATTACCTTTATATCAGATAATTAGGAATTCAACGAACTAAGATACAACTACATAGTTCATTTTGTAATCCTGTGGCCAAGCGGGAAACTACAACTGCCCGTTACTTCACAAATATTACATTTGTTTTGTTTGGAACAAGATTAATAATAAATATAATAAAAGTATATTAGCAAGAATTATCTAACATTATGAAATCCAATTATATTAGCATTTTTATCTTAATTTAATTTTATAATAAAACTTAAAACACATTTAAACATATATGTTTTAGATAAAAAAAAAATTGTGTAAAAAGCCTTGGTGTTACTATATATATTATTGTGTAAACATTAAGTGAAACTTTATATAAAATGATGAAGTCATAATAAATTTAACGTTTTAATTCCAAATAGTTTTATATGGTTACCAAGTTTAAACACCGTCTTATGAATAAACATAATTTTGAACCGAGAGTTAATATATCATTTTTCATAACTTTATTAAGTTATAATACAATACATTTAGACACATAATTTTAGGTTAAAATTAAATCAACAATTATGTCACTTTTGAAAAGCATTGACGTTATTGTCTTTACTATTTTTATGAAGACGGATTTTATAGAAATATTAATATATTACTTGTTATCTTTATTTAGTTTTATGATATATTTCATTTAAACGCATATAATCTAGGTTAAAATAAACAAATATTTCACTCTTGAAAAGAATATTTATTACATATTTTACAAGCTACATATTTGTGCGAAGCTAAAATTTATATTTTTCATATTGATAATAAAAAGTTACATACATATATAAACAATAGACGAGTACCCGCGCCTAGCGGCAGCTGTTTCTAGCGTCAGATAATTAATGATTTGTGATATTGTGGTAAGTGTTTTGTGTAGCGTTTGAAATAGAACGTGAACCGATGAAAATGCAATTGCAAATGGTTGTACTATACGATAATTAAAGTCTAGACAAAATTCTTAACATCTATCAAACAACATATAAAATCATTTAATGAAAATGAAAGTAAACATTACATCAGTTATGGGATAAAAAAACTAACAACACACGTTACTTGTCGCGTAAAAACTAACAAGGATGGGATTAATGGTGACCAAAATTAGCGTGAATACGATTAGCTCAAAATAAAATAAAAATTGGCTAATTTTAGCTATTTTGTAAAAGATTTGGGCACATTTAGCCCCATTTTTTTTTGAAATGAGCGTATTTAGCCTATTGAAAAGTTAAATGTGCACTAACGGACACATATTTTCTCATAATTGTAAAACATTATAATCGTTTTGGAAGAAAAACTTATAGATAATATATTTATATAGCGACAGATCGTGTTGTGTTAAAACAAGTTTATGGGTTCTAAAAAAAAATAATAAAAGTTTGAAGATTTGGGGATTAAACATAACGTTTTAAAACCCGGTTCGACCCGGTGGTTCAACCGTTGAACCGCCTCGTAAAAAACGGGTCGATTTAAACCGAGTCAATATGACAGGTTGGGTTAAAACGGGTCAACTTAAACAGGGTCAACCCACCGGGTTTGAAGCGTACTGGGTCAACCCGTTTTCGATTTGTTAATAGTTTCAAATTTTTACTTTTTACTTTTTGGTTTTTCCTTTATATATAATATAGCAGGGTACCCGCGTTGCGGCGAGTACCATGACGATTAACCGGAGAAATAGATCTCGATGAGACCTGATTCACCGGTTTGTATCGGTTTTAACGGGTCCTCTCTAGTTCGTTTCCGGATGGCTGTTATTGGTTAGCCGAACCGTTGGCGACACCGGTTTCCGGTTGAACCCGTTGGTCCGGTCCGATTTTTAAAACTATATGTACCATCAACTTGTTAGCTTGTATGAAGCTTTGTGTGTTTTATTAATTTGTATAATGTGTATAATAACATGTACTTTTTATTTTAGGGTGTTTTAAAAATAACATTAATTAGTGTGTTTAATTGTTTTATATTTAGAATTATGTTGTAGCTTGTTTAAATTGTACATTGTGAAAATTTTATTGTACTTTTTAATAAGGGGTGTTTTAATTCGTTGTTTTTAATTTGGTAGATATGCTTTTAATTGGTTGTACAATGTGAATAAATTATTGTACTTTTAAGTAATTGGGTGTTTTAATAAGAGTATTAATTACACAAATATATTTCTCTCTCATTTGACCATTAAACTTTTTTCACTTTTCCACTTTGACTGTTTTTCCATTTTATGTAGTATAGATTAAAACAATTTTAAGTGAAAGCAATTTTGATGTCATCAATAGGTAGAATCATATTTTAACCCATCACAATTCACAATGTTATGTTGATAAATATCATGATGCCATCTATGATTTACTTTTTTACATTTCCAAACAATTTTATAAAATTACCTATTTAAGCATAATCTTTTCAATAAAAATTAATTTTATACCATTAATATATCATTTACTAACCTTATTCAGCTTTATAATAAAATGAGTAAATTACACCGTTCGTCCTTGTGGTTTGCGTTGACCGCAGGGTTTCGTCCTTTGACCAAAAAAGTTGCACCGGTCGTCCTTAAGTGTGAAACGTTATGCGCCGTTCGTCCCTTGACCAAACGACGTTAAGTTTGACTGTTAAACTCGGGTAAAAATACTAAAATACCCTCACTATCTTCTTCTCTTAACCATTACCACCATCATTTCAACGCAAGGTTTCTTGTCTATCCTCACCACCATTTTTCTAAAAGTAACCAATCCCACATAAAGGTGTGTTGCTCCATTTCATCCAAGATCTACAACACCTCTACCTCCACCACCATCCTGTCCATCTTCACGCCAACAACCAATCCCGAATCCCAACCAGTCACCACCATAACCAGTCCTAAATGGGTTTTGCAATTGGAAGCATAAGTCCGAATAAAGAAAAAAAACGAAAATTAGATGAAGAAGATTAGATGAAGAAGAGACCGACTCTATTTGACCAAACCAAAAACCAATTATACCACATTCATTGGACATCAGGTTATCTCTTAACCATCATTAGTCCGAATAAAGAAAAAAAAACGAAAATGGAAAACAAACTTCATCTCGCCAACAATCCAACAACAACATCCATTTCCTAACTCATCTCCATTTATTTCACTACATCTCCTCAACTCCAAACTTATATCAAGAACGAAAACTTGATCTCAGATTGTTTGGTATATAGTATCTCGAATGAGATATCTAAGATTTTTAGATCTATACCAACATACATCATCATTGATCTTTCATGAGGAATAACTTTCTTAATATCCGAATGTTATAAGGAAATAATCAAACAATTATGTTTAACTATTTCCTTCAATTCGTTCACCGATAAAACAAAACACAAAAACATCAAGAAACCTACCGTGACCCACAAGTGGATCTTGAAGTTATTTTAAAAGGCCTTCTTGAATTGGATCGTGCTGAAACTGAAGACATCAAGGTTGTGTGTTTGTGTTTGATTAAGATCGTTTGATGATAATGAATTGATGAGATCAGTTTGAGTGATAAGATTTGAGTTTGATGATGATGAAGAGATGAGATTGGTTTGATTGATGAAAGGTAATAATATTGGTGATTGGCAGAGAGAGAAAAAGAGAGGGACAGAAATGATAGTGATGGTACAGGGCACGATTAAGATTAGTTTTATTCTTATTAGAGTAAATTACACCGTTCGTCCTTGCACCGTTCGTCCTTATGGTGTTGAAATGACGAATTTACCCTCATGTGCAAGTCACATGATGGGTTTTTAACGGTCAAACTTAACGTCGTTTGGTCAAGGGACGAACGGCGCATAACGTTTCACACTTAAGGATGACCGGTGCAACTTTTTTGGTCAAAGGACGAAACCCTGCGGTCAACGCAAACCACAAGGACGAACGGTGTAATTTACTCTAATAAAATACATTTGAGCACATGTATTTTTTTTTATTAAAGTTAACAATTATGTCAATCTCAAAAAACATTGGTGTTAGTGTCTTTATTTTTTGTGTGGACATTGAGTGAAATTTTATAGAAATACTTTTTGAAAAGTATGTTCTGTTTTACAAACTTTTGAACATTTTTATTAAATAAAAGAAAGTAATTGTGATGTCCTCAATTGGCAAGGTTAATATCAGTTAAAACAATGATGTCATAAATAAGTTAATTACTCATATCCAAACAATTTTAAATAATTGTAAGATCTAAACAAAATTTTATCAATAAATATAATTCTTAAACCAAATATTAGTATATCAATTAGTATCTTTATTTTGCTTTATAATACAACACCTTTAAACACGTATACTTTAGATTAAAATAAGCAATTGTGTCACTCTTAAATCTATGGTTTTTGATAAGACACGTTTAAATTTAGTAGTCATTTAAAATTGTTTGAAAAATGAAAAGTAAGTTATTATTATTATTTTTTTTGAACGGCAATTATTTAAAAAAAATAGCTAACAAGAAGCTAGATAAGATTGCAATATTTTGGTAGAAGCTAGAAAAGTAAGTTATTAATGACATCATTGTTTTAATTGAAACAAAACTATGAATAGTGATTTGTGGATTAAGGTTAGTTTTAGCTAATAGAAGTATCACAATTATTTTATTTCATATAGTTAGAAGCTCTATCATTACTCCCTCATTCCTAAAATAACTTTTTTCCGAAAAAAACGAAAGTTTAAGAAAAGCACAATTATTATTGCTTTCTCTCTTTTATTTTTTGTAGAATGAAAATTTTACCTATAACTAATTAATTAATCTTTTCTTTAAACTTTGTAATATTAATTTCAACCAAGGTTGATATGGTAAACTCGTTCAAACTTCCCTATCTATTTTTAGTAATAGGACATCCCAAAAAAAACATGAATCATAAATTTAGGACGGAGAGTGTATTATCTAATTATAATAGTTAGATATTATCCATTTATTGACATTAACAAATTTCTCCAAACCAAAAGTCAAGCACATTTATTTCATTCATGGTGACAGATTTCTTCTAAGTATAATTTATAAAAAAGGAAAATTCTGCTAAATATTTTTACGGCATCACAGTTTTTTAAGTTTTGATGCATTAGGGTTATAACTTAATGCATCATAGTTATACTTTGATTGCATCATGGTTAAAACATACTGCATTATAATTATAAGTTTGGTGCATCATGTTTATAAGCTACTACATCGTATTTATAAGTTTGTTGCATCATGATTATAAGCAACTACATCATAGTTATAAGTTTGATGCATCATAGTTAAAATTTTGATTCACTAATCTTTATAACTTTAATGCAAAGAACTTATAACCGTGATGTACCAAAATATATAACTGTGATGCACTTATAAGATTAAGTATTTGGTTTATCTATTTTGTTAAATGGCCACAAAGTACTTATTAAACTCATAGTTAAGGTGTTTATTTAAATATAATTGAGGGTAAAATTGAAAATTGTAATGTGACATGTTATATAAGCCCAACCCTTCCTAAAAATGCATAATTTTGTGACTTATCAAAACCCCTTATATAAGCTTATAGGCTCACATATATAAATTTAGTCAAACACTTAATTTTCACTTATTTTAATCATATAAGCTAATAAATTTATAAGGTCGTAATATAATAAGTTTAAACACCCCTTATACTTTTTCAAATATTTGGATGGCGTGATGGTTTTTTTTTATAGTCTTACTAACTTTTCATAATCTATACTTTTTCAAAAGGAAAATGATACGTCTTTCTTACGTATGTTCTTGCTAATCATCCTAACTCTAAAATCATGTCAAGTGTTAGAATCAATGAACAAATTAAGAGCATGAGGTATAGTTGTTGGTGGGGTTCGCGTTTTCCGCTAGCCAACATGATGGGGCCATGAACCATATAAAGCGTGGCGTTTTTGTGTCTCGCACTGTCACCACCAGCTCACGTTGTAAACATTTTTTAATTTATTATTATTATTATTATTATTATTATTATTATTATTATTATTATTATTATTATTATTATTATTTGGTTTTGTGTGTTTTATTTGGTTATGTGTGGCCTCATGACATCACTTTTACCATGAAACCACTTTTAGATTAGGGAGGGGTGTTTTATGTGGTGTGATAGGTTTGATGTTATAGGAAAAATTGTTGAGGTGGCAACACTTTTTATACGGCACCACGTGAAGGCACCAAACTGTACCCAATGCTCTAAGAGCGATTATAATGGATTATACATGTTAAAGTTTATGTGGATTAAAAAAGAATTAGAAGGATTTTATAAGAATGTATAACGTTGCTCTATTTAAATTTTACTTAACTAAGTTTTGTGATTTCACTTTAAAGTTATATGAAGGAAAATTTTGTAATTAATATTAACAATGACAATTTAATAAGTATAAATTATATTATAAATTTAACAAGTATCATAATTGTTTTAATATATATATATATATATATATATATATATATATATATATATATATATATATATATTATTAACTTAATTAACGTAATTAAGTTAAAAATTAAGTTAAGTATTTAACTTAAACTCATAACCTCAAATGAAAACTATATACGTAAACCAGGATTACCGGATAATTCTCGAAGAAAACTTGAAATGAATGGTATTTGAAGGGTATGGTGGTTTTTTTCATAGTTCTAATAGCTTTTCTTTGTTTATATACTTTTCAAATATTCACTTAAGTTGGTTTTGTTTTATCTTTTAAATTAAGTGAAGCGATAAAATTGTAACTAATATTAACAATGGAAAGTATAATAAGTTCAAGGCGATATATAATTAACTTAATTAATGTAACTAAGTTTAAATTAAATTAAGTATTTAACTTAAACTGATTACTCAAATAGAAACTATATTCGTAAAATAGGATTATCGGATTACGCGAACCATTTACTATCGATTAACTTAAAACAAGGTTGTTAGCTTTACTATATTGTAAAGATAATGTCTTACACGTGAATTGAACTAAAGACGTAATGTAGTTGCACCCCTATGGACTAATAATGTACACGGTGAAAACTCGTGTTGTAAAGGGCCTTTAACTACCCCTCATGACTCTCTATGAGGGGTGTGAGAAAATAGTGTAGCTTATTCATTTATTCTTATTAATAAAAGCATTTTCTTTCACCTTTCTCTCTCTACTTTCTTTCTCAAAAATTTATCATGTTTCAAGCTTTTGTTTGATCAACCTCGACCTCCCAAATGGTATTTTTTGATGATTAAAAGTGGCATTAGAGCCTAATCACGAGTGTGTGAATTTGGTATTCACAAGTTTTTCTGAATTTGGTATTCACAAGTTTTTCGAATTCGGTATTCGTGAGTTTTTCCGAATTCGATGTTCGTGAGTTTTTTTGAATTCGGTACCGGCAAGTTTTTCTGAATTCAGTATGGGTGAATTAGGAACAAAATTCAGTATGGTTTAAGTGACATCGATCACCGAAACAGGGGGTATATACAGAATTAGGGTTTCTATACTAAACACCAAACTTGTTTCACTATTATCACCACTTAAACTTTAACCCTAAAATCGAAATACATTATAAACAAACATTCATCACACATCAACCTCGTGAACAATCCTTATCAAGATTCACGTCAAATGACAACGGCTATTACGGTTTTTTTTGTGACTACGGAGTTTTTGTATGATATTGCTTATTTGGGTTTGAAGTTCATTTCACGGGCACATGTACTTATTTATCTCAAAGTCTAAAGGATGGTTGGATGCATAACTTTTGGAGATACTTGTTTGGGCAGTCATTCATAGTGATTAAGACTTGACTATCTAGTTATACCTGATGTTAGGGGTTACGTTGTAGTGCTCAGAGTGTATAGCTATCACTTTAAGGAGTTATTTTATAGTGCTCAATATCACACGAAGTTGTGGATAGTTCAAGAGGTAAATCAAACATATACTTTTAAGATTGGGTGTATTGTATTCAGTGTTTCCTACTGTCAGGTGGACAAAATCATTTCACCGTTCTTAGTCACACTATAGTACAAGCTTTAATCACATGTATGGGGGATTCTACTTTATTCACAAGTTGGTTATATTGGGTTATCTCCATATGTGGTCAGTTACTAGCTGATTAAATTTTGAAGAGACTTATAGGTTGAAAAGAAGAGATGAGATTGTAAAGAGAGTCATAGATCAACATATAACTCATTGGGAACTGTATTGGGAGAAGTAATGTATTCAAGTTGATGTTAAAGTATGTAAACCACATTATGATGATTCCGATAACTCGAAACCATCATGAGGGAGAAATTGTGTACTTAGGGATTTATCGGGTCAATGAAGAAGGGCTAGGCATATACACCTTTGATTTTTAAGGTAGGTTAGCCGGGTATTATGGTTTCATCTTCCATAATTGGGTTGCTTGAGGGAACTATGCTATGTGATAAGGGTATAACAGGCTTGTTTACGAACTTGGATGCATTCTATGTAAGTTATGTTGATATGATGATCCCCGAACAAACAACCATGAAGAAGTTACAACTAGCAGTCTATGATCCTTATTCCGCTATGCAGATAAAGACAGTTGATATTTTGGGCAGATTCGAAATAAAACTTCTTCAAGCACCAAAGTATATATCATAACGGGTTGTCAGTATGGGAGGGAGCAATGTAAAATAAGAAGGCTCGCTAGTTAGGAGGGAGTAATAACCTAACTAGATCATTATAGTGGTTCGTCTACAAGTAACACAAGCATGCTGAGGAGGATACGAGAAGATTGAGCTGTGAATAGTCCTCAGAGGATACTGGAATGCTACAACATTATTATCTATGTTGATTTTACTTGTTAGGAATCATTGTAACCAATTCACGTTTGACGCTATCTTGGAGGGAGATTGTTAGCGTTGTAATTTTGTGAAGATAACGTCTTACACGTGAATTGGACTAGAGACGTAATGTAGTTGCACCCGCAGGGACTAATAATGTGCACGGAGAAAATAAGTATTGTAAAGGGCCTATAAATACCCCTCATGACTTTCCATCAGGTGTGTGGAAAAATAGTGTAGCTTATTCATTTATTCTTATTTATAAAACACATTTTCTTTCACCTTTATCTCTCTACTTTCTCTCTCTAGAATTCATCACGTTTCAAGCTTTCTTTGACCAACCTCGACCTCCTGAATGGTGTTTCTTGATGATTACAAAGGTTGATAGTGTCACGATGTGAATAATCGAAGTTAAATGATCATTTAATTGGATAAATCAAGTTTTACATTACTATTACACCTAGTGAGTAAAATTGAGAGATGTGATTTCAAGATACTTTTTTACTTTATAAATCAATAGATGTCATCTCATCAAAACGCATGGGCATAAAAGACTTTTACAGTCATTATTGGAAGAGGACATATTTATTTTTATATAAGTTAAAACGATAATGTGGACAACTAAACTATATTGAGAACATATCAATATCAATAGTTTATAGATAGATGAGAACTCATTTATTTATAAGTTAAAATATTTAAATGAGCTTCGAGCTCTACCTCGAACAACAAAAGAATATTCGAATATAAGTTCGGGCTAATTTATAAATATTTATTCGAGCTCTAGCCAGGTAGTTATTAAACGAGCCTAGCTCGTTAAGGCTGAAACTCAACTTGATTCCGATTTTTTACACTTTTAGATGAGATCAATTTCAACAATACATGTGTTGCCAATCTACAATGCAAAATCATGGGAGAAATGAAACAAAAAATGATTGTGTAGACTATATTAATTTTATTTATTATAAAGTTCATAAGCTCAAGTAGATTCGCTTCTAAAAACAAAAATAGTTAAAAAGTGAGATCATAAGTATATCAGGAAGTGTTTGGTCGGAGGGTTTTTAATGAAGGGAATGGTATTGAATCCATTCAAGTTTTTTTTTTATATAGAAAATGGTTTGACAAAACCCATAACTTGAGGGTTTTAGTGAAACGGACTAACAAGGTTGGTTTTAGAAAATCATTGAATCCATTCAATGCTTTTCATGTTGTTTGTTATATAGAAATTGGTTTGACAAAACCCATAACTCGAGGGTTTAATGAAACGGCCTAACAATGTTGGTTTTAGAAAAGCATCCCCCTCCCCTACCCTTACGTTACTTCATAATACGTTATAGAGGAAATGAAAGAAACAATCTGTCTCTTCACCACATAATCATAAATTCAGAACCCATTTTCTAGATTTATCATCACCCTTAACTTCTCTTTCACCGTTTTTCAATGGCTTCCTCTACAAGGTCGTCGTCATTACTCAGTGGCTTCATTTTTTTTTTAATTTTTATGTTTAAAGGCATGATGAATAAGATGATGACATAACTTCCTTTTCACTCTTTTTTTTTGGTTGGTTTCCGGAAATGTTGTATGTCCGTCAAGTTATAGGCGCGTCACGTTAGCTTTTATCTTATAACATTCTTATAACACAAAACCTAAAAAACACCCCTCCCCGGTACAACTATAGAGGAAATAAAAGAAACAATCTATCTCTTCACCACATAATCATAAATTCAAAACCTATTTTCCAGATTTACCATCACCCTTAACTTCTCTTTCACCCTTGTTCAATGGCTTCCTCTACAAGACCATCCTCATTACTCCTCGGCTTCACTCCTTTTCTTCTTTTTTTATTTATTATTATTATTATTATTTTTTATGTTAGAAGGCAAGATGAATAAGATGATGACATAGCTTCCTTTTCACTTTTTTGTTTTGGTTGGTTTCCATAAATGTTGTATATCCGTCAAGTTATAGGCGCACGGTATTAGTTTTTATCCTATAACATTCTTATAACACAAAACCTCAAAAATAACCCTCCCTGATACAACCCACTTCATAATAAATTATAGAGGAAATGAAAGAAACAATCTCTCTCTTTACCACATAATCATAAATTCAGAACCCATTTTCCAGGATTTACCATCATCCTTAACTTCTCTTTCACCCTTGTTCAATGGCTTCCTCTACAAGTTCGTCGTCACTACACCCCGACTTCATATTTTTTTAAATGGCATGATGAATAAGATGATGACATAGGTTCCTTTTCCCTTTTTTTTTTGGTTGGTTTCTAGAAATATTGTATATCCATCAAGTTATAAGTGTGCCAAGTCAGCTTTTATCCTATAACATTCTTATAACACAAAACCTCAAAAACACCCCTCCCCGTTACAACCCACGTTATAGGTACAGTGGGTTCAGTTTTTATTTTTCTTTTTCATTTTCTATTAAACAGACACATTTCATTAAATTAAAATTGAAATTACAATACATAATAATAAAAAAAAAATAGTGGATAATTAAATTGCAATAGATAAAAAAACTACATTCCATTTTGCTCTAGATATCATTGCGAAAGGTAATCCGCAAGATCATGTCGAATGTCGTTATGCATATATTTTTCATGTAATTCCTTTTGTTCCCTTCGATGTATATCGCATCTCTCGACTAAGTTGTATATTAGCCGCATGACTAACATATATCTTGTTAAATTTACTTATTTGGATTTTTTGATCTTTTAGTATCTTGTTATGCAATATGAAGTAACAATACATAATTCTACGTATCCGGTTCACTTGGTAAGGACGTGTTGGTTGTGCTATAATCCCCGAACAACCTTATAGAACACCAAACGCTTGTTTTACATCCTTTCTTGCACTTTATTGAGCCCTTTCATTATTCAAATCAGGTTTGGCTCGTGCAGTAGTATATGTTTTGACAAACGTAGACCAAGTGGGATAAATACCACGAGCTAGGTAATAACCGTTTATATATGTTTTACCAATCACCGTATACATAACATCTGGAGCAACACTGTTGACGTGGTTGTCAAACAAATTTGAACGATATAGTACGTTAAGGTAATTATTTGACCCCATTGTACTAAAGAATGCATGCCAAATCCATAAACCGTGTGATGCAACGACTTCGCATTATTGTTGGGTATTTGCGATCCCCCCTCCTTTTAAATTGCCCTTTGTAACTATTCAGGCAATTCCTCCATTCCCAATATATACAATCTATACTATCAAGCATACCCATAAAACCATGATAATTTTCATGTTTTTCATATAAACTCAAAATGTCATTAGGAGATGGTCATCTTAAATAATCCTCAGAGTATAAATCCCATATACATTTGGTATAATTGCCCAAATTATCATGACTACAATGTTACCCAATTAGCAAATACTCATTAAAAGCATAAGGGGTTGACCCGTACGCCAATTGTCGTATGACGGGCGTGCATTTCTTTATATAACTAATACTTATTCTAAGTGTCGCATTATAATGTGACCTAAAAAAAATTGCTCGATAATAGGTTCAAAATTATAGTTAGTGATACATTCGACTAGCTCCAAAAACAGTTTTGAACTCATTTGGAACCGTCGCCTAAAATTCCTCTACGGGTAATTTGGGTTATAGCCAAAATAATCTTCCAATAGACGTTGTTTGGCCCCTACATAATCCTGACGTATGCTCTTACGAGTCCTTGAACTAGTCGTTCCGTGTTGGGTCTGACAAACTGATCCAATTGTCTATGAATGTATTTAAACATAAAATAGCCTAATCCATCTTCTGAAGGTCAATGAGCATCAAGTCTCTAATAACGGTCAGAGAGTATGTCACTTCATAATTATCAGAGTGAACTTGATAGCTATCAGAAGTGATATACTCCTCGAGTTATCAGAGAACATGCCTCTCTGATTATTATTCAGAAGATGACTCATTGATAAAGAAATCAGTGACTCTTGTATAAAGCTCAAAACGCCTGAATGGCTTTAGGGAAGTCGAAGACCAACTGAAGAAAATATCTCACAAACGGATGCGGTGTCAGGGAGTGATTTTAAAGGAGCTAAAAGGAACAACCAGTGTCACTAAAATCTGACAAATTTCTCAGTGACTCTGAAGACTTGATTCTGGATTACAACAACAGACTCATAATGTATAGGGGAGAAACTTCTTTTAGAAGATAAGATCAAGTACTTATCGATATACGTGAAATAGGCATTGGAACTATAAGTTGTCAAATCAGAAAAGCCGAAAGTACGCTTCCGACTAGCTACTAGACATGTGCCTATCTATAGCAAGCGGACAACTTACTATGCAACCCAAATGCAACCACTGTTTCCCTCTTATATAAACACTCGGTTGTAACCAAGTTAAGTAGAGATTTCTACAAAGTAAATAATACAAAGTATTATGGTTAGAATCCTCCTCTCCAGGAAACAACAAAGCAGCTAGCGGTCTTTTGTTGCTTGACATTGGAGAGTTTATTTGTCAACGCGGCGGAATTCAAGCTGGGTGTTACTTCATGGCTCAACAGTTATAATAATAGAAAATGAACTCTAATTGTGTCGTTTTAAAAGATTTATCATTCGATTTATATAAATATCAGAGTTTACAAAATGAGGTCCCAGTGGTTTTACAGTTTATTAAATAAGTTTTCGAATGATAATATAGCCTTCTTGAGTATCCGTGCCTTTCCGTGCCATCCTCATTCATTATGGACCTGAGATAAACATGCTAAAAATGTCAACACAAAGGTTGAGTGAATTCATAGTGTTTGTACAATAATCAGTTGAACACAAGTTGAAAAGTAGTAAAATTCGTAATATCATAGCACAACATATTGCCTTAAGCCTCATGAACGCAAATCTTAACAGGTGTAGTGTAATTGTCATAATGACATGGTTACAAGCATCATAATGATGATGGGAGCAACCGTGCCCTCGTGTAAGGAGTTTGTCAATTCTCTTGTTTGTCCTCAAATAAAGTGCATTTGGTTACCTGACCGGCTAACACAAATGAGGCGTCTACTGCCAATAGATCTATTCACTATATTCGCGTTCACTTGTAAAGTGATTAATTGTTCATGATATGAGGGACTTTCAGTGGCAGGTGTAAGTAACTTAAGCAATAGCAATCAGGTGTAGGTGTAGTATAGAAAAATACTTGTGTTCAGGTTTGTAGCATGTATCTCCCCACGAGTTTGAAAAACAACTAAAAAGTGGGACTATGAACTCACCTTGGATGGAAATCTGATTGATGTCAAAAGTTAATTCAAAGTGAAATGGTAAATGGCTCCGACACGTGACCTGAGTTGACATGTCAAGTTTCAGTATGCTTGTTTATGTTCACGACTTTAGATTTATTATTCATACGAAATGGTGAAGTGTCGATAATTATATGTTGAATCCTTTGAGTGAAAATTTGTATAATGCGGAAAGGTCTAACGAGAAAGGATAAAAGATAAGATTTATAGCCGATTTGATTATGCTAACGTTAGTATTTATAAATTCGATTTGTTCAAATGTGTTTGTGAAAATATTTCGTGTGTTGAGTTTTATCAAAACCGAGCCAAAACGAGTTAAAAACATATTCTCGAGAAAACATGAAAGTGTTACACTTTATACCCTTATAGATTCAAGTATTGACAATTTATACCCTCAAACTTTCTTAAAATAACAATTTATACCTTTGAACTTTCATAAAATGATAATTTATACCCTTAAACTTTCATAAAATGACAACTTTTACCTTTGAAATTTCATAAAATGACAATTTAGACCCTCAAACTTTCATAAAATGACAACTTTTACCCCTCAACTTTGGTGAAATGACAGTTTCTACCCTTTAGTTTTGAAAATGACAATTTATACCTCTATGTCTCATGTTGAATACAATTTACTCCTTGTTATAAAAGAAATATAGAGTTTTGACAATAATTACCCTTAAGCGCCATTTGACTTTATATACATAGTCCTTTATTCATTTTTGTTGCGTTTTCGATTTAGAAAAAAGGCATGGCTGGTTACGACTTACTAAAATAAGTTATTATAAGTTTGAAAATAAGTTGAAAACAGCTTATTAGCTTATATTTTGGCTTATGGCTTTTAAAAGAATTAAAAATGGTACGTTTGGTTTTGTCACGAAAGGCCTAAAAGTGAAATTAATAAAGACGAGGCCTTGCGAGATTTTTACGACGTTCTTGATCCTTTCAAATATTTGCTAGGTGGTCTTTCTAATGGTTCAGATTCGAAGTTCTAAGCTTTTATATTTTAGTCGCAATAATTTTTCAAAGTGAAGGGGTTGAGTCGTTTTTCAATAAGGAGGGTGTTTGTTTTTAAACTCGACAAGCCCAAAAGAGGCTCAAATAAAAAACGAGACAATGAGAGATTTTTACAACATTCTTGGTGTTTTAGAATCTTAGTTGTACCCTCTTTAAAATGGCATAAGCCGTTTACTTTATGGATGCTCGGTTTAGGAGAAAATATTTATTAAAAAGGGGTGTTTGGAGCTTTTTTGACAAGGGGTGTTTGGGTTTTATATGATAGCTTTTACGGTTTTCGCTAAATTTAGACTTCGTTTTACACTTTCCGGACCCGTGACCCTGCGTTTTTGAAGAAAACGTCGTTCCGGACAACTTTCATGTTTTAACTTTTTGATGAAACGGACCAGAAATGCCTCGAATTTCGTGCTCGACCCTTCTATCCATAGAAGGTTTTTAACAGATTTTTAGTAACTTCGTTAGACCGTATCTTTTTACTCGTGTACTCGTTTTAGGTGATTCAAATTGCTATGTTTTCCTTTTAAAATCCTTTTTAACAGTATGTACTTGATATTAGGAGTATTAAAGAAATTGAAATGAGTTTAAAAGACTTACAACTCTATAGTACTTGATTTGGTAGCAAAATGCTCAATGGGACTTTTAAATGGAAACGAGGCTTCAAAGCTTTGCACCTAAGCTTCTATCCTTCTTCTTAGACCTTGTAACTCAGAATGTGGGAGTGTGAATGTGTTTTGTAGGCTTAGCAAGTGAGGGATGAGAAGAATGGGAGTGATATGAGGCGTATTTATAGGCACTAGTTTGGTAAGGTTTATGGTTTTTAAAGAAGACATGTAATTGGTCTTGTGACCTCAAATAAGGTTGGTAAATGTCATGGTTATGAATGAAACAAAGTAATGTATTTTATGACGTTAAATTAGTTAAGTAAATTTTATGGATTTAGAATGAAACAAGTAAAGGGTTTTATGACCATAAATAAATTTGGTAAGAGTTATGGTTTTGGAAGAAAACAAGTGATGAGTTTTATAACTTTAAATAAGTTTGGTAAATGTTATGGTATAAGAATAAACCAAGTAATATGCTTTGTAATCTTAAACTTAGTTGGTAAATGTTGTGGTATAAGAATGAACCAAGTAGCCTAACATGTGTTTAAATCTTGTTTTGCAAAGTATTAGGCTCTAGTTAAGCCAAGTAGACTTGTATTTAAGTTAGTAAACGTATTGATGTGGCTAAGTTGTGTTCATATATGGCTTTGATAAGATTCTAGTTAGGTTGGAACTAGCTAGGAACTAGTTTGGTTAGGGTTTGGTTCATTTCGAACCATATAGGATCAAAGGGTGGCGTTTGGGCTTAAGGTACTTGTACCTAGGGCTAGTTGAGGTTGTACTTGAATTCTAAGTATGGTAGAAACTTAGTTGAGGTCTATAGTTAGGTTTAGTAGCTTTTAGTTAAGTTTAGAAAATATAAAAGTATAGTTTTTAATTCCATGCATTAAACACTTGTACCAGAAGCATTAAGGACTTTGAGTTTGTAAATTATAATAAAATCTAATTTAATGCTTGTGCATTAAAGATTTGTATTATGTACATTATAATAGGTACACTAAGGTTTATAATGAGATTTATATTAATATTTAGCTTCTATGCATTAAGGACTTGTGCATGTGCTTGAAGACTTGTACATCTCTATTTTTTTAATAAAAATCATGTACATATTTATTAGGGTTTGTGATTTCATTTACATAAAATCATAAAATGGTAAGTCAGGGATTGTAACGGGAAATAAAGTAAAGTTAGGTTTTCATGCTTTAAAAACTTGTACACTAGGTATAAAATGTTGTACTTTAGTATTTATGATTTAGTTGTGTAAAATCATAGTTAAAATAAATTAGGGCTTCATGAAAACTCTAATAAATAGCAAATATTTAGTTTGAATGTTAAGTAACCGTACGTTAATGAATTAACGTCAAGTGGTAAATATAAATTGAAAACTTTTATACTTGACGTTATAAGAATGTTTATTATGTATATGAGTTACGTCACATTAGTTAGTTGTTATGGTTAGATAAACTGATAACATTTAAAACAAAAAAATTTATACGTAGAAAATGGATGAGTATTCTTTTGTTAGAATATTATACGAGGCGAAATTTACCGGTGGTTACATATTCCTTGTAAATCTTTGATTCATTGATTATAAGATTTAGAAAAGTTGAAAAAATCCAAAATGGTGATATTAACATATATGTCAGTGTCATTCTCAAGAAAACCCAACCTCATCCATGTTCATGTTCATCAGTTTTCCTCACTTGCTAAAACTGTTGTTCATATCACTCATGGTTTGCATGAATGAGTGTGCAGGACCCAATAGGTAGTATCAGAGCAGACGGGTTTTTAATAATCTAGAATCGTTCTTGATTGACTGCAAATAAGATATAACCGTTCTTGAATGACGGCTAATAACACTTAAACCCTGTCCTCACTAACTCCCCACCAAGAACACCCTCCTCATAATTTCCTTCACCTTTATATCTACAGAATTGAGTGCTTTTATGCCCTATTTTGTAGAACTTAGCTACTACATTAGGTATTTCCATACTCTTTTGGGGAGCAAATGGTCCAACAGTGCTTCTGCTTCAGCTCATTCAAGCACACTTATGCGCATAACTGTCATGCAAACATCTTCGTTTAGAAAGATCTTGCATCACTACATGTGATAAACACACATGCTATAAGTGTGAAAATAATTGTCAATGACGGCTATCAAATAGCAACCAACAGAAGGAAAAGGAAGCATCAGACCATACATGAAGGGTCAAAGGCGGCTGATGATTGAGTTTTAGGGAAAGGAGAGGATCAATTTTCAGTGAAGATAAATCAGGACCATTAGGGAATGTTAAGTAAACAAAACAGTCCATGATCCATAAAGAAACTTTACTAAGAAAACATCAACAACAAAGCTCCAGCTTACATGAAAATACCAAAAGTGCTTGTTGTTGTAACCATTGATGTGAGAAGAAGCCTCTATGCTCACTCACATCTAAATAAGTTGGGCTATTCTCATCCTTAAACAATAGGAGATTGTTAGGTAGGATATGTTGACCCTACAATCTCTTATTTGCTTAGAATAACTTATTATTTAATGTTGAACCAAAATATCTCAGGATCTCTGACAAAAGAAGATCTAAACAAAAACATGGTCAGCAACAATGAGGTCTCTGAATATAACTAAATTGTTATTTCTCCTCGTTGTAACATCAGAAGTATCAACTCTATAATGTAATATCATTTGTACTTTCTGACGTAAAATCAGTACGTAAGAAGAAGCCGTTATGTTATCTTATTACTGATAATTAGTCTATTTGTATATTCAAATAGGGGGAGATTGTTGGGTCTGACAAACCGACCCAATTGTCTCTGACATGTATTTAAACATAAAATAGCCTAATTCATCTTCTAAAGGTCAGTGAGCATCGAGTTTCTGATAACGGTCAGAGAGTATGTCACTTCATAACAATCAGAGTGAACCTGATAGTTATCAGAAGTGATATACTCCCTGAGAGTTATCAGAGAACATGTCTCTCTGATTGTTATCCAGAAGATGACTCACTAATAAAGAAATCAGTGAGTGTTGTAAAAAGCTCAAAACGCCCGAATGACTTCAGGGAAGTCGAAGACCAACTGAAGAAAACATCTCACAAACTGATGCAGTGCCACAAAGTGATTTAAAAAGAGCTAAACGTAACACTAATGTAAGTGAGATCTAACAAATGTCTCAGTGACTCTGAAGACTTGATTCTGGATTACAACCACAAACTCAGAATGTATTAGAGATAAACTTCTTTTAGAAGATAAGATCAAGTACTTATCGATTTATACGTGAAACATGCATTAGAACTATAAATTGTCAAATCAGGAAAGCCGGAAGTATGCTTCAGACTAACTACTAGGCATGTGCCTATGTATAGCAAGTGGAAAACTTACTATGCAACCCAAATACAACCACTATTCCTCCTCCTATATAAACACTCGGTTGTAACCAAGTTAAGTAAAGATTCCTACAAAGTATTATGGTTAGAATCATCGTCTCTAGGAAACAACAAAGCAGCTAGCAGTCGTTTGTTGTTTGACATTGGAGAGTTTTATTGGTCAAATCGGGGGTACTTTTCCGTAGGCTATTCCTTGTAAATATTTGATTCATTGATAATAAGATTTAGAAAATTAAAAAAAAATCCAAATGGTGCTATTAGCATGTTTGTCCAACCTCATCCATGTTGATGTTCATCGGTTTTTCTCACTTGCTAAAACTGTTGTTCATGTCACTCATGGTTTGCATGAACGAGTATGCACGAAAAAGCGGGACCCAACATTCCGTCGTCATTAAAAGATAAAAAATGTTCATTGTAATCGTACAACTTTAACAATTTTTTGGCGCGTTCTTCGTCAAAATAACTCATATTGAAAGTGCATATGTGATAATATATAATTTTGGGAAAAAGTGAAGTGTTTTTGGTTGTTTGGATGATAAATGGAGATATTTAAAATAATATTTTAGCTGTTGTATATGACTGTTTCATTTAGAATATTTTTTAGAAAAAAAAAACAAATACGGTCGTTATAGGCACAACGTGGTGCTTATAACACACCTCTAACGCAACCAAAGGTGTAGCATGACAGCGTTATAGACATATAGGTACCAAATTATGCCTATAAAAGAGTCTATAAAATGTTGCACCGAACACTCTAATTCCAAAGAAAGTTTAGACAGACAACATGTTAGTTTAATTAACAAGTTACAAGTCTAGCTAAACCTAAGTTGAAGGAATAGACGTGTCATCAAGTATAAACATCACTATGTATTATTGTATTTTATTTTTTTCTTTTATTTTTTAATGGCAATTGTTTACAACTTACACCACCAATCTCACATACATTTTCAACGAGACTTGAACCCATAATTTTTAGGTTATTTGGTCACTCACATACCGCTAGGCCAAGACACTTTTGATGTATTTGTTGGAAATGTATATATTTACAAACGCGTAAATGTCCGGATTCGAACTCGTGACCACGGGATTGCACACATTAGCGAATGAGAATTAAAGTTAATAATTAATGTTTATGTTTACGATTAATTATTGCACATTAAGTCCGGTTAACGATCGTTAAGTATTTAACGGAAAAATGACTAACGACCGTTAAATGAAAAGAGAAAGGACTAGAAATGGAAAACTTGGAAAAGTTATGGATTCCCTTTGGGCTTTGCATAGTGGCCGACCATAGGGGCCTTTCCAAGGCCTAATTCATAAACTTGTTCCCAAAGTTTCCCTACTAGTATATAAAGAGGGTTAGGTTCTAGGGTTTCATACACTTGTGCATTGAATTAACCCTAGATCTCTCCTCTCCTCTCTCTAGTCATATTCGGCCGAACACCCCATTTGTAAGGGAGTTTGGTTTCGTTTTTCTTAAACGAGGACTTGTGTTAGATCTAGCAATCGCTTGATTCGTTGGTTAATTCGTGTGTACAAGAACGTGGTTGTAAGACATTATTCTTACACCAATTAGTACTTCTTTGTTTTGCTCAAGGGATCTGACATTCGCAAGAGGTACGTTACGCATACTTTCAGTTAATTAATTTATTTGTTATGATCTTTAGTCTTCCGCTGTGTACTCTTGATGTCTTTATGTTTTATTGTATTTTATATATCATAAACTCAACAGTGGCATCACGAGCCTTGTATAACAAGTAATTAATTACTGAAACACATAATTAAAATAAACATGAATGTGTTATTATTTGTATGCTTAGATCTAGGGTTTGCAAAACCTAAACCCTAATTTTTTTAGGGGGGGCGTTTATTTTGGTGCCCTAATTAGAGTTTTGTAAACTATTGTTTTAATTGGATTAGAAACCCTAAGATGCATGCAACTTTATGTGTATATGCGTAACTTTGATTTAATTGCATTAATTGTTAAGTTTAATTTTATGTCCATGATAATTATCTGCATGTTTTATCATGGATCTGCTTTATTGTATGTCTTTCTTGTTTAAGTGATATACACTAAATTATGATAGATCTAAAATTGGGGAAGACCTCAATAATTATTAATTTAATCAATTATGTGCTATGTGGTATGTATTTAATTTTGACTTGCTCAATCGATGAATCGATGCGTGTGGTTCACCTTGTACATAGATGAAAACGGGTGAAAGTCTTAATTAAATATATGCATATTGACAAATCTAGAATTGGTTATTAATAGGATTTATCAAAAACGTTTGCATGTGGCTATTTGATATGCATGACTTTTATTTGTTATGCATTCATTGTTTATTTGTTTATTTTTATAAATACTTGCTTGTTTGTTATGTGTAACAAGGGTATTTTTACAAGAAAAATAAACTGACCTAAACAATGGTGAAACATGTATTTTATAAGCATAGTAATCATAATCGTTTAATTGATTGATGACTTTGGTACAAATGGTCTGAACGGCTCACCCATGAGAATGAACTATAAAGGGGTTAATAAAGAAGTGCGCACAGTCACACTGAAAGGATGTCTAAGGTTGTGGTTTAGCGTACCTGGTCCTCTGCCCTCTGTAAGTTCGAATGGAGCTACTTAGTAAGCCATTAAATGTGCAAGCTCATCTTAAGGGCGAATTAGTTTTAATTCCATGCACCACTTCGGTGATAATTATCCGAAACACTAAGTGTTTACACTTATGCAAAAGTACGGTATAATGGATGATAATTAACACTAAATTCCTTAATTGGTGAACCCAATACCTCAATTAAAGTTTGATGATGAAAAGCTTATACATTAAAACAAGATATAAATGTTTTAATAAAACCTATGTTACGAAGATGAATGCATGACATCTTTGTACATATTTGATTTGACATCAAAATTATTACCCTTTAATTTAAGTTATATGCCATCCAACGAAACGAAAACACCTAAGATTACTTTTTATTTGCGTGAGATCGTGACTTAGATCGTAATCAAAGGGTAAAATGTCCACGTGTCGTGAGAGCGGGCATGGACGATTTTGCAGTTTCTTAAGTTGGACAACTTAATTGAGTTTTGTAGTGAGAGCCGGCAACTCAAGGCATAAGATGGGATAAAACATGTTTACATGGCGATTGATATTGGCTATATGTAAATCCCATAAATCTAGGAATTGCAATTGAAATTTGCAATTGAGCAATAGCTCTACCATTTTGTATAAGGTTCATTACTAGCGAGATCAACCGGACGTGATGAAATTATGACAATTTGGATCCTAGTTTTCAATAATAATTAATTGGTTATATGAATATGAACCTTGGGTATTTAATTGTTTATTGAAAAGGTTAATTATCGAAAATACTAAAATTGAATTTTGTAATTCTTTTGAATGTATAAATACAACATTTAACCGTAAACGTGGTTTAGTCTTTGATTAGTAAATTGATCCATTCTAGCATTGAAACAAATGTTTGATCGAGAATAATTTACTGATAAGACAAACGAAGTCTCTTTTCCATGAGAGAAGCATGAGACTCAATCCTATTCTTTTTCATGAATGAGAAAGGTATAATAGGAACATTTGAATTGTCTAAATTCTAATGTAACTGTTAGCAATGAATTGCACATCTTATTTTCCATAAAGATTTCATTACCCTCATTTGGTGAATGAATCCTTTGTAACAACATGAATGTTGGTTAACTGGAAAACATGTATATGAGTTACTAGATTAGAAGCTAGACTAATTACCACAAAAATTGGTAAAAGGCAAACTAGCATATTTTTATCTAGTTGTTTTGCTTTAGCCTTTAAAGATACTACATACAAGTATGGGGATGGTAGGCCTGTTGAGGAAGAAATTGCATACCCAATTTTTCGAGTTAATAACATTGATGGATAACCTATCATTCATATAGTAGAATACACCTTTTAGTACCTTAGTAATGATTACGTATGGTTCTTCAAAGGTGTAGGAAAGTAAAAAGCAAGTTGTTTTCACTGGTTATGCAACACTTACAATGTTGTCAGATTCAGTGGGAGCATTTGTGTTGCATTTTTGAATAAGAAGTTGTTTTAATGATTTCTAATTCAGTGGGAGCTACAAGCCTTATTTCCCGTGTAGTAACCCAGATTATCTTCAAAGATAATTACTTTCCAATTGTAGACACTTATATTTTTTAAGGATAGTCGGTATGCGTTTCCTTACTAAACAATATAGTTCTACATCTACTTGTTATATCTATGACACAAATCATATTAATCAAATAAACGAACATGTATCGTGTTGTTTATATGCTACATGATGTTGTTCCATGCACGAGTGGGAGAAATCTTATTGTGTGCAAGGTACAACACATATTAATATGATTTAAAAGAATTCTCTTGACTGTAAAGTAAGAGAATAACGTTCTAATAGGAAGTATACATTTATATATGTATGATTGCCCTATTAAGAACATGTGTCAAGATGATAACAAAGACTACTTTATTTTAAATATGTATGTCATTCAATATTTAAGAAACACTTGTAGTTACAATTTATGTTACGTGAGAACGTGAACTAGATTGTAGCCCAAGGTAAAATATCCACGTGTCGTGAGAACGAGCATGGATGATTCTACAGTTTCTTACATGGAACATTTCATGGAATGACATAATTAAATGAAGTAATCTAATACTACCTTGAATTTGAGTATTCGTTGAATGACTTAAATATATATAGTAAATATTAACTTGAAATATGAATTGAAACCCGAGGTGGTGTTCATAATTACTTTAATTATAAATGTTTATTATTTTGTAAAGTCACAAACATGAAGTCTTTTAATACAAGACTTACAATATAAAGTAAGACGTTAACTTGCTATGTTTTAAGACATATGCATGAAGTCAATGAGTTGATCAATGACTTATAACGTATAGTGGGATTATAACTAATATGTCTTTTGACTTGGTCAAAAATATTTGTGTTATAATACATGTAATTGACTTGGTAATTCTATTGTACCATTAAGTTTTACTTTGTTGGTAAATAGGTAAGCCAAAAGAGTAGATGGTTATCTAAAATATTGTTAGATTTTCTTACAATATTAATTCTAAGGAAATACCATAGTTTTATGGTATGTTATGTTAGAAGAATCAAAATCTGTTGGCATTATTTGATACAAGATAACTATAGTTTCTTCCAAAAGTTATCAAGGTTAGTAGATTGAGTATAGATTGAATATACTCAATAAGACTCCAACCTAGAAGATTAATAAGACACCATTTGTTTATGGAATGTGATGAATCACATTAAGTCTTATAAATGAAGTTCTCAATTTGTTAAACTACTTATAGAGTGAGTTGTAACAAACTAATGTTAGGAACTGTCAATGTTTTTGTAATATCCCAAAAGAGAACAATGTGTTGTTGCTCTACTTGCTAAACTATTTAAAGGTAATCTTTAAATTTTTAAAGGCAAGTGGGAGTTTTGTTTAGATCTTGAAAGATTGAATTACAAAATACATAATCTTCTAAAATGCACTAGCAAATATCATGATGAGGCTAAACATGAAAATGATAGACCTTAATATGATGGAATTGTCATTCATAGATCCGTAAGGATGTATCAGATATTTAATATCTTTGAGGAATATGAGTTCAGGATCATGGTAAGCCTGTTAATCATAATGATAAATTTACCAAATGTTGAATTGTGGAAAATCAATCATACTATGAATGTAGAGATGTTGTCCATAAAGATAATCAACTTTAGATACTTGGTTTATCTTAATAATGAAAATGAGTTTCTTCAAAGGATGGAAACCCTAGTGGTTTAAATCTTTGTGTAGAAATCATATGGACAATATTGTACATGTATTTAATGTATGTCTAGTGATAATAATATCAATCATACTTAAGCAATTAACTATGATTGAATATTCTTTCCTATATACATTAAATAGAAGTATAAAGATTATAATTGTCATACTTAGTTTCATTGATATTAAATTTTGACAATGAATGTCATAACTCTTTGTTGTGAAATTACTTTTGCGAGGACGATGAGTAATACAAAGAAGTTTTATGAATTCAAATAATCCTTGGATATGTACAAACTGCAAGAATCCATGAATGGATATATGCAAGCATCTAGGAGATGTTTCTTATGTTTAATATTAAATCCATGTTTAATTTAATAATTAAAATAAGATTGCTTATAAGTATTCCTGAAAGCTAGTGGGAGTATTATTTATTTTTTCTTAAATCTTATATGTTGTATGGGCAACTACATTCCACTTAAATTAAATTTTAGTTGGGAATGAAACTTCGTTTGTAAGATTTGAAAATAATATATACAACTTTGGAATATATGTTTATTATTATAAACATATGCGGTAAATAAATGAGTCAAATAGAACATGATGAATACATATCTTTGACAAGATAGATGAGATCTTAAAGTTTAACTTGAAGATTCATCATGAACATCATGTTGTGTATAAAGTTGTTGTGTCATGCTTGATTACAAGATGATTTGACAACATTGAAAGTTGTTAGTGTAATAAATATTTTAAAGGAATATGTTTGGATTTAGAATCACATTCCACAATATGGAGATGCTCCTAGATTCTATGGATGATTATATGACAATTGTTTCATAATTGTCATTGCCAACAAACTTGAGTTTTGGTAGGCACCAACATTACACTAGAAATGTTCAAAAGTTTACGGATATTTAAAGAGCATATTGTTGTACACAATGATGCTAGTATAATTGAGATGACACTCAATTCTAGTCACGGTATCCTTGATGATGACCATGTTGACTAGTTATGCTCAACTAAGAGCATAGTTGCATTATACATTAAAGAATAAAGAATACTTTAAACTTTAAAAGTTTTGAAAGATGATTGTCATATAAAGGTGGTTCAGGTTGTCACGCACCTTATGGAATAATATGACAATATCAAGATATGTGTAAACACATACAAGAAATTCACTTATTGAATTTTTGAAATAAGTATTCTCAAAATTCTTATAGATCAAAGTTAGTTGAAATTATGCCTTGTCGACAAGTATGAGATGCATGACTTGTGGCAAAATTCATTAACTAAGAATTATCATGCTTTGATCTATTTAGTATTTAGATAAAAGGATATTGTAAACATTATTATTGAAATGAAATAAAGTATTTTGTTATGTTTATTATTCATTTATTATGATGTTATCCTATATTTGCATGTTTAAATCCTTGAATAACTTAAGTTATTATAAATAGTCCGTTGTCAATCAATAACATGGGAATGATATTGAATTAAGACAAATCTGAGTATTAGTTAGAATATACATGAAAGTATATTGATGCGTAGCATGACTAATTTCAGATGATATTCAATGAATTGAGTATAGGACTTATCCCACCCACATGATGATACTTTATGGATCTTAGTCATTAAGTATATCATGGATATTTATCCTCTGACTTGAGATACAAGAGATATGTCATGGATGTAGTGCATTTTTCTGAAGCAATCTAACGCTATACGTAACTGATAGTTATAAGGGTTGTTTTCAGAAGTGTTGTGAAATTTGTGAATCCTGCTTGCAGTCAAAATGGGATTTGTTTCATTCAAATTTATTTTGAAGTATAATACTACTGGGCCCCTCGTAGGATTGTTAAGATGTTTGTATGGCCATACCCAAGGTCTTCTGGAATATGTTCAGAAGAGTTGGTAATCTTAATCAATCACATAAAGCGAGAAACAGAATAGTTAATTAAGAAATGAGTGAGATCCATATTCTTATTAACATGGTATTAGAAACAAAAGGATGAATATGATGATGAATCATCAAATTTGGTTTTTTCTCCAGAAAACCATACACGAGTTGTACCGGGGACATTGACGTGTTGCTAGACGCTAACCAATGTCATTTCACGTTTTGTAAACATATCCAAGTGGGAGCTGTTGAAAATGTATATATTTACAAACACGTAAATGTCCGGATTCGAACTCATGACCACGGGATTGCACACATTAGCGAATGAGAATTAAAGTTAATAATTAATGTTTATGTTTACGATTAATTATTGCACATTAAGTCCGGTTAACGATCGTTAAGTATTTAACGGAAAAATGACTAACGACCGTTAAATGAAAAGAGAAAGGACTAGAAATGGAAAACTTGGAAAAGTTATGGATTCCCTTTGGGCTTTGCATAGTGGCCGGCCATAGGGGCCTTTCCAAGGCCTAATTCATAAACTTGTTCCCAAAGTTTCCCTACTAGTATATAAAGAGGGTTAGGTTCTAGGGTTTCATACACTTGTGCATTGAATTAACCCTAGATCTCTCCTCTCCTCTCTCTAGTCATATTCGGCCGAACACCCCATTTGTAAGGGAGTTTGGTTTCGTTTTTCTTAAACGAGGACTTGTGTTAGATCTAGCAATCGCTTGATTCGTTGGTTAATTCGTGTGTACAAGAACGTGGTTGTAAGACATTATTCTTACACCAATTAGTACTTCTTTGTTTTGCTCAAGGGATCTGACATTCGCAAGAGGTACGTTACGCATACTTTCAGTTAATTAATTTATTTGTTATGATCTTTAGTCTTCCGATGTGTACTCTTGATGTCTTTATGTTTTATTGTATTTTATATATCATAAACTCAACAGTATTATTGTCTTTTATACTCAAGTAAAATAACTCGTTCCTACAATATTGCTACCACATTCGTAATCAATTTGAGAAAAACCAACATTTCCAAACCACTCTTCGTAGTTCGCAATTCTTGATGAGGTGCATACTATTGCATTGCACACTCAACAGCCGACTAGGTTTTTAAAAGATAAATGTATGCTTTGAGTTTACTTATGCAAAATTGAGTAATAACCCAAAAAATGTAACACAACAAGTGTAAGAATTTCTTTAACATTTGCTAAATGATGATAGTTATTGACATCATATATTCACATCCTTGATTTTCATCAAAGAGATGCACACACTCTTCTTAAGTTTGAGATAATGAGATTAGACCAAAGTGCGTTTAAGATTCGGGTCCATTGTAGTTAACATGTTCATGCTTGTCTATTAAAAAGCCAAATAGCAAAGAAACCAAATTTAGATCGAAAACATTACGATAGTTTAAAAGATACTTAAGATAGAAATAAGAATCTAACACTCTTGGGTTGATGATGGTTGTCACCATAAACAATTAAAAACATTTTTCTATGCAATAAACACAAACTTACTTTCCATATAAGAGCACTCCCATCGTTGAAGGCTTTAACGCCCGTTAAGGGAGGCGTTAACGCCGTTGTAGGCGTTATCCGATGGAAGGCAAGCTCAATAACGGCGTTAGAGGGGGAGCGTTGCCTCCTTAACGCCCGTTAAGGGCTAGAAAAAAAATGAAAATGTTACAAAAGTAGTCCCTGTAACGTTAAGTTTTTAAAAAAATTTACATAAAACCCCCTAACGGCTAGTTTTAAAAAAAAAAATTCAAAAACATTATTTTACCACTATAAATACCCAACTAAAACTCTATTTTTTTCACACTTCCTCTCACACTTTATATACTTCCTCTCACACTTTCATAATTCAAAAAATCAAATTCGTTCACAATGGATCCAAATCCAGCTGGTGATATTCCTCTGTCTTGGTCAGACACAGAAGACCTAGCAGACATCCAATTTATGGCGTCTGCGTACGAGTATCACCTTCAGTTGGAACAAGAAGAAAGTATTGAATCTCAAAATCCTACTCGTCCTCGTACCCATATATATCGTGAACGTGAGCTTGCAGAGGAACGTCTGCTCAACGATTATTTCGTACAAGGTTGTAAGTATTCAAACCGGAATTTTCGTAGAAGATTTCGTATGAGCCGGAAACTATTCCTGAAAATAGTTGAAGGTATTGAATCTTATACTTCCGATAATATTCCAGATCATTTTAATTACTTTAAGCAAACACCCAATGCTTGTGGTCGAATGAGTATAAGTGCTCTAATGAAGTGTACGTCTGCCATACGCCAATTGGCGTACGGCACCTCACCCGATGCATTTGATGAATACTTGCAAATGGGTGCGAGTACTTCACAATTATGTCTTGATAATTTTAACAAATGTATTATTGATTTGTTTATGCCGGAGTATTTAAGAAAACCAACATGCGCCGACATCCAAAAAATTTATCAACAACATGAAGAAAAACATGGTTTTCCGGGAATGCTTGGTAGCATTGATTTGCATGCACTGGGAATGGAAAAATTGTCCAGTGGCTTGGCAAGGGCATTTTGCTAGGGGTGATAAAAATACCCAACAATTATGCTTGAAGCTGTTGCTTCTCAAGATTTATGGATCTGGCATGCATTTTTTGGGATGGCGGGGCAAATAACGATATTAATGTTTTAGATAACTCTCCGTTATTCGACGACCTTCTTGCTGATAATGCCCCAAGAGCACCTTATATGGTAAACGGAACTAGGTATGAACAGGGGTATTACTTGGCTGATGGAATTTATCCACAGTGGGCAACTTTCGTCAAATCCTTCATGGCAACAACTGATGAAAAACATGCGTACTTTAAAAGGAGACAAGAAAGTGCCCGAAAGGATATTGAACGTGCTTTTGGTGTTCTTCAAGGTCGTTGGGGTATACTACAACAACCGGCACGTCAATATGAAATTGCCACGATACGTAGAATCATGTATTGTTGCATTATTATGCATAACATGATTGTAAAAGATCAAAAATTTGAATTACGTGACTATAACGAACTGTGGGTGGATCCGTCAAGAAATTTGAGGCAACGAAGATGGGTCGAAAGATGTGATAGTCACAGTCGTAAGGCAAAAGAAATACACGACCGACAAACGCATACCCAACTCCAACAGGACCTTATGCAGCATGTTTGGCAGAAGAATCTTGAACGACATGGACAACAACAAGAGAGCGACGACGATGAATAAGTATTTGCTATGTTTTTTTTTAATTGCAGTGTGTTTTTTTTTATTCTTTTATTTCGTTGTATTTATTTATTTTTTATTTTTTTAATCTCGTATTGTAATATGTTTTTAGTTTTAATGAAATGTTTGTTTTAGTTTAATAAATGAAGTGTTTGTTTTAGTTTAGGGGTTTTGTTAGGAATTAGAAAATTCCATAGTGAAGTGTTGGTCACCCCAAATATTATCTAGCATAAGTTAGCTCGTAGACATATCATTAGTTACGTTATTTGTTTAGTTTATTCGTTAGTTATTAACGTAGTTTAGTTTAGTGCAACACCGTGGAGGAAGGACGGGTCTTTACCCACTGTATGCCTGATCCACAGGCCGATAGGAGGTCGTGTATTTGTAACTATAAATACCCCTTTGATAACGCCTAAAATGAACATGTTTTTAGTAGCGTTATTGTTAGTTTTGTGCATGATAATCGGCTATATTTACTCATAACTATTGCAAAAGTGCAAAGATGCGTATTGTGTATGTATATGTAGCCAGGTATCACGAATAGTGAAGAAATGAAGTTTTTATGCACATTTGGAAGATTCTCGAGGAAGGAAGTCGAGCTAGGAAGCTTTTGGATTCAATGATTGGGAAGCTCAATGATTTCTAAGTATCTACAGCAAGGAAAGATCAAGTTTTGTCTTGGAAATCATCAGCGAGAGCAAAGAATGAAGCGAATAGGCGAAAAGTCAACAAAAAGTCAAAACAGCATAAACCCAGCCGTTCGGTCACAAACAGTAACCGGATCCGGCTGGGCGTTGGGTCAAAATGCAACCGATCTGGTTGGAGTCAAAACCGATCCGGTTTCTCGCGCTGCAGTTACAAAAGTTGCATTTATTGTTTCCTTAACTCCCCATAATCATTGAAGTCCGATCATTTCTTGATATTTACTTGTTGGGAACGTTTTTGGACAGTTGAGCAAGCACATTTGGCTATATAATGAACCTAGTCCTAGTCTACTAGGTGTGACACAACCAAAATTGTATTAGTTTACACCTAAACTAATACCAACCATATTATTCAGCCCAAAAGCTTAGTTCTTACTGAAAAACGTCCAGGAGCAAGGAGGGAACAATTCTCATCCATAGTTTTGATAGTTTGGAGTTGTACGGTGAATCTAGGTGATTGGAGGCGCGTGGTTGCTACAATCCACGAATTCTAATTCTTGTAATCACAAAATTTTAGGTATTCTATGAACTTTGTTATGGAATTCTATTCTCTTGAATTGTTGGAATTACTTTGTTATGATTTGTGTTTAGTTATTATTATCATGGAGTAGTTTTGGGATATACTTGTGTGTTGGGATGTAGTTAATCATATTAGTGTTCTCAAAATGTGATGCATGTATATATGATCTTGTTTAAATGAGTTTGTTGGAAAAATACTAGTCTTGGTTTGATTTGTTGATAAAACATGTTTTAAGAAAAAGGACCGAAAGGATTTCTCTTGTGTTTTATTCCAAAAAGTGAAGTGACAAACTAGTATGGGGATATGGTGATTGACAACCACCATGTTTGCTTATTAAAACAAGACTAGGAACATTTTCATCACGAAAGGGTCAGAAAGATTCGTAAGAACAAATTTAATAAGAACATGTTGCAAACAAATGGAATTTCTATAGGATAATCATTGGGATAAGGACCGAAAGGATTACCTAAATGTTTTTGTTCTTAGAATGATTTTTACAAACATATACCATGGTTGGGGAATCATTTTCTTATGATTTGTGCATCATATTAAGAGTATACACCAAACCTTCATGAATACTATTTATGATTGATTATAGACTACACACCAGTATATATATATATTTCTTATTGAATTTCACTAGAACATAATTATTTGAGGAAGCCTTGACAAGCTTTCTTGTTGGAATCTTTTCAAACAAATAAATTTCAAACACAAAATCCCTTGGGACGATCTCGACTTACCAAACTTTGCTATTACGAACGAGTATACTTGCTCGTATGTGTTAATAGGTTAAACGGTTAAATCGTGTTTATAAATTTTTAAAACTTGCACCAACGTAGCACATCACCCTTCCATCCATGGAAGGGGTGTGGCTTCTTTGAATCTAACCTTTCATTTGTTTAAGCAACTCTCTTCAAGGAACCTCCTCTCAACTCTCTTCATCTCTCTAAAATGGCTTTCTTATTTAATCATTGTCTTAGACCACCCGAATCATCAAACAACATAATATTTACGATCCTACAATTGGCATCAGAGCCTAGGTTGTGTTGTTTGTGTTGATTCAAATGGTTTTAATGCGGTTTGTTTGGTTTTTGTGATATACGGTTTGTGTGTATGTGGATGTGGTTGATACGAAGGGTTTTTGGTTATTTCTCTTGATGATGGTTATGCAGTTTTGATATCTTGTTGTCATTTGAATCCAGTTTCATGTGTTGTTAAAAGTGTTTTGTTACGTACTGATTAATCTGTTTTTGGTCGTCAAGTTATGATTCTACTCGTGTCAATGTTCTAAAATGCGAGTTGACTGGTTTTCATACATGCGAGTTGTCAGTTTTGTCTTTACAAACTGTCCTGATTCGGTGTTGATCTGATGCGAGTTGATCTGTTGTGAGTTGGTATGATGTGAGTTGGTATGATTATGCTACTATGCGGTTTGTCTTTACAAACTGTCCAGATGCAATGTGTATTATGCGAGTTGCCACCGTGTCCAGATTCATTGAATACCCTATGCGAGTTGGGTTAACTTGTGAGCGAGTTGACTGTTTTAAAAAAAAAAGCGAGTTGACAGTATTGACTGTCATGACTCAATGTATTCCTGGATCTGAGTCGTTATAATGTCCAGATACAATGAATGTTAAGCGAGTTGGGTTTATGGTCAAGTTTCAATGCGAGTTACTTAACTCGCATATGTTATGGGTGCAGCTCGCTTTTGAGCGAGTTGGGTCAAGAGAGTTGGGTTACAAGCGAGTTGTTAATGAAGCAGTTGTTAAAGATGCGCGTTGCTAAAGAAGCGAGTTGCTAGATGAAGCGATTTTTCACATATTAAATGGTGCGACTTGACTCAAAACAACTATGCAGTTTGACCAGAGAAAATGATGTGCTAATTGTTCCAAACCATTGCTACATCAATATAATAACCATTACAACATCAAGAAATAATCATGACTCATCAAAACATGCATAATACAAACTATTATCTATGTAACATACATCAACATCAACATAAATCTCAAGTCTCATTATCATATGCAAGATCTCAGTTTCACTCGTTCTTTTCATATGGGGCATCAAGACTTTTGAAAGTCTCAAACGAGCTTGTCATCATAAATCCTTGATTATATCCGAATCCAATGAATCTAAGATACAACATTGAAAGTTATACCCTATGACTTGATTCGTTCAACATGAAAAAATTAAAACAATCATCACAACTCCTGGTCATGTATGGAAAACAAACAATCTCAGATTTTCTCATGGGTTCATGATTTATCATAGATCTTTTCAGATCCTTTAAACCCTAAGTACATCTTCACTGATTTTGAATTAGTCCTCTCTTGATGCATTCATCTTTTCGAAAAACAAAAGATAGTGTAAAACAACTATGTTTTATCTACCTCTTTCATTCGGTCCAAATATTATGATTATTAAAAGATCTTCAAATGTTATGTTCGAAGTATGAAGTGATTCTAACAATCAATGTTAAATCATTTTCATTTGCTCGAGTACCCTATAATTAAAAGGAAGAAATAATCATGTTCAATACCTACCTATGCACGGTTGATGTGGATATCATTGCCAATATCATGCCATCCCTGTGGCGAGGCACGTTTCTTTGTCATACGGATTGATTACTTGATGTACGAGATATTCCTGCCCCTTGGCACGTTTCATTGTGAGACTTAGATGGGGAATTATTGTTATGACTTTTGAGTTAGATGTGATGTTATTTCTAGGATGGCTCGTAAAGGAGAAAAGGAGGCGTGCTGTTTTGAGAAGGATTAGGGTTTGATGTGAGATTATTTAGGAGAGAGGCGGAGTTTTTATTAAGTGTTATTTGGTTTAGGGTTGATGATGAATGCAGACATGTGAGGCGTACAAAAGGATTAGGGTAAGAAGTGAGTTTTGTGGCACTTTTATACCATGATATTAGGGCTGTTATCAATATGGACAAATAATTGTTGTCATGGGCTGTGAACGTTATCAGGCCTCATGGTTTTGGTGTGCTTGTCGTGGACTTTGGATTTGAGATATGGATCCCTCATTTTAATGGGCCGTGTTAATGATAAACTCTTATTTCGGTTTTGGGCCTGAATCTTGTGATATCAAAATGGGGCCATGCGCTAATCTTGTACAATGAGCTGCTATTTATTAACGTGGGATTTGTGGTGTTATTAATTTGGGATGACTTTTATTGGTATAGTTTTTTTTAACTTGGTTATTTAAGGAGAGTAAATCCATTGAGGTGTCATTGATACGGTGCGTTTTGAGAATTGTCATTGAACCGGGCTTGTGTAGTATATGTGATGATTTGGTTTGAGATAATGGACTCATGGGCTTCTCAAATTTAGATCGTTTATATGAGATTTGAGTAGGTGACTTTCGATGAGATTTGGATTTTATAAGACTTGGATAAAATGAGATTTGCTAAAAAGACTTGATGATGTTGTGAGTTGAGGATGAGACTCGGTATGTTGATGAGATTTGTTGTATTATGGGGTATGATACTTTGGTAAATACATTTTCACGAGGGATTTTATGACACGGTTTGAATTGTCATTGAACAAAGTTGGCTACGGGGTTGTTTGTACGGTATTTCTTATTTGGATTTGAAGTAAGGTTTTCCGGGCGCGTTTACTTATTTCATCTTCTTTCTTTCTACCCTTCCACGAAGATGACTTGTTTGGGCATTTATAGAGGGTGATAAAGACTTGGCTATTTAGTTACGTTTGTGATTCTTTCTCGCTTAACTCACAACGTAGCTATAACTTCGGTCTCTCACGCAGTTGAGGATATGTCAAGAGGTTTTGCACATTGGGTACACCATTTCTTTTTCACGAAGATTAGTACAAGTTTAAGTAAAAAATCTGGGGAAGTTCACTTCATGATCAAGTTTGACATATCGGGTTTACTTCTCAAAGTGGTCACAGCAACAGCCGACAGAATGCGTGAATGATGTGTTTACCAAAGTGTTTATTGGATGGTTGTTGATATTGTTGATGTTGGATAATGAACCGTTGATGAACCACTGCATGTTCCCCTAAAACAGATATTCACCGAAACCAAAGTTGTCATAACTTATTCAAACTAACATTGTTTACGGTTTTGTCTTGATTTTGTAAAATCCCGCGAAAGAACCTATTTCTCGGTTTAAATCATAGACTTGTAAAATCCTGTGACAATGGAAACATCATGGTAATTGTAAAGTGCGTTTCCGGATCTATCTTACGGTTTATTCTTGGTTTTGTAAAATCCCGCGAAAGAAACTATTTCTCGGTTTAAACCATAGAGTTGTAAAATCCCGTAATGATGGAACCATCTTGGAGAAAGGAAAGCGTAGTTCGGGATCTCATTTGATGTTGGTGCTACGGTCTCTGCTTCGAAGAAGGGATAGAAGGGTGTACTTCATGAATTGGATGTGTGTTTGGATATTCGTCATGGCGGTTTGGTTACTTCAATGTTTTACGGGGTTATGCTCATTAAACCATGGTCGGGATGAAACCATTATCAAAGTTCGTTTAAATGTCAAAGAAGGCTAGATTTGAGCTTTTAACAAGAAGATGTGACAACGGCGTTAATTCAGTATTATTTATTTGAGGTTGAAGTGAAATATCACGGACGAGTGTACTTAGTATCTGAAGGTATCGGGGATGGTTGGATGAAGATTCTTCGAGATCCTTGTTCGAGCTTATTATCAAACACGAATACTTGGAAATCTAGTTATTGTTGGGTGACTTTTACCTTTTCTTTTACCACTTGGGGGAATTGGGCTTTTACCACCACAAAATAACTATCACTTTAAGGAGTTACGTTGTAGTGCTCAGTGTCACATTAAATTGTGGATTTTCAAGAGGTAATGTACGTCTTATACTTGATGGTTGGTTGGTTGAAGAGTATAGAGTACATAGAGAGTACTTAAAGATGCTAATGGAAATCGGCACCGCTCTTTGTTACATATGTGCAAGTTTAAGTCACGAGTTCGGGTTAGTTTACTTCAGGGTCAAATTCATCATACTGGGTTTTTCTCCATTAGATGTCACGACAAAGAGCCTACTGAATGATAATGGGGATGATTATATTTTTTGCCAAGAGATTGAAAAGAGAGAGATTATGACGTCTGTTCACATCAGTTCAGGCCTCGTACTTCAACATTGTGACGTATGAACACAACAGTTCATGCCTCATTCTCTAAAGAAAAGAAATGTGTACGCTTTAGTGCGCATTATCTTCGGAAGAAGAGAAATCTTCTTATTATGACCATTCTCATCAACATGCTTCATACTTTTTCCATGCGCTTCAGTTATCAAGTGAACCGGGCTACCATTGATTGTTTTCTTATTCCACTTGCTCAACTATAATGACGATGGCGACATCATGTGCTAATTTTGCGGGGGAGAAGTGTGAATAGAATACTTTTGGATGATTTCACTTATTTAGTCAAGAATGGCATCTCCGTATGCAATTCTTGAGGGGGAGAAGAAGTGTGATTTTTTTGCATTGTTGATTGATATTTGAGAATATAAATGTTCATACGGCTCTAAACTCATGTCAGAACCGAGCTTCTTCGTATCGGGTCATCTTCACATGGAGTTTATCTCTTCTAAGAGCCGTGGGTTGACATCTTCACTCGGATTGATGAGTTTATCAACAAAGTGCTTCCGGTTAATGCCTCACGTATACATCAACATGATGATTCCGAACAATCTCTCTGTTCTTGTTTGATGTGATTGGTAGTTTGGTGTTACCATCTTGTGTGTTCGTTGCGGCCTGATTGCTGATTTCCTTGATGAACATCTTTCTGTTCTTGTTTGATTGGGAGGGATTTTAGTTAAGGGGATTTGCAAGATGTAAGTTAATTGGGATGCTTTTTGGTGTGAGTTGAAGATGTTAACTATCTATTCCCCAACTGCACAATCTTGAAGAAGGTCGAGTCCACAGTCTGTTCTACATTTTCTGCTACATGTTAGAAGACTAAAGACGAGTTGCATTTAACGATCTAAAGACTTCTTCTTAATCTGGGCTTTTATCAAACAGATTGTCGGTATAGGGGAGAGCACTAATTGGGAGAGAGTTATAAGTCAGATTCAATCCCCAATTAGATTTGCTCATATTCTTTAGCAGTGACTCCTCGAGACGTTGATATTGACTACTGTAATATTGCAGTTGCACTATTGAATAATAATCCGCTCTTTGGTATTCCTTTGCCAAATCTTCACGGATTATTGTTCATGAAAAATGATCCGCTCTTTGGTATTCCTTTACCAAATCTTCACAGATTATTGTGCACTCTGTAAATCAACCACATGAACATTAAGGAAAATAACTACCTCATTCGCTTGAAGACATTATTGGTGAATCTTCCAGATCAGTCTCTATATGTATATCTTTAGGAAGATGGAATTGATGTTGAGGAATCATTTGTTCCGGTTCATTAAGTGGATCAATGTACATCCGGTTGTACATTTATTCATGTGTTGGACATTTGACACAAGTTGATTACTTCGGAGTTAATCATTTATCACTTATTTGAGATTGAAGTTGACTTTCACAAAGGCGTGTTCTTATTTGATAACTTGCTCGGGCTTAAGAATTTGAGTTGAAGACTTGGTTTATCTAGTTACCAGCAGTTGAGGTGGATGGTTGAAGACCTGGTTAACTATCACTATTAGGAGTTACTTTGTTTTACTCAGTGTCACACGCATATGACGGTGTGGATAATCGCAAGAGGTGTTAATGTCTCATACTTTGTTTGGGTAGTGAGTAATTAGAGATTTGCTTGAAGCATAAATTCTCTACACTGTTCTTCCATCATTAGGTGCAAGCTTAAGATACAAATGTGGGGAAGTTGACTTCAGTTTCAAGTATGGTATATCGGGTTTTTCTTCATCAGTGGTCACTTCAAATTGTCTACATAAGGGTTGATAAAAATAGCAGAGAGAGTCTTCAGCAAGTTGATTCTCACATGATTACATGTGTTCTTCTCAAAAGATTTCAGATATACGGGCTTACAAAGAGGTGTTGATTTTGAAGTATCATTTCCAGAAAGGGGGAAGGAGACACGTATCTAAACGCGAGTAAACTTGAAGAACTTAATTCTTCTAAGTGATTGAAGATATCCCGGGAAGACAAATGTTATTACCGCAGAGAAACTCAATGTTTGACTCATGGCGAGTAAACTTGATGAACTTAATACTTCTAAGTGATTGAAGATATCCCGGGAAAACAAATGTCATTACCGCAGAGAAACTCAAGGTTTGACTCATGGCGTTTAGTGTTTATTCCAACTATGTAGGGGAAGAGATGTTAGAGAAAGTTTCTAAAGATAAAAGAGGTACACAAGTGTGTGGTGATTTCGATGGAATCACTATCATCAGGGGAGAGAGAATTGTGTACATTGGGGGCGCTCAGTTGATTTCACTTGAGGGCTTAATCAGTAATTCAGAGATATAATCACTTATTCCGGAGTTGACATCCGTAGAGATTGTCATCCGCAGAAATAATCAGTGACTTGGCCTGCTTCTTCAATGTTATCAGTTATTCCTTCCTTGTGTAGTGGTATACTTCGGATACTTGAGCTTCATACACGATCATCAGGGAAGAAAAATATGAACATGGGGAGGTGTTTTCATTCCCCTCATGATGTGTATTCGGGAGAGCTCTTGGGTATTGGTGTACTTCGGGTTCTTGAGCTTCATACACGATCATCCGGAAAGAAAAATGTGAACATGGGAAGGTGTTTTAATTCCCCTCATGATGTGTTTTTGGGAGAGTTCTTGAGCATTATACAAAGAGGCTGACTGCATCAATTCAACTACTTGGGGAATTGTTCTCTTGACACCTTTTGGAATGGATCGCGGACTTCAGTGGGAATGGAAATTTGAGAAGATTATTTATGAGTGGGATGATACGTTGCTGTTCTTCTTGATGATATAACCCCGAATGGAGAATCTCGATTATCGTTCTTAAAAGGAGCAGCGGGATTTATGATAATGGTGTGCTTCTCTGTGCACCTGGCTAAGGCAAGCTTGAAATAGAGCTTTGAATCTGCTCATCTAATGGATTTTTGGTTTGGGGGGAAGCTGCCAAAGTCTCACTTTCAGACGGTTCAATTTCTCTCAATTCTGGAGCCTCGAAAGCTTTGGTGGTGAATGTTTAAGAGATGATGACTTCTATCTTCTACAACGGGGCTGTTCGATATCCTTATCTCGGTACTCGTATCATCATCTTCTTATACTATATCATCTATTCTATCCTTGTATACATTCATCAAAAATCAAATACAAAAATATAAAACCAAGAAAAAGAAAATAGAAAAATATAAAACCATCAAAAACCCATAAAAATCAGAAAATTTGAAAAATACCAAAAATATTGTTTTCTCATGACATGTCTTCTGGTATCGATAACATCTGCGGTCTTAGAAATGTCATTCAATAATGGCACAGGACCATAGATGAAGTTCGAGCAGGAGGTGTAAATATTCCTTTTCAAAACATGTCTCAAAATATGGCTTACAGTTATTTCAGACTGTAACCCGGGTTTCAAAAATGGCTTGCAGTTACTTCAGACTGTAACCCGCGCTTCAAAAATGGCTTGCTATTATTTCTGATAGCAACCCGCTCTTTAAAGAAAGGAAAGTGTTGCGCTAAACCAATTTTTCAAATATTTCGTGCACTTATCCTAAAACAAAACAAGGAAAGCATGTCATCAAAAAGACTGCTGTTCCTACACAAATGTTTTTCCGTCTAAAATTCTTCAGAAAAATATTTGGTGTTTTACTAAATGGTGGTAAATGAGTTGCTTTCAAAACAATCGGATTCAGAGTTTTTATAAAATTTGTAAACTCAATCAATGACTTCAGCGCTTTTAAAAATTTTCAAGAAAAAGAGTCATTGATTGAGGGGAAGAATATTTTTCATATTTACATCATCTAACGGGCTTTCTTAATCATCCTACGTGCTTATCTGAAAAATATAATTGCCTATGTTGAAGGACTAGGTTTCTAGGATGTGACTGTTAGGTTTAGATGATTATAGATTGATGAACATTATACCCATGCTTTATATGATCTGATTGATATGTTGCATTGACTTTTATTAGTCGATTGTTGTTTGGGTGATGTCGACCACCATATATTTGTATGTGTGTTCACTAACGTATGCAGGTATATTGGTATAAAAGAATGTTCCCGATCCGGATCCCACTATTGAAGATGATTGGATGCCGAAAGGAAAGGGTAACTATATCTTGGGTTGACAAATGAAGAAACGGAACTTAATTGGACTTCTATGGAAAGTTGGCATAAATGCAACGTAAGAGGTCTCACTGCATCAGCAGATGGTTTTCTTCTAAGTGATTATAGAAACGGAGCTTAATTTGACCTCAGTTGGCATTCAAAATGCAACATAAGAAGAAGTCTCACTGCATCAGTAGGTGGTTTTTCTTCCAAACCCTACAGCAACAACAACGGAAGCTTCTCAACCACTAATGTATCTTTGTGCAGGATACCATTTTTTAAACATTTTCTAAAACTTTGAATAAAATTGTTTTTGAAAATGGAAAAATATTGTTTTGAAAATAAATTGGACTAAATTTTGAAAATCACCGGACTTCTTTTTATCAAAACCTATGTCACTCAATTATCGACTTCGGTCATCGATTGAAGGGGAGAGTGATTTAAAATATAATATTTTCAAACAATATTTCTTCATAAAAGTTCCGGTTTGTACGTTAAAATGTGATGATCTAAAGATTTAATGTTATGTCATGGTATGATTTTCTTTAAAACTCAAAGATCTGTCAAAATGAAATTTTTTCTGTTCTTGTTTGATTGTGAAATTGTTTTATTTTACTTAAAGATCTCATAAAACAATCATACCTGATACTAACAATCTTTAATGTCTTAAAATGGTCCTTATCTGTCATTTTTCAAAATCAAATCTTGCCACGTCTTTCCCCAAAATCTTCTAAATGATTTAAATCTTTTGGGATCACAAATCTCAAAAGGTTTGAAATTTCTGATCGGAGTAGAGATCGTGATTTAAATATCTTATCTGTTTAAATGGAATTGGTTTTAGTCCTTTATAGGCACTCCTGCCTCCATGTGCCAAACGATTTCAAATACACAATGCACATGTTAAGGAGGAGGATTTATCCAAAAACCAGATGAGTATTTAAACAAGGCCACATTTTATCCCATGTTTTCTAAACCTAATTAAATCACTTAGGATCCAAAATCTCAAAGGGTTTGATATTTTTGATCGGGGGAGAATTTGTGATTTAATAATGAAATTTGATAAAAGGTGATCGTTTTGATTCAAATGTGCATGCTGCTCTCTCTTGTGTGCTAAACGCTTTCAAATCTCGAAGCACATATTGAGGGGGAGCATTTTAAAGAAAATAAACTATTGAGGTACAAAAGCTTTTATGTTTTAACATAAAGTACCTTGATTGAGTTTTCAAATGGTTTTCTAAATGGCTTTTGTGATTCGTGGATGTGCTTCAAAAGAACTCTTGCCTCTATGTGTTAAAATAATTTCTCTTATCCTATGCACATATTGAGGGGGAGAATTTTACCAAGAAAATCAAATGGCTTTTTTCTATGAAAATTGTGATCAAAGAAAATATTTCAAAGTCCTCTTGCCTCCATGTGCTAAACAATTTCTAAATCATATGCACATGTTAAGGGGGAGGTTTTCTAAATGATCAAAACTATTAAGGTACAAAATGCTTTGATCTTGTATCACAAGTACCTTGATTGTTTTTCCAAATGATTTTTCAATTGGTTTCGAGAAGGAATGAACTGTACCAAAAGACCGACCATTTTACTTTATGTATGGAGTTATAAGGATGGTGAGGTTAGGTATTCGTTCCCACGATCCGCCAGAACCGGAGGGATCTACTGATTCGTTTAGAAGTGAGTGGTGAAAAACACAATATCAACGTATATCAAAATAACCGTAAAATTCGACAAATCGACCCTTTAGGAAAAAGGCCAACGTATCAAATCTCACGGGTGTGATAAAAGTGATACCGGGAAAGTGATTTCCCGGTTCGTGTCCCAACGAGGTGTGAATGGAAGGATTCGTTGAGTTTCGTGATTTGAACTTGAATTGGTTTTTAATGATTTGGATTTGATTACGTATTCTACAAATTAATTAACGGGAAAGTAATTAAGGTAAGGGAACTACAATTTAACAATTACTAATCCTAAGGAATGATAAAACAAAGCTAAACTAAGTCCTAGAGTGCTACAATGCAAAAACGTGAAAACCCGGGCTAATCCCGAGCTTCAAAAAGTAAAAATGATGCAATTAAAGGCCTACGGATGCGAAACTAATTTTCCTACATTCTAAACGACCAAAAATAATTTTAGGAAAAAGCCGGGAATTTTTTCGACTTTTAAAATAATTTCTACGAATTAAAAACTAGTTTAATCTAATAAAATGATTAAAAATACTAAACTAATATAGAAAAATCTGAAAATTTCTCAAAAACTACTTTAGGTTATGCTACTTATGAGAAAAATAAGAAATCAGTGGTTGCTATTCAAAATAAGCTCGAAATAAGCTAAAGAAAGCTTATAACTAAAACTGCCAAGGTGACCTTATAAATATAACAATGCAAAGTGTAACTGATAAAGACCCAAGGGCGCGCTGGTTGTGTGTTGTTGTGTTGGTGCTTTAATAGGCAAGAGGTCAGGGGTTCGAATCCCACCTCTTGTTATTTTTGAAAACTTTTTTTTTTTTTTGAAATTTTAGCTAATGAGTAGACAACCAACACCCTTAAGCAGTTCTTAAACCTTATGTCAATTACGTCTAAGCACTTGCATACAACACATAAACTACAGCTGGAATAAGCTAAATTACAAACGAAACTAAGCCTAGAAATGGGAATAAGCAGTTGGTATTAAGACTTAAGCTAGGGGGTCCTAAACTCTAAGTGGGAAAATAAGCACTTACTAAGCTACCAATAAGCACCTAGGATACAAATACTAAACTAACTATACTAATCATGACCTAAAGGATCTAAAGAGCAGAGTTTAGACTTGATAAGCACTAATGATGAAATTTCTAACCTTTAATCTACTAACTTGCAGCCTTGGAACAGCTAACAGTGAGCTGTTTGGAGCTCATTTTTAAGCCACAAAAAGCTTTCCCAAGCCAAGTCAAGCTACACCAAATTCAAGTTAGCATAGCAAAGTCCACAAATAAACTGATTAGTGGTCAAAAATGGGCTAAATAATAGCTTAAAAATAAGCTGATGACAGCTTGTTGCGGACACCTTTTTCACTGAGACAGAATGTAAAGGTGGTCATGGGACAGATTTTGAGTGCTATATTCGCTAAGATAAAGTGGCTTTTGATGTAAGTAAAGTGGACACAAGTTGAGTTTGTAACTTAAGGACTCAAGAAAGACCAAATGTGCAGGTTTTGGAGATCAAACAAGATACAAAAATAGCTTATGAACAGCAGCTTAAGCTGCTGTTCTGTTCAGTCTCAGAAAACAAATAAAAACAACTTTTTGTTGCAACCAACTTATACTAAACTCATCCAAATATTTTCAAAACCATGTACTAATTTAAGACTGGGTGAAGTGAGTTTGACCATCAAAGTCAAAACGGGTAGAAATAAATTTTTGACCAACTTAAAGCATAAACCAAACACCCCTGTAGCAATTGGCTTTTGACAAAACTGCTTTTTTTCATTTACTGATTTTCCATTGAAAGGACTTGGAATTTTTTGTTTGCAACTAAGTAAACTAACTAACTCCAACTAATGACAACTTAATCTGACAAGCAAATAAGACTACTGAAAATACTACTTAACTGAAAACAGATTTTTAAACTGAGAAAATTTTCATTCAATAAATAAAAGTACAAGAGGCTTGAAACATGAAAACTACAAAACTAATATTTGAAATTTAAACCTAGATTAGACCTAAAACTAGACTGCCTTATACATTGGCTACACATCTCTATTTATACTAAAACAAAGGTCTTCAACTCTTCTTCTCTTGTGTTTCTTCACTGAGGGAAAAGCCATTGTGCTTTCTTCAACCAATCTCAGCCCTTGAATAGAGTTAGGTACACTTGAGATGATCACAACCGTCCATGGATACTTTTGAAGCAAAGATTGGTGACATGGCCATTTGAATGAGCTGGAAAAAGTGATAGTGGGTTTGGGATTTGGGTGTAACTGGGTAATAGAGATTAAGGGAGGTTTGGGTAAAGGTGATAGGTGGGTAAAAGAGTGATGGGGGTGGAGTGTTTGGGGAGAAGGGAAAGGAGAAGCTAGGGTTCTGTGTTCTTGGGTTTGTGTGGGCGGGAAAGGGAGGAAGAAAGGGGTATTAGTTGACTGGGTCAGGGTGTTGGGTTTAACCGGGTATGGATTAGATTGGACCTGGTTGTTTATTTTGGGCCTTGGTTAGTTTAGGCTAGACTTGAGTCCATTTAAGTATTAAGGGACTAAATGTGCCAAGGCTGAAATTCCAGGGACCTCTCGTGCAAATTCTGAAATTAAAATCCAAGAACTGGTTTTGACATTCTCCAAAAGTGCCAGGACTAAATTTGCCAATTTATGAAACTTGAGGGGTATTTTCTGTCAAATCTGAAATTTCAGGGACTCAAGTTGTAATTTCCCAAAACTTTTGAAGTTATTCACCAAAGGACTAATTATGACAACTTATGATTTTAAAAGGACCTTTGGTGACTTTTCTTTTTAAAATACGTGCTCAGGGACTATTTCTGTCAATTTTTGAAAGTCGGGGGACTGAAACTGCCAATTATGCAAACTTTGTTCGTTTTTAAATGATTTTGCATCTGAAACATATAAAACACAATTTTGGGATATTTTCAGTATTTTGATGCAATTCGGAGTGTTTTTAGATGTTTTGCAGCTCAGATTTGACCAAAAATGATGAGTGAATAAGCACTCATCAAATCCCCCACACTAAAACATTGCTAGTCCCTAGCAATCTTTTGAGAAAACTTAATGGATTTGAATCTCTTTACCAAAAGCCATTACTTCTGGAGTAGCCAAATGTTTTAGTTCAAGTAAGAACTATGGTACACCGATAACCATGTGATTTTGAGCAAACCACCAGCTTTCAACGGTTTTGATTTGTCTTTACCAGAAGCCGTTTGCTTCTGGACTAGCCAACTCTTAGATAAATTATCAATATTATCTTTGGTGAGCTGATTACCAATTATGGTTTTTCCACTGCCTTTACCACAAGCCATAAACTTGCGGGCTAGCCAACTCTTCACTAATTAAAGATATGGTGAGCTGAACACCATACAATTTTGGGCAAATTGCAAGCCGTCAACGGATTTGATAAATCTTTACCAAGAGCCGTTTGCTCCTGGATTAGCCAATCCTTTTGTTTATTAGACATAGCGGACTGATAACCGTAATCTGAGTAAGTGCAAAACACTTACTCCAAAAAAAAATTTTGGCCAAAAATGGGGGAATAAGATGGTAAAACATATGATAAAATTCGCGAGAATTCCCCCCCACACTAGAAATGAATATTGCCCTCAATATTCAAAGTACCGGCGGTTATGCCGAAACATAGAACGTAAAAGGGAAATACTACGGCCATTATTTGATTTTTTTTTTTTTTTTAAAAAACCTTTATACAACAGTGGGGGGCAACTCCCCCACACTAGGGTGGTAGAAAGTAGAAAGAAGTCAGAAATATGGGTGAAAACCCATATAGTGTGCTACTGTTTTTGATTCCCGAGTTGCTAGCTTGACTCGATCCCCGCATTCATTGGTCCATGGGGAAGCAAGTGGAAGAGAAAATCTCCATCGGACTTTCATTCAAATAGTTTGGATAAACATTGAATGTGATGAAAGTTCCACTCCGATGAGATAAAACCGGCTCAAAAGAATGAGAAATGCCGGGATCAAAGATGGTATCTTCACTCCCGTAGGAGTTAAGACATGGAGAAGTCACGGGATGAGAAAGTAAAATGTCAATTTCTTGACAACGGGTGGGCAAAAGATTAGATTGATGAACATTAACGGAATGTTCAGAAATCTTATCCACCACAAGAGAAGTCACAACATTCGTGTTGGACTTAAGAAATATCCGAGAGTGAACTCCCTTAAAAGGTAAGATACCGGGTTTGAAAACTTTGTCCTCGGAGAGGAATGAAACACAAGTATCAACCATGGTAAAATCCTCAAGGGTAGATGAGTCACTCATAAATAAAAGAGGATGCAGAGCATTTTGCTCAAAAATCTCATCCTCAATTCTCAGAGGAAGAGGATCGATGTGAGTGAGTTCACCGGCGAACTCCTCATGGAAAAGCCTACTCCTTTCGGAAGGAGGAGGCAATTCAAATGTGGACGACTCATACTCAGGAAGAGAAAGATGAAAAGTGGGAATGCCACTACTCTCTTTTTCAGTATGAACGTCATCGAAGCGGAATACATCAAATTCCGGAAGAGAATCATTGGAGAAAGTCTCAAGTTCAGGAAATGTTTCGGGCTTTTCCAAGATAGAGTCACTATCCACAACGAGGATAGGAGATGAAGCTGGCTTAGCACAAAATGATTCGATCTTAGAAACGAGGAGATTTACATTGAACAATTTTTCACGAAGTATCTCGTCCTCAATTTCCAGATCATCAGAATCTCTCACCTCCTCTAAGCTAACTAGCTCAGAAGGAAAGTCCTCGACATAATCGATGTCTCCATAAGATAAAGAATCGTCAAACGAAGTACAATCGTTGTCAGAATCGGAGAACATCTCGACATGATCGTTTGGGATGTCAAGAGGAGGAGAAGAATCATCATCAAGAGGCTCATCAAACATATTACCGGAGATAACCTCGGACTCACTTGGGGTTGGGACAAGGTTCTCAACACAAGACGGTTCCGTTTCCAGAATAGTGCTAAGATTTTCGTCCCCCATTAAAAGGTTATCCGAAGGTTCTACGGTAGATAAGGTCGGAGAGTGGACATGTGCGGTACTTTGTGGGCTTGAGGTATGCACCTTGTCCTTTATCATCTCCCAATCTTCCTCATCCTCGTCATCGAGACGGCAAGCCTCGTTAAATAGGAGAAGCTTTTGAGCTGCTCGCTCCTCGGCTAGAAATCTTTCATTGAGAGCTGCTTGTTCCTCGGAAAGTTCTTCAAGAATTATAAGAGGAAATTGATCAATGACGGGAAACTGTGGGGGTTGGATGTTGTCAAATTCGGAAATCCACGATTGACATTGATAATCATCATGAGGACCCCCACACTTAGCACAATGAGGGTATTGGGGAGAGAAATTTTGAAATGACGTTTGATCATTGAAATGATGAAAATACGGTTCTGGTTCGTATGAATTTTGTGGAGGGTAATTGAAATTGTTTTGAGGATAACTGAAAGATTCCGGGTTAGAATCATAAGCAAATGAATTCTCAGCGCAAATCGAACAACATCCATTGACAAGATAGTTTCCACACCACTCACACATACATTTGTAACAACGAAAACCTTGTGGTAACAAGTCTCCACAACCGTAGCAATAACTTTGATCAAACGAAGATATTTCGGGCTCGGGAATAGGAATCGAGGGTTCAACAACATCACATAAAGCGGTATTTCCCGAATGACGAAGTTCAATTAAGAAGTTTTGAATCATGTCATTTCTGGCCCTAAAGAAATCGTCGGTAAAACGTTCTGAAGATTCCGGAGTTGGGACAAGTGGTGTGCTCTTAGAGCTAGCAAGTTCCACCACTTCCGTTATGGTCTCCGGTGTTTGGACGGGTTCATCGTAATCAATCCTAATTCTCGACCTTTTTTCATCGGCTTGAATTTGCTCGATTAGATTACGGGCTCTAACTTCAAAGAAAGTATCCTCGTAACCCTCAGTGAGTGCTTGAGGTAGTTCCGACGTTTGAACGGGTTTGTCAACATTAGAATGTATTTCGGGTTGTGGCGGGTGGTCAAAATAACCTTGAAAAGAATTTTTTATGGATAATTCGCACAAATTGCAAAATTCGCTTGAACTAGGCCTTCCACACCGCTCACACACGCTTGTGACGATGATGTTGATGATTGTCGACATAAGAATTAAACATATAGAGGGTTAAAGAGATAGAATTGAGTGATCGAGAGGATACGAAGGATAGAATTAAACGTCAAAAGAGGGTAAGAGAAATAGAATCAACGAATAAGAGGAATGAGAAGAATATTTTTGGTTTTTTTTGGATTTTATGAAAAACGGTAACTTCACGAGGAAGGTTCTTCAAGTCACTAATCGCAAAAATCACGATCTTGTCGCAACACACCTCCCCGACAGCGGCGCCAAAACTTGATTCGTTTAGAAGTGAGTGGTGAAAAACACAATATCAACGTATATCAAAATAACCGTAAAATTCGACAAATCGACCCTTTAGGAAAAAGGCCAACGTATCAAATCTCACGGGTGTGATAAAAGTGATACCGGGAAAGTGATTTCCCGGTTCGTGTCCCAACGAGGTGTGAATGGAAGGATTCGTTGAGTTTCGTGATTTGAACTTGAATTGGTTTTTAATGATTTGGATTTGATTACGTATTCTACAAATTAATTAACGGGAAAGTAATTAAGGTAAGGGAACTACAATTTAACAATTACTAATCCTAAGGAATGATAAAACAAAGCTAAACTAAGTCCTAGAGTGCTACAATGCAAAAACGTGAAAACCCGGGCTAATCCCGAGCTTCAAAAAGTAAAAATGATGCAATTAAAGGCCTACGGATGCGAAACTAATTTTCCTACATTCTAAACGACCAAAAATAATTTTAGGAAAAAGCTGGGAATTTTTTCGACTTTAAAATAATTTCTACGAATTAAAAACTAGTTTAATCTAATAAAATGATTAAAAATACTAAACTAATATAGAAAAATCTGAAAATTTCTCAAAAACTACTTTAGGTTATGCTACTTATGAGAAAAATAAGAAATCAGTGGTTGCTATTCAAAATAAGCTCGAAATAAGCTAAAGAAAGCTTATAACTAAAACTGCCAAGGTGACCTTATAAATATAACAATGCAAAGTGTAACTGATAAAGACCCAAGGGCGCGCTGGTTGTGTGTTGTTGTGTTGGTGCTTTAATAGGCAAGAGGTCAGGGGTTCGAATCCCACCTCTTGCTTATTTTTGAAAACTCTTTTTTTTTTTTTGAAATTTTAGCTAATGAGTAGACAACCAACACCCTTAAGCAGTTCTTAAGCCTTATGTCAATTACGTCTAAGCACTTGCATACAACACATAAACTACAGCTGGAATAAGCTAAATTACAAACGAAACTAAGCCTAGAAATGGGAATAAGCAGTTGGTATTAAGACTTAAGCTAGGGGGTCCTAAACTCTAAGTGGGAAAATAAGCACTTACTAAGCTACCAATAAGCACCTAGGATACAAATACTAAACTAACTATACTAATCATGACCTAAAGGATCTAAAGAGCAGAGTTTAGACTTGATAAGCACTAATGATGAAATTTCTAACCTTTAATCTGCTAACTTGCAGCCTTGGAACAGCTAACAATGAGCTGTTTGGAGCTCATTTTTAAGCCACAAAAAGCTTTCCCAAGCCAAGTCAAGCTACACCAAATTCAAGTTAGCATAGCAAAGTCCACAAATAAACTGATTAGTGGTCAAAAATGGGCTAAATAATAGCTTAAAAATAAGTTGATGACAGCTTGTTGCGGACACCTTTTTCACTGAGACAGAATGTAAAGGTGGTCATGGGACAGATTTTGAGTGCTATATTCGCTAAGATAAAGTGGCTTTTGATGTAAGTAAAGTGGACACAAGTTGAGTTTGTAACTTAAGGACTCAAGAAAGACCAAATGTGCAGGTTTTGGAGATCAAACAAGATACAAAAATAGCTTATGAACAGCAGCTTAAGCTGTTCTGTTCATCTCGAAAACAAATAAAACAACTTTTCGTTACAACCAACTTATACTAAACTCATCCAAATATTTTCAAAACCATGTACTAATTTAAGATTGGGTGAAGTGAGTTTGACCATCAAAGTCAAAACGGGTAGAAATAAATTTTTGACCAACTTAAAGCATAAACCAAACACCCCTGTAGCAATTGGCTTTTGACAAAACTGCTTTTTTTTCATTTACTGATTTTCCATTGAAAGGACTTGGAATTTTTTGTTTGCAACTAAGTAAACTAACTAACTCCAACTAATGACAACTTAATCTGACAAGCAAATAAGACTACTGAAAATACTACTTAACTGAGAACAGATTTTTAAACTGAGAAAATTTTCATTCAATAAATAAAAGTACAAGAGGCTTGAAACATGAAAACTACAAAACTAATATTTGAAATTTAAACCTAGATTAGACCTAAAACTAGACTGCCTTATACATTGGCTACACATCTCTATTTATACTAAAACAAAGGTCTTCAACTCTTCTTCTCTTGTGTTTCTTCACTGAGGGAAAAGCCATTGTGCTTTCTTCAACCAATCTCAGCCCTTGAATAGAGTTAGGTACACTTGAGATGATCACAGCCGTCCATGGATACTTTTGAAGCAAAGATTGGTGACATGGCCATTTGAATGAGCTGGAAAAAGTGATAGTGGGTTTGGGATTTGGGTGTAACTGGGTAATAGAGATTAAGGGAGGTTTGGGTAAAGGTGATAGGTGGGTAAAAGAGTGATGGGGGTGGAGTGTTTGGGGAGAAGGGAAAGGAGAAGCTAGGGTTCTGTGTTCTTGGGTTTGTGTGGGCGGGAAAGGGAGGAAGAAAGGGGTATTAGTTGACTGGGTCAGGGTGTTGGGTTTAACCGGGTATGGATTAGATTGGACCTGGTTGTTTATTTTGGGCCTTGGTTAGTTTAGGCTAGACTTGAGTCCATTTAAGTATTAAGGGACTAAATGTGCCAAGGCTGAAATTCCAGGGACCTCTCGTGCAAATTCTGAAATTAAAATCCAAGAACTGGTTTTGACATTCTCCAAAAGTGCCAGGACTAAATTTGCCAATTTATGAAACTTGAGGGGTATTTTCTGTCAAATCTGAAATTTCAGGGACTCAAGTTGTAATTTCCCAAAACTTTTGAAGTTATTCACCAAAGGACTAATTATGACAACTTATGATTTTAAAAGGACCTTTGGTGACTTTTCTTTTTAAAATACGTGCTCAGGGACTATTTCTGTCAATTTTTGAAAGTCGGGGGACTGAAACTGCCAATTATGCAAACTTTGTTCGTTTTAAATGATTTTGCATCTGAAACATATAAAACACAATTTTGGGATATTTTCAGTATTTTGATGCAATTCGGAGTGTTTTTAGATGTTTTGCAGCTCAGATTTGACCAAAAATGATGAGTGAATAAGCACTCATCATCTACCCAGGGACAATCCACTAAATAGTGTAGAGTCTTTAGGAATGTTGAAAAAAGGAGAAAAATGAGAATATGGGAAGAGTGCGGACTGAGACAGAGCTAGAACTGGAATAAAGCCAACAAGGTTCTAGTTATGAAGTCTCGGTAAGCACTGAAGGGGTTGAAGAATGAAAAAGAAATGAATATGAAAAAGGGTGAAAAGAAATAGCCCTCCAATAATTCAACCTTAGGGCAGAAACCGGGTTCAATACATATGCTACTGGTGTTTACTAAGGTAACACTGGTATTGAAGACAAGACGTCATGGACCCAGTGACGCACTGCACTACAACTTCCCAAACCACTCAAGTTCCTCTTAAAAGGGCTTGTTTCATTCTCACGGGAAACCTACATAACCTATTGACTTTCTCTTAGAGATTGTTGATATTGAAGAAGGAGACCCTCTCCCTAGTCTCCGGCATAGGAACCAAATGTGCACGATTGAGTCTAGAGCCAAGAGATCATCCACAATATCTCATTAGGACACTATACTTGAAGACTTGCTGTTTCACACAATGTGGAAAGTAAGAATATATCTTATGAGTCCTACGCATTATCCTTGTGGTATTGCCAGAACATCTGAGTGATATGCTAACATTGTCACAATGAAGATGGAAAGCCTTCTGGAGCCAACATCAAACAAGCTCCTGGTGGGTGGCATGTGAGATCTATCCAATAGATCAACCATGTGACAACTGGATAGAAACGATGGGGAGATTCAATCTTGAATCAACCTTGGTCCAGGAATGGAATTGACGAATACTTTTGGAAAAACCGTTCGGTGTGCAAATCTTCTTTTCTCTAGCACATCGAATGTGTATTTATGTTTCAAATTCAAAAAGTATCTCTGATTGAAAAAATACTTTTGGAAAAACCGTTCGATATGCAAATCTCTTCTTTTATCTAGCACATCGAATGTGTACTCTTTTCAAATATAAAAAGTATTTTTCATTGAAAATTGATCTTTCTCATAAAACCTTCGTCGTATTGCAAAACTCTTTCTTCTAAGCAATACGCGATTGTTTTTCAAATCATTTTTCATCAATCAGTGAATCTCAATTCGCTGGTTCACTCACTCCGTGTTGTTTTCTTTGAGACGTTCCGGTTTGAGAACAGCTAGAACAGCTGCGAAACCCTGTCAAGGAGATTCTTAGGAATCCTACCTGATCATAGGCAGTACTTGTACTGATCAACGGGGAACCGTGGGCCGTGTACCTCAATTCAACGAAAGTGATCAAAGACACTTTCGTGTGTTTTATTGCTAACTGTTGTTTGCAAGTACACTTGGACGGTTGCAGCTGATCAGAATTGAGGAGTCAATCCAAAGCCGCATGCTCACAGCATCCACACTTAATTGAAGAAATCATGACTAGTTCATATCTACATAACCGGCTCGATATTTCATACTATGCTTCGCTGCTGCAAATATCATGAACCAGTAAGGCTTCCGCTACTCTGATGGAAAGATGTCATGATTCAAAGTGTGAGCATGTCGGTCCAAAAGTCACAACTTCACATGATGGCAACACAATAAAGGGTGATCCAGAGATTTACTGTGGCTGATAATCTCAATGAAAGCTCGAAGATCATCAAAGATGTGGATCAGTTAAAGGCCTCCACTAAAAGTACAAATCAATGCGGACTTTGAAGTTGCACTACTTAAGCACAAAGATTGCGGAAGTGAAAAATAGAATGCTAGGATTCGAAATGTAAAACATGGGGTGACCTCCCTTAGGGGGAGATTGTTAGGAATTAGAAAATTCCATAGTGAAGTGTTGGTCACCCCAAATATTATCTAGCATAAGTTAGCTCGTAGACATATCATTAGTTACGTTATTTGTTTAGTTTATTCGTTAGTTATTAGCGTAGTTTAGTTTAGTGCAACACCGTAGAGGAAGGACGGGTCTTTACCCACTGTATGCCTGATCCATAGGCCGATAGGAGGTCGTGTATTTGTAACTATAAATACCCAATCCATCCATGGAAGGGGTGTGGCTTCTTTGAATCTAACCTTTCATTTGTTTAAGCAACTCTCTTCAAGGAACCTCCTCTCAACTCTCTTCATCTCTCTAAAATGGCTTTCTTATTTAATCATTGTCCTAGACCACCCGAATCATCAAACAACATAATATTTACGATCCTACAGGTTGAAATTGAAAATATGAAATATTATTGGTGTTATGGTGTTATTGGGATGTTATGGTTGTGAGTGTTTTTTGGGGATGTTAATGTTAAATGTTAAAGCTGATGTGGCGCTGACGTGGACGATGTTATTGGTGTTATGGTGTTATGGATGGGAGTGCTCTAAGGCTATCAAATGAGAACATGAACTGGACCTTCAGTTTAAACCCTTTTAGATTATCAATTGTTTTAGTGATTGTATGTAATGTATGACCACGTGATTGATAATAACAACCTTAATTCTTCTGAATGGAATAAACAATTGAATTTGACTTTTGAGTTCATGTTTGAACACCTAAAACCATAAAAAAAAATCTATAAAAAATGAAGAATAAAGGATTTTATAATGGAAACTTATTTAGTCTGGCCCAAATGTAGACACCTGGTCAAACTTAGGCTGCATGCAGTAAAGGCGATCGGGAGTCGATCGAGGGCCTAGGGCGATCGATTTCTAATTGATCCCCTTGCTGTGGAGGTAATCGATCGCCACAAACAAAAAGGGAAAGGGTCGTCTGTCCGATCGAATCCACAAAGCATAAACATACAAACATATCATTTCTAGCCGTTGCAAACTAAAAAAAAATAAAAAATAAAAAATCCCACCCTATAAATACACAACATATTTACACACTTAAACTCACAAATCTCATTTCACACATTCTCTATATCCAAACCAAAAAAAAAAAAAGAAAATCCTACCCTATATTTACACACTATGAGTTTTAATTCTTACGAGCTATTCATTGCCGATTCGTCATCGGATGATGAAAATGAAGTTAGTACCGAGTTTATGATGATTGCGGAAGAGTGTTGGGAGGCTTTTCAAGCGTCACAAAAACTCTCACGAACCCAAGTTAGTAGGGATCGTGTGGGTGCTCATAACCGTTTAGTGGATGCTTACTTCAGCGAGACCCCAAGATACGGCGATATAGCATTCCATGATCGTTTCCGTATGAACCGACGACTATTCACACGAATTGTCCGAGATATAACCGATCATTCACCTTATTTCCAACAAACTCCTAGTTGTGCAGGCGTACTTGGTATTTCTCCATTGATGAAGTGTACTTCGTCAATCCGTCAATTGGCATACGGAGTCAATGCTGATGCTCTAGACGAATACGTGCAAATGGGTGCGTCAACAATTCGTGAGTGTCTCGAAAAATTTTGTGAGGCCATAATGGAGTTATATGGTGCAGAGTATTTGCGAAAGCCGGCGGTTAGTGACATTGACAAACTCTATGCTCATCACTACGAAACTCATGGGTTTCCTGGGATGATAGGAAGCATTGATTGCACAGATTGGCCGTGGGAGAATTGCCCACATGCTTTAAAAGCTCAAATTTGTAGGGGTGATCACGGGCAGGATCCTTTCATTTTATTGGAAGCGATCGCGTCCCAAGATTTATGGATTTGGCATGCGTTCTTTGGTGTCGCCGGGATGAATAACGACGTAAATGTTTTACGTGCTTCGCCTCTTTTCAATGATCTCAAAACGGGGAGAGCACTAGTGAAGTCCATTAAAAATCCAGGGACGAATGATGACAAACGAATATTGTATAAGACGATGCACGAAGCAGCAAGAAAAGATGTGGAACGTGCTTTTGGTGTACTAAAGAAGAAGTGGCTAATGATTAAACATCTGGCTAGAGGGTTTGACAAATAGCGTCTATCGCATATAATGTACACATGCATCATATTACATAATATGATAATTCAGGACGAACAGGCGGCGATATCTCCCGTATTCTTTCCAGCAGAGTAGCACCGTTCTTATGATCCCATAAGAACGCATGTGGAATCGTTGGAAATTACCAGGGAGATATGCGACAAAACAACTCATCTTAGCCTCAAAGCCTATTTGGTGGAAGACATTTGGCATCGTCATAATCAAAACTAGTTTAGTCGTTGTATTGTCGTAATTTTTAATTTTATTTTAATTATTATGTAACGTTTTAATTATTAATGGAATTTTATTTTGTGTTAAAAATGATTTTTTTTTTTTTTTTTTTTTAATGAAATTGGTCGCCCTTACTGGGGCACCTAATCGCCTGAAGGTCGCTGGAGAGAGAAAACTGACGTGGCAGTGAAAAGTAAGGGGATTGAATCCCCTTACTGGGGGCAGCCTTATTGTTGTGAACTTGTGATCCTCGATTTTTTTGTCGGAGAATAGTGGGAAGTTACCATGACTCTCACTTTATATAACAAGGAGGATAAAAAAAGTGGCTTAGGCTGGACGCAGTAAAGACTACCAACAACCATCATTTTACCTGTCACGTTAGTTTTTATTCTCTGGCAACTACCAAGCGATTTTTTTGCCACAGTAAGGGCGACCATCATTTTTTATTTTCATTTTAATTTTTTTAACACTTATAACAACAAAATTAAAATTTCATTAATATTTAAAACATTACAATAAAATTCAAATAAAATTAAAACATTGCAATAAAATCCAAATAACAATAAAACATTACAATAAATGACTATACTAGTGTTGATTTTCACGATCCCAAATGTCTTCTACCAAATCGGCTTTTAGGCTAAGATGTGTTGTTTTGTTGACTATCTCCTATGTAATTTTCAACGATTTTGTATGGGTTCTCACGAGATCATAATCATAGTGTTGCTCCCCTCGAAAAAATCTGTGAGATATCGCCATTTTTTGTCTTGAATTATTTTATTATGTAATATGATGAATGTGTACATTATATCCGATAGGCTACTTTTGTCCAATTCTCTAGCCGGATAATCATTAGCTACTTCTACTTTAGTAAACCAAAAGCTCGTTTCACATCTTTCCTTGCTGCTTCATGCTTTGTCTTATACAATATTCATTTGTGATCATTCGTCCCTGGATTTTTTATGGACTTCATAATAACGGACTATTCCTGATATATCCCATTAGCAAGATAATATCCCCGTTTATAAGTCACGTTGTTAGCAAAGAATTCCACATCCGGTGCTCTCCCCGCTTTGAGATCATTGAAAAGAGGCGATTGACGTAAAACATTCACGTCGTTGTTCATCCCGGCGACACCAAAGAACGCATGCCAAATCCATAAACCTTGGGTGGCGATCGCTTCCAATAAAATGAATAGATCTGGTCCGTGATCACCTCTAGCAAATTGAGCTCTATAAGGTTGTGAGCAATTCTCTCACGGCTAATCTGTACAATCAATGCTTCTTATCATCTCAGGGAACCCATGCTTTTCGAAGTGATGGGCACAGAGTCTTTCAATGTCGGTATATGTTGGCTTTCGCAAAAACTCTTCACCTTATAACTCCATGATGACATCGCAAAATTTTTGGAGAATCTCACGAGATGTTGTCTCACCCATTTGCAGATATTCGTCAAGAGCATCGGGATTGGCTCCGTATGCCAATTGACGAATTGCCGAAGTACACTTCATCAATGGGGAAATACCTAGTGCGCCCGCACAACTAGGAGTTTGTTGAAAATAAGAGGAATGATCGGTTATGTCTCGAACAATTCGTGTGAATAGGTTTTGACTCATTCGGAAACGCTTACGGAATATTCTGTCATCATAAACTTGGTGTTTAGAGAAGTAAGCCGCCACTAAACAATTATGAGCACCGTAACGATCCCCCTGAATTTGGTTTCGTGAGATTTTTGGCTTTAATGCTTGAAAAGCCTCCCAACAGGCTTCCGTAAAAATTGCAAGCTCTCTAGTCACTTCATCTTCATCGTCCGAAGATGAAGTGGCAAAACATAACTCGAAAGACATTATGTAGATTTGAGATATTGTGTTTAAATGTGTATAGAGAGAGTTGTAGTTTGAATTTGTGAATAAAATTGTGAAATGAGTGGGTTATTTATAATGTGAAAGTGTTTAAATTTTAAGAGTTAAAAAGTTTTTTTTTTTTTCTTTTTTTTTTAACCAAAAGGTCAAATTTTTGGAAGAGAAATGGTAGTCTTTAATAATAGGCCAAACGATCTAAACAAAAAAAAGGGCAATCGATCGACAGGCGATCGACTGCGACAGTTAGGGCGATCGACTGCCACAGTTAGGGCGATCGATCGCCTAGTCGATCGATTTATCGATCATTTACCTTATTGCGTTTAGCCTTATGTACTTTTACGAACTTCCAAATTTTGTTTCTATGTATGCATGTTTAAACTTTTTTGGCAAAAAAAAGGTTGTAATTTACCGATTTAATGTCAACTGCTTTGTAAATAATGTTGTAAAACATATATTGGAGTGTGTTACTTCACCGCGTAATAAAGGGGTGAATTATACCTTTTTATTGGGTAAAAGAAAGTTTAAATGTGCGTGTTAAAACAACATTTAAAGTTCCTAACAATAGTTAAAAGAGTAGAGTTATTTTGCATACCAAACTTTTTTCACATCTCAAATGACTCATCTCCATCATCTATTTAAAAAAAATCAATAGATGAGATTAAAAGCATTTTATTATTTCACATATTTTTTATAATTTAAATATCTTTTAAACTGTTAATCGTTAAGCGGAAATATTTACACCGTCGCGATGAGCATTTAATTATTTTTCTATAGACGGGCACTTTGATATACTTTCGAAAAAAGAAAAAAAAATTATTTTTTTCACGTTTTTTCGTTTTATTTTCGTTTTTCTTACGTTACTGAAATTTGCATGAAAAAAAATCATATATGATAAAACACTAAATTGAATATCACATGTGATATTAGTGTTAAATCATATATGATATGTAATATCACATGTGATATGATATGTAATATCACATGTGATATTACATATCATATATGATTTAACACTAATATCACATGTGATATTCAATTTAGTGTTTTATCATATATGATTTTTTAATGCAACGTAAAAAAACGAAAAAACTTAAAAAATAAAACGTGAAAAGTACGAAATTTTTTTTGTCGAAAGTATATCAAAGTGTCTATCTATAGAAAGATAATTAAATGCTCGTCGCAATGATATATTTTTTTTCGCTTAACGATTAACAGTTTAAAAGATATTAATATTTAAAAAAAATGACTAAAGTGGGTTTTTTAAATTGTTGAGATTAATCTCATTTATTAGATCAAATAAAAATGAAGAATGGAGATTGATCCCTTGATATGTAAAAATCTTTTGTCATCTTAAATCATAGTTAAAAACAAATTTTAGTTCAAGTACGTATGTGGGACATGAACATAAGCACATTGATATTTATGTCTTAAACTCTATAATCGCCTATATAAAAACATATAAAATGTACAATTAAATGTTTGGAAAGTTTTCAGTTAGACGAATGGAAAAGCTCGATTTTAGCACCTATGCAAAGTAGAGCATTCATATTAACTAACTAGACGAGTACCCGCGCCTAGCGGCAGCGATGTCTAGTTTTCTGTAAAGTTTCGATGACCCATAAGTTTCTTTCAACAAACTGTATTTGTAGCATTAGAGAATCGTTTTCGAATAACTACAATTCTGATGCGTGGTTGCATAGCAGTATAAATATACAGTTTTTTAAAAAATTATGTGGAGTCGATCTAAGTGTGTGAGTATATTTTCGAATAGGATTGTTTTAAGTTATTAAGATTTTTAGTAATAATAGATTCAAGTATTACAAAAAGCAACGGTATTATGTAGTTGGCAATATTATATTGTAGTTTAGAGGTATATCCAACATGTGTGACCGCTTTTTCTTGTTTTGTCAGTAATTTAGGCAGTGATAACTATTTTTTTTACATGTGTAACGTTTAGCATTTGGTGTGTGGCTTTTAAAATTGTAACTTTGCAAATTGGATATCACCATATAAGATTATTTTGTACTATCAATTTGTATAGATATTTATGCATTGTTCAAAGCTATTTGTTTGAGGTGCAAATAATTATCGCTAAAGATAACAATACTATTTATTTTTTGTGATTTTAATAAACTTACATAACATTATTGATACACTGGACAAAGGGCTATACAATATATATTAACTTTTAAACGACGATTCATATATGCTAATCCCTTAAATGGTGCAAGAGCAACATTTTTTAAAATAACATTATACAAATGACAAATTACATGTGTCAAAGCAAAATAAACAAAAAACTACAATTACTTGGTCTCTCCTTTCAAAAAAATTGTCACGGGTTCCACAACTACTTCATCATTTCTCATATAATTTTGTCAAATTTGAAACCCGGTTTCACCCGGGTGGTTCAACTGGTTGAACCGTTCCGATAAAAAAACAGGTCGATTTAAACCGAGTCAAACCGATAGGTTGGGTCGAAAAAATGTCCAATTAAACCGGGTCAGCCCGCCGGGTTTGAAGCGTCCCTGGTCAACCCGGTATCGGTTTCATCGGGTCAACCCGGTATCGGTTTCAACGGGTCAACCCGGTATCGGTTTCAACGGGTCAACCCGGTATCGGTTTCAATTGGTTGTTTTTAATTTGGTAGATGTGCTTTTAATTGGGTGTACAATGTGAATAAATTATTGTACTTTTAAGTAATGGGGTGTTTTAATAAGAGTATTAATTATATTATTTATTTCTCTCTCCATTGACCATGTTTTCAACATTCAACTTTCAACATTTTTCACTTTTTCCACTTTGACCATTTTTCCATTTTATATAGTATAGATAAAAGTTAAAATTAACTTTAATTTGGTCAAACCCAATTCATTTTCATTCGGCAAAATAAATTTGCATAAAAATATGGTTTTGTTAAAGACAACCCTATGGCTTGTGTATAAGCATTCCAAAATTATGAAAATCACAATTAATGAACTCAAATAGTCCATAAATATATACTTTTAATAGTTATAAAAAAGGTAAGTGATGTTAACTATAGAATATTTAAAGTTCATTAAATGTTAATTATATATTTATAGAAGTCTTATACACAACCCATAGGGCTGTCTTTAACAAAACCCAAAAAATATATGTGTCGATTTTATAGAAAAAACTAAAAAGCGGAGGGGGTTAGTAATAAAATTATACTTGCTATATTTTAAATATTATTACCAGTATATATTAAATTAATGTATATGCACGAAATTATAAATACCAAAATCAAAGCACGAGTTACCATAATATGTAAATAAATAGTACTACGTATTTTTTTTTAACTATCTGCATTTAATAAAGTCTCATGTTATTTCTTTTTATAAGTTTAAACCGTGCGTACACAAGTTTAAAAATTAAATACGGCTAAAATTATTATTTATAAGAATATAAATATTAAAATGAATGCATTACCCCACGGGTTACTGTGAGATAAAAATAAATAGACAAGATTGTACATATAGTAATGACACATATTTTTTCAAGAGTCAATTTTTTAAATGAACCAATACACTAGAGTTACCAAAATGAACCATCGAAAAGTATTTTACCAAAATGAACATTGCAAACAAATGAGTTTTGCTCGTCACTTTTCTTACTCTCCTATCCCCATATGATGACATGTGAACATTGTGAGCTGTCTAGATGATTACACGTGGCTATAGCGAGCACATTGGTTTAATCGCTCTATCATTTGCTCGCCCATTTTGCTCGCCATGCATGGCATAGATATTGAAAATCCATTTGATAGACAAAGAGATGCGTGAATGTACGTATGAAATGACTACACTATGAAGGAAATGACTAATGAGACATAACAACGTGGCAGAAGGAGAACCAAATAAGGCTGAATAAATGGTAAGTAGATTATATAGAGCGGCAGATAAAGAAAAAGTGTCAATTTTTGGCGAGCAAAAGGAAAGTAGTGAGAAATTGATATTGCTTGATGTGTCGATTTTGGTAAAAGCCTTTTAAAGTGCCCGTTTTTATAAAATGGTCTAAAATATGTTTTTTGTGTTAATTTGTTTTTCAAAGGTCATTATGTACTACTAAACACATATAATTTCTAGGACATGATATCAATAGTTACATTTAAATAACGTCAACTTAGATATTATGTCAATTAAACAAATTTAAATATTTCATTCAACAAAAATCTATACAAAAGATAAATGGATATTAATACATAGTAAAACTTTTGTGTGAAACCTGCACTTGCACTGGCTTTTTAATATTATAGTATAAGTATAAAGAATTAACATCAACATGGATTCCAATCAGATCATGGATCTTTTGAGTGAACACATGAGTGAGTCGCTCGAGCTCAGATATGGTCGGTTCCTATGGGTCACATCTGATCCCTCCTTTAGCTCCACCATAAGCAAAAGATTTTTAGCAGAAGTTCTCAGACACGTTTTGAGTTTTTTTTAGACAAATAGTGCTTTTTATTATTTATTTATTTATTTATTTTTTTGTATCATAAAGATGGGTCTCTTTTTTTTCATGTAAATATGGGTTCTTTTAGTATTTGTGATCCATCAAGTATTTAAAATTTGCATATGTCACATTTAACTTATGGTATAGTTATCTATACACTTTTTTTTCTTTAAAAATCTTCATTTTGCACCCTTATTGTTTTGAAAAAAACAAAAGATATAAAAGCAACAATAATTAAACCACGAGCTAACCAAATTTTAACAACACAAATATATAAACCATCCGCTAAATTAAACAAGAAAACATCCGATAAATTAAACAAAAAAACATTCGTTAAATTAAACAAGAAATTAAACATAGCATGCATCCTGCCGAATTAAATCTTGGTTGAGAGCGTACAACGGGACCTATTGTGACCAGCTTGACGGCATACTCCACATCTTTTCGGTTCGTCCGGATGACGAATGTCCATCTCATTACGAATTCGACTTGATTTCTTCCTTCCTCGACTAACACCAATCTTTGAGTAACCTGCATTAATTTTCCGAATTTAATCCAACCAATAATCAACATAGAGAAGTGGAGTAAAATCTGAAATATATTGTTGTTTGAACGTTGCAGTGGTGTAAACAGTGTGAATGGTAAGAGGGTTGTCCCCTCTATGCGGCAAACATCAAGAGCATGCGAAGACGTAAACCTTTTCATTTGCCACTTACTACATGTGCATGTTTGTTGAAAGCAATGGACAATGTGTGTATCACCACCTGTATCATTTATATGTAATTTCGTGAAAATCTTGTAGACACCTTCATTGTAGTTAAACTCGGATAAATGATGACTTTGTGCGTGGATATCGCGGCTGTTGAACTTACACCTCATGTGATGCGGTAAATGTGTATTGCAGCTCATTGCAATGGCACTATGCTTTCAAAAAAGAGCAACAGTTCAGTTAAAGGTAAGATTGATACAAGATTTGATTAGTAGTTGTCTAGCTCCTCTTAGTGCATTGTTAATACTCTATGATATATTTGTTGTTAAGCAACCCCATCACCTATTTTCGTCATACAAAAGACACCATTGACTTTTATCAATTTTTTTAAGATACCACTAAGCCTCGGGGTTGATTTCTTTTATCTCTCTTATGTATCGAACAAATTTTCTTTCATGAGTGGTGCTTCCAATCGTCCAACAAAACCTTTTGAGGCTCAAGTTCTTGTACTTTTTCATGAAATTACTTCTTATGTGTCAAAGATAGAATCGGTAGTATGCTAATGGGTTTTTCCATTCCGCCATATTTGACATTACATGTGTTATTCCCTTATGTATGTTTTGTTTAGGTGGACACTCTTGCACTTTGCTACCCATTTGTGACTTTTACTTTCAAGTACTTTATGCTCCCTATTATGGGCGATCGATCAAAGTGTTACAGCCTTTTTGACTTGTTTCTTATTTTCAAATTTCATTCCAAGTAAAATTTTATTTTCTAATTCACTCCAAACATCTATACGAACCTTGTTGTCAACGTCATCATCTGATGCATCGCCAACATCATTCATAAAATCTTGACTCCTTGAGAGTATGACTGAACTGCAACTTCACTCCCATCATGAGAGTCATTTTTAACTTCACTCTTTGTTTTGCTGTTATCATCACTATTTGTGAGTTGCATTCATCAAAAGTCCCAAATGTATCATCATTAGGTAATGGAATTGTACATTTGGGTTGGGTGTAAAATAACGAAGGTGATCAAGAAAACTAGTATTTTATGGGAAACATTACATGCTCATATATAATTTGTGTAGGTATGAGAAAACTACAAAGTATCAAACAAGAAGTAGGAAGTTTAGTCTGAATATGAGATGATGGTTCTGTCACTTTACATGCATCATGGTGTAGACACTTTATATTGTTACTAGCAGGGTACTCGCGCGATGCGGCGGCGAATATCTTGTAATAAATTTTTTGGCGATGAACATCTTACAATTTTATATTTTTTGTTGCAACAACTTTTTAGATAGTGAGAATTTTATATTTGAGTAACTTTAACCATACGAGTCCTTTAAGTTGTACTCCTTCTGTCCCATATTAACTTTCCAGTTTGAGTTTTTCATTTTTTTTTTTTTTTTACTTTGATTTTAAATATTTTTGTTTGCGTTATGTAATAGTTGATGCAAAATATATGAATGGATTGAGTTTTAAATGTATTTTCATTGGTATAATTTTGATCAAATATTATATGACACAAGCAAAAATATTTAAGGTCAAAGTTGATAAAGAATACTTGGAAAAGTCAAACTGAACATTCAATATGGGACGGAGGAAGTACATGTTAGTGTTTTAAGTGTTTGAGTTATTGAATTTTGACAATAGATGATTAGTAGCTTGATTATATTGTACCATGTGGTAAATGGTTATATTTTTGAGTGAGTGGGTGATTTAAAAATAATATTAATTGTATATGTTGAATAAATATATTTGTGCTTTAAATAGTTATAAATAGTGTTTTCTTTACTTGTAATGCTTAAATTGTATTTATGAAAATCATAAAAATTAATTACGAGGGAATTGCTAATCTCCATTATAAGTTGTATAGATAAGAATTAAGAGATATGATTAAAAGGCCTAAACTCGTGCCTAATTTTGTGTTTAAACTTGATTGTCATTCTTTCATTGGTTATAACTGAAGGACCCACTTTATCATAAACTAGTGAGCTAATATCACATACTTTTAGGCATAAAAATTAGACGTAAGTTTAGACTCCTCAATCATTTCTTAAGAATTAAATGATGTACTTAATTTTAAGTGAATTCTTTTGCATTTATAAAAATTAAATGATGGTTCTGTCACTTTAGATGCATGGTCGTTTTGTATAAGAATTAAATAGTGTAGACACTAAACAAGGACTTGAAATTGTCATTTATATCTTTTGCATTTTTGCATAAGTTAATAATTGATGAGTCCACAAATACTAAAATAACCCATATTTACATGAAGGAAAAAAAGAAACCCATTTTTACAAGAAAATAAAAAAAGCATTATTTGTTAAAATAACTCACACGTTTTTTACAGACTCGAACGACACAACTTAACAAGCAAAAGAAAACAAAGTTTGCAAGAGACCACAAAGACCAGAACAAACAACCAAAACAAAGTTTAAAACACACCGTTCGCTTCAAGCTTCCCAACCCCTAATGAGTGTGGCCTTGGCAACACGGTTGAGTCCCAAAGTAAACGCTCCCATACGCAAATCACAGTTGTGAGTCTTGCACATTCCTTTAACTTCATTAAAACCATCCGTAATGTACCTCTTCAACACTCCATTCACTTTGTCCTCGTCCCACTGAAACCCTTGTATATTCTACAAACCCGTAATAACCACACATAAATATTTTCTCATTTATAAGAAGGTAGGTATGAGTATTAAGTACCGATTAAGTACCTGAACCCACTCAAAGTAACTAACGGTCACCCCTCCTGAGTTAGCAAATATGTCAGGAAGGATAACAACACCTTTCTTCGACAAAATCTACACAGAAAACAAACATATATTATAATAACAAGTGTTGGTAAACTTTTGGGAATTAGTTGCGATTTTTGAACTATACTAACCTCGTCAGCCTCTGGATCGGTTGGATGATTAGCTGCCTCAATTATGAACTTGGCCTTGATGTGATTTGCGTTGTCCCTAGATTTTTATGGTCATTATAAGGTTAACATTAACATATACATGTCATTGTATACAAATGAACATCTAGATTGTGTTTCAGTTGTGTGAATAACGTGACCTAGACTATTTAACGTGTACGTGCCTAAATCGAGACAGAAGTTGGATCCAAGCAATATGACTTGATACCAAGATAGAGTTTAACAAAAACCTGTTGATTACACCCCCAAGTGCAGCTGGGATCAGAATGTCACAATCTTCAACCAAAATAGAATCAGGATCAATCACATCAGCACCATCAAACCCAAAAACTCCCTTGTGCTCTTTAACATGCTCAAGCAAGCGCGGGATGTCAAGGCCGTTCCTGTCTTTTATTGCTCCACTCATGTCACTCACAGCTACAACTTTTCCCCCACTTTCATGAATAAGTTTTGCAGCCCAAGATCCAACATTTCCAAAACCCTGTCCAATATTTACGCTTATCAGCATATGCACTAAAATAACACAAATTTTTATCTTTTGCTACAAGGACTTTTAAAGTTGAGAAATCTTTGAAATTTTACCATAAGTGTATGCATTCTATAGTAACACATTAATGACGTTTACGCTACACATTTTCTTAAATTCAAAAGATCACATTTGTGACGTTTACGCTACATAATCTAATAAATACGACACATGTTTGAATTTATCACCAACATGCATGCACTAGAATAACACAAATTTAATTTTATGCTACAAAATCGTACAAATTTGAGATATATAAAAAGTTATGCACTAGAATAACACATTTACACATTCAAAAGATCTTTGGTTACATTAAGCATGACACACCTGTATGACAACTCGCTGACCAGCGATAGTTTTTCCATATTCGTTTAGAAGGGCCTCAGTTGCAAAGAGTACTCCCCTTCCCGTTGCAGCATCTCTACCTAACGATCCACCAAGATCCTGATATTTACAATAGTCACAGTTAGCAAAAGATTAATTGTGTTTCCAAAGTACATATACATACAGAATTATGCAAATTAGTGTTTGAATGTGTGCTTACAGTAGGTTTTCCAGTAACAATAGCTGGTGAGTAACCATGAAACTTCGAGTACTCGTCAAGAATCCATGCCATTGTCTAATTTAACAAAACATATAAACAATAATCACAATTATATTACAAAATGCATAAATTAGTAAGGAAAGAATGAGCTTAGATTCGTGAAACCTGAGAATTAGTTCCCATATCAGGAGCTGGCACATCACAATGGACTCCAATCAGATCATGGATCTTTTGAGTGAACACACGAGTGAGTCGCTCTAGCTCAGATATGGTCAGTTCATTCGGGTCACATCCGATCCCTCCTTTAGCTCCACCATAAGGTATGTTCGCGACAGCAGTCTTCCATGTCATCAATTGTGCCAAAGCATTCACTTCATCTGGCTCGACCTACATGCATGCACATTTTTATTGCTCATATATACAAAACACACATTTATTGAAATATAAGGTCATCCAACGAGTTAAAGCTAATTGGAACCTTTTAAAATGTTAACATTAGTTCATTACAAATAACACAGTAAATGTTATAACATTTGTTTGTAAATTCGTTATCATTGCAAAACAAGAATTTTAACTTTAAGGTATGTTTACCATATATAAAAACTAATATCATACACAAAAAATTTAACTTATAAGTCAATTAATGTTTACCATATTTAACAAAAGAAACACATTTTCTTAAAATCTTTACAAATGTTACTATTAAAAAAATATCATAATTAAAGCACAAATTTTATAAACCAAACTATATACCTCTGGGTGATATCTGATTCCTCCTTTCATGGGCCCTCGCGAATTGTCATGCTGAATTCGAAAGCCGATAAACGAGACCAAGCTGCCATCATCTTTTGGGATGGTGCATTCAACCTGCAGCATGCATGTGTGAAATTTATTAAAGAAGCTAGAAATCTACCACATTGATAATAATTTCAATTTTGGTAACTAAAATATATAGATGTACATTAATAAACATTGTATCTGTGTATAAAAATGAGCAATTGATTGATGATTAATTATTACCTTGATTTCCCTAAACGGGATGAGCAAACTCTTCTCAAGCTTGGAATCCAATCCCAAAATGCGAGAAGCGAGCCTAAAGTTGCGGTTTGTTGCAGCTAAAGCGTTCATGATTGCTTATGAGAAAAGCCTAAGATATCAAGAAAATCGAATGTGATCCTTAGAACCTTAAAATGGCATAGGAATCTTGCATGCTTGACATGGTGAAGGTTGGTACCATAAACCAGTATTATTAAATAACTCATTATGAATACAGAGACTTCTGACACTGAAAAGACAAGTGTCTGTTATATAAAGTCAAACTCTTAGAGAAAACAAACTAGTTAAATAAATTTTAAATTTTACAAACTTCAAGATAAGAACAAGTACATGGGATATTCCAAAAACAGATTCAAAACAACTTTTGTATGATGCATGATTTACGAATGAAGCTGGAATTTGGATGATTATCCATAAAAGTACTTGAACAAGAAAATGGATAAATCCATCGGGTCAGGCCCAAACCCACTGAATCCAAGCAAATATGTTTACACGTGGTTAAATTTGTAGTGGTGATCCCTTGTTTTATGCCACAGAAATTGAGTGGGAAGTTATACGACTCTTTTTGAAATATTCTTTTAAATTTGATAAATAAGACATGTTTGTAGGGAAAAAAGATAAATACAATAAGCATGACTTAATATTATAATAGTCCTGCCACTATTTTCTATAAAAGTATATTTTACCATGCACGCAAAAAATAAAAAATAAAAAATAAACATATATAAAAGTAGATTTATGTATAAATAATATTAGTTTTGTCCGAACACAATTTAATAATTTCACATGTATCGAACTATTTAAATCTCGTGAAAAATAGAAAAATAACAAACATAAAAAAAAATAGAAAATCATTTTCTAAAAGGACAAAAATAACATACTCTTAAAAATGTATGATTAATACATTTTTCAAATTAACATAGTGTCATTTTTATCCATTTATTCACTAGTTGAGAAAGAAACTATACTGCTCTAGATTCCGCAATAAATAAGTATAACGAAGCAAGAAAAAAGACTACATAAAAACTTATTTAACGGCAAAATGTATTAACACCTTAGCAAGTAGCTAGGAGCGGAGAAAAAAGGGCAAAAAAAGATTATGAAAGCGCCATGAAGATTAGCGAACCACTTAATTATATATGTAATTACATTTACATGTCGCATACACATTTATGTAAAGTGTAAAAAACTTTGAAAACATTGAGCAATTTAAAGCAATAATTGTAAACTTTTTACCTACAGATCCGAAGGAAAAATCACAATCACAAACAAATTGAAGAACCCGAATCAAAGAAATTTGTTGTTCTTACACAAACACATTGGATTGAACAAACAAAAAGCTCATATATATAGATGGATGTGGTATTACATGACAACAATAAAAAGTAATGATGTAAAAGAAAATAAAGAAAAATTAGTTTATGCATAACCAAATGGATATGGACAAAAGTTCCTGATGTAAGATAACATCTCATTCACATTTCTTTTGCATACAAGGTAATACAATTACAATGTTAATTAAGTAAAATATTTTTTAATGCATTCTATATAATTTATGTTAAACTTCATTTGCTATTTTGATCTGTTAAGAGTTATCCACAGTTGGATTTTTCCGTTTAGTTATATTTGGTATTTACCACCCATAGTCATATATCAAATCTTTACTACATAAAATGTAAAAAAGGTCAAAGGTTAAAATGAAAACTTGAAAAATTGAATGTTGAAAGTCAATGTACCCATGCATTTGTAATGTTGAAAGCGTTTGTAATGTTGCAATTTTAGAATGTTGAAATGTTGGCATGCAAACTATGACTTATATGACATGTAAAGGAAAGTATTAAAACTATTGAATGAATTGAATGAAGGCAACGATGGTTGGGCTGTAAATGAAGGAATATAACATTTGCAAAGAAAGTAATAAAGGAAATGCTGAAAAACTTAAACTAATTTACAATGTTGAATTTACAATAATTAAGGAAAATATTGTAATCTTTGTATTCATTCATATGGTTGAAATGAAAACTTGAAACACGGTTTCTAATCTAAGGGCCCGTTTGGTTCGGCGGAATCCTAAGGATTCTGGTGGAATTGGAATCCAATTCCATTTCATAACGTGTTTGGTTGAAAAATTTAAAGAATTTGGAATCTGAATTTCATTCCTTACTGTGTTTGGTTGGCAAACGGAATGGAATGAAATTCCTTCAAAATCCCATATATATGGAATTCAACATTCCATGGCAATATGAGAAGGATTGTTCACAATTCTATGAAATTCATATTATCTTTATCATTGTCATTATTATTATTATTATTATTATTATTATTATTATTATTATTATTATTATTATTATTATTATTATTATTTATTTTATTTATTTATTTATTTTATTATTATTATTATTATTATTATTTTATTATTATTATTATTATTATTTTTATTTTTATTATAAACGATCATTTAATTATTATTATTATTATTAATATTATTATTATTTTTTATAAACAACCATGTTATTAAGATTTAAAATTTGTTATTTATTTAAAATTGAATATAAATTATTATTTATTTAATTTTTTTTATTATTATTATATTTAAAAATTATTATTTTTTAAAATTAAATATAATTTATTTATAGCTTACTTTTTTAATTTATACTTTAAAAATACAATTGTATTTTATATAAAAAAAGTATTTATTTATTAAATAATATTTAGTTAATTAATCTTAAACTAAAATTAAATTTTAAATATTTTAATATAATTGTTTTTTCTCATTTCATTCTTCCAACCAAACATGCGCTAGTATTTGCAGATTTCAATTCCGTCAGATTTTAAATCCTAAGGATTTCAATTTCTAACATTCCATTCCTTCACATTCCAATTCCTTAAACAGATTCCAATTCCGTCAAAAACATTCTGCGAACCAAACGAGCCCTAAGAGTTTAAACTTAAATTATTATTACTAATATATGAAACACTTTATATAGCATTTCTTCTACAGCTAATCATCCTGTATACATAAACTCCTAATATAGGAAACACATTTATATAGCATCTCTTCTAAAGCTAATCGTATATACATATGATTTGTGTAAAGAAAAGAAGAATTTTTGTATTTAATAGTTTCCAAAACATTATCTTATTCTTGACTATATAAACATCATAATCCTCATTTTCATTTTTAACTTGTGGTGATTGTGGTACACCATAGTTAAGCAGAAGTAAATGGAAATTCTTAATTAAAAAAAAATTGTTGATGATGATCTTGAGTTTAGTATATTATATAAACAAATCATTGCCATATTTTTTCTCACTTAGTTTTTTTCAACATGATTGTTTATTTTAGGCGTTTTGGTTTTGACAGGTTTTTTTATTGCTCTATGATAATAGCTTCAATAATATCTGCTTATTTTTATCATCGATGTTCTTTATGCAAATCCCATTATATGTGTAGGTTCCATCCAGCTTGTATCGACACGTATCCTGATTGCACCTTTGATCATGCTGCAAAAGAGATCTATGAACTTGTTCGCGGGAGCACCATCTAGAAATGCATAAATTTGAGGAGTAGTGTCTGCCACCAAGGCTTAAGTGAGATGCCATTTCATTCAATTCACTGTGACACAATTGCCTTTGTTACTAACTCTAACGGCTTCTAGAATTTTAGTAAGCCAAAAACAATATTTTCTCATTAGGTACTATTGCATGTATTACAATGAATGGATCATGAGATGTAGAAGTGCGATGATGTATACGAGTGATACATAAAAAAACAACTTTCAATTCAGTTTTTTGTAGTAAATAAAACATTTCCGTCGATAGCTTATTTGGAGGCGGGATCAAAGCGCAGAAAGGTGTAAGACGGAAGCAAGTACTCGTGTAGTCATGGATCATTATGAATCCAATACATCAACTCATACATTTGATAGCATATACCTCAGTTGTAAAATCATTATAATGTATGAAATTCGTTTTCTGTTGGTTCAAACATCCCTTAATTACTTATGATTTTACCGTGTAGTACAAGATATAGGAGTTCTGCGACTGAAATTAATTAGTTAGTATATAGATCAAACTTGAGACAGTAAAGCAATAATAATTTTTAATATTGAGGTATATAGCTCCATACACATTTACTTATCCAATCAGCATAACGTTTGTTAAAGGGGTCTACCTACCAAATGCTGAAGAACCGAGAAGAGAAATTACTATCTATACTTCTATACTATCTATAAAATAAAAATGATAAATGTTGAAACGTTGAAAATAGTCAAATGTGAGAAAAGTTTGTGAAAGAATTTTGAAACATGTCTTGCCCTCTCTTGCATTTAAGTCCTGTATATAATTTGCCAATGTTTTCAAACCGTCTCTTCGCTTTATTTTGGTTAATTATTCATGCCTTATTAACGCTATAAAATAATATTGTAAGTTTGAAATTTTTTTATTTTTAAAATATATATGTTAATAATGCACAATGGTTTTGCACAACTCATGACGTGTCTTAAAGATGGTAATTGCAGAAAATATTCTACATTCACTCTATAATTAAGTAAACGGTTTTGTTATTTCAAGTAATAGTTTGTATACAATTAATTAATGAATTTAGTACAAGATTAGTTCGATTGCTACATTATTCCTCTTTACTATATAACGAGACCATCATGTAAACGTAACAAACAAATATTAGTTTCACACAGCTATAAGCTTCATATATTCCTTCGTTTCACCTTACACTAGCCAAGTTTGTTGATGGCTTCATAAGTGATCTTAGTGTTGTGAAAGACAATATCATTCTTCAAGGTCGCATTCTAAGACATGGATGAAACCTATGTAAACAAACCTTACATTATTAACATGGAGTTGATAATTATGTATAGCAAAGGTACCTAATATAATTATTTTTGAAATCTATATAATAATTGTGATAACACTTAATCTAATCGTGAATTATGAAAGCCCTCTAAACATTTTTTTATTTAATACTTTACGCGTATCATAATTTTTGAACCATCAACAATGTTGAAAAATTGTGTTTGTTATATTGCATTAAAAATGCACGAAAGTTATTATGTTTTGCATGAATTAATTTTTATTATAATGGGTAGATTAGTTTTTCCGCTTTTTGATGGAATATAACTCGTGTGTATCTTCAACTACTTACTATCACCCGTTTATTGTATTCAGAATGATAAGATGCAAGCAACGGTGAGGAAGGATTTGGTTCCGGGTTTCAAGCATGCACCAAATGAAGGCGTTGCAATCATGATACAAGTGTTTAATCTCGGATAAATTAAACCTATGTATCATTGTTTCAACCCAGCGAAAAGTAGTTTTAACTCGAAAATAATGATAAAAAATGTAAGGCTTTTAAGGTTCTATGCACGGATTTGTATTCCAGCCTTTCAAAATCGCTGAATAGACGTTTTAAATTATTCATACACCATGTTTAAAAAACTCATACAATCTAGAAAAGTATTCACACTTTAATACACCTTTTCTTCAACTAAAAAATGACTATTATAAGAAAGTATTCACACTTTAATATCTTTTTAGCACTATGAAACAAGTCATGCATATAATATATGAAAGTATTCACATTTCAATCTAAGAAAGTATTTGGACATTTAATTTAAAATGATAATACTTTTTATTACAAGTCACAATTTATTCACTTCGGTATGTAGGGTATCGTGCAGTTGTGAAAACATTGGAAGAAAAATAACATGCTAAATATTATTTTGCTACGTCTATCAGCACCTTACACAAAAAATAACTTAACAATTGGAGTTCAAATTTGTATCGGTAAACTATCACTTCAAAACAAATAAAACAATTCTCGGTGCTTTTAGCTTTGCGATGATTATCAATAAAGCTAAAGATCAAACAATTCCAAATGTGGGTGTCTATTTGCCCGATTTTTTTTTTCTCTCGCATGGCTAGCTTTATGTTGTGTTGTCCAGACTCCAGAGGGATATCACGTAGAGCAACAAATGTATTGGTTAAACCAGTCAAAGTGTTCGGTCAAGCACGAATTTACACCTCAAATGTCGTGTATCAAAAAGTTTTACACGACGAGTAATGTGCATTGTTAGTTATTATCTTATAACTGACGTAATGTTTATTTTCAGTTTCACTAAATTTTTTTATATGTTCTTTGATACATGTTAAGAGTTTTTACTAGAGTTGAATTATCACATATTACAACTGTTTGCAATTACATTTTGATCTTTTCACGTTCTATTTTGAACGTTATACGAAACACTTACCACAATATCGCATATCATTAATTGTCAGCCACTAAGAACCGTTGCCGCTAGGCACGGGTACTCGCCTAGTATATTAAATGCTTCCATTAATTTAAGGGAAAAATGTTAAATTATTTTTGTCAGTATGACTCTCACAGAATATTTTAGAGAAGAAACATGTGAGGGGTTGTTTAGTTGGCAAAATATTGATGAAATTCAAAATTTTGAAATTTAAGTTTTTTATTTAGTAAAGTTTAAGTATTTCGAATTTTTATACAAAGTGAACGGAATGTCCATGATCGTTTGGGATCCAAATTTTTGTAAATAGAATTATCTATCATTTGAACTAAAATATTAATAACAACAAAAAATAATAATAGTAATTTTCATGACAAACATTGATACTATATCATGTTAATATACTACTTTACCTCATATACTATATTACATTATATTATGTTATAGTTTGAACATACGCATTTTAATGTGTAATACTTTTCACGAAATGAGCTTTTCGTTTTTTTTTTCTTCAACTAATTTCTAAATAGATAACTGAACACGTAAGCTCACTCGAACCAATACTTTGCGTTATTGATATTGGGCGTTTGTAATGCGTTTTCCCCAAGTTCGAGTCTTCCATTATCTTTTATTTTTTCCGCCATTTATTAATTATCTAAATCTACAAAACAAACTTGAAAGTTGATCAAATTGATCCGACAACCCTTATGCTTTAATAATTTTTGTAAGCTATATTTTTTTATCATTTAAATTTAATTTATGATTTACATCTTCTTTTTATTTTTAGTCCAACAATTGTTTTCTAGACACTTATATCACCTATCTCATAATATAATTAAGGAATTCAAAATTTATTTATTTGGTCGTGTTAGGTTATTGTTACGCTATTATCATTGTATTGTAAGTATACTTGATTTTAATAATATAAGCATTTTGGATTGGTTCAATTTATATTTTTAAATCCTTAAAAGTTTATAAAAATATTCTTATTTTCACTGTTGTCATTGTTATTTATAGCATTCATAATGTAAGAGATATTTACATGATATAAAACATATGTCACATTTGCTAACATAATTACAAATATTCTTATGTTGGATTACCTTTATATCGGATAATTAGGAATTCAACGAACTAAGATACAACTACATAGTTCATTTTGTAATCCTGTGGCCAAGCGGGAAACTACAACTGCCCGTTACTTCACAAATATTACATTTGTTGTGTTTGGAACAAGATTAATAATAAATATAATAAAAGTATATTAGCAAGAATTATTTAACATCATGAAATCCAATTATATTAGCATTTTTATCTTAATTTAATTTTATAATAAAACTTAAAACACATTTAAACATAATTTTTATCTTAATTTAATTTTATAATAAAACTTAAAACACATTTAAACATATATGTTTTAGATAAAAAAATAAATTGTGTAAAAAGCCTTGGTGTTACTATATATATTATTGTGTAAACATTGAGTGAAACTTTATATAAAATGATGAAGTCATAATAAATTTAACATTTTAATTCCAAACAGTTTTATATGGTTACCAAGTTTAAACACCGTCTTATGAATAAACATAATTTTGAACCAAGAGTTAATATATCATTTTTCTTAGCTTTATTTAGTTATAATACAATACATTTAGACACATAATTTTAGGTTAAAATTAAATCAACAATTATGTCACTTTTGAAAAGCATTGACGTTATTGTCTTTACTATTTTTGTGAAGACGGATTTTATAGAAATATTAATATATTACTTGTTATCTTTATTTAGTTTTATGATACATTTCATTTAAACGCATATAATCTAGGTTAAAATAAATAAATATGTCACTCTTGAAAAGAATATTTATTACATATTTTACAAGCTACATATTTGCGCGAAGCTAAAATTTAATTTTTCATATTAATAATGAAAAGTTACATACATATATGAACATTAAAACAATTTTAAGAGAGAGCAATTTTGATGTCATCAATAGGTAGAATCAAACCCATCACAATTCACAATGTTATGTTGATAAATATCATGATGCCATCTATGATTTACTATTACATTTCCAAAAAAATTTATAAAATTACCTATTTAAGCATAATCTTTTCAATAAAAATAATTTTTATACCATTAATATATCATTTACTAACCTTATTAAGCTTTATAATACAATACATTTGAGCACATATATTTTTTTATTTATTAAATTAACAATTATTTCAACCTCAAAAAAACATTGGTGTTAGTGTCTTTATTGTTTGTGTGGACATTGAGTGAAATTTTATATAAATGCTTTTTGAAAAGTATGTTCTGTTTCACAAACTTTTGAACATTTTTATTAAATAAAATAAAGTAATTGTGATGTCCTCAATTGGCAAGGTTAATATCAGTTAAAACAATGATGTCATAAATAAGTTAATTACTCATATCCAAACAATTTTAAATAATTGTAAGATCTAAACAAAATTTTATCAATAAATATAATTCTTAAACCAAATATTAGTATATCAATTAGTATCTTTATTTTGTTTTATAATACAACACCTTCAAACACGTATACTTTAGATTAAAATAAGCAATTGTGTCACTCTTAAATATATGGTTTTTGATAAGACACATTTAAATTTAGTAGTCATTTAAAATTGTTTGAAAAATGAAAAGTAAGTTATTATTATTATTTTTGTGAACGGCAATTATTTAAAAAAAAATAGCTAGCAAAAAGCTGGATAAGACTGCAATATTTTGGTAGAAGCTAGAAAAGTAAGTTATTAATAACATCATTGTTTTTTAACTTATTTTATGCTTGATCTTTAGGTTTACGCATCATTGCTTGTTGATGATTGCAACCAATGAAGAATATCGGTTAAGTCCTTGCAATTTGATGTGCACCGAGAAATAAAAGTATTTCTCGTATCGATTTGGAAGTATTTACCAAGGCTAATTCGATATTAGTTTCATATAAATGATCCATAATGAACGGTTAACAAAGCCTTGAAACAAAATTGTGAATTGTGATTGGTGGATTAAGGTTAGTTTCACCTAATAAAAGTATCACAATTACTTTATTTCATATAGTTAGAAGCTCTATCATTACTCCCTCTATCCTAAAATAATTTTTTTCCGACAAAAAACACACAGTTAAAGAAAAACACAATTATTATTGCTTTCTCTCTTTTATTTTTTGTAGAATGACAAATTTACTTATAACTAATTAATTAATCTTTTCTTTAAACTTTGTAATATTAATTTCAGCCAAGGTTGATATGGTAAACTCGATCAAACTTCCATATCTATTTTTAGTAGTGGATAATTAAATTGGGGCATCCCAAAAAGAAAACATGGACTATAAATTTAGTACGAAGAGAGTATTATCTAATTATAATAGTTAGATATTATCCATTTAGAGGGGAAGGTGTCGTCTCGCCGTGGTCCTACGTGGACGCTCGCCGTCCTTCGCCGTCGTGAGGATCGTCGTTCTGACGACGAAGCAAACGTCTGATAAAGTGAGGGCAACGGATATATAAAAGTTTAATTTTTTTTTAAAAAAAAACCCACCACCCCTATAAAATAACATTCATCTCCACTATTTTTATCATCTTCATCTCCTACATCTTCCATTCTTACTTAACTCAAAAAAAATCTCACAATGTCTCAAAACCCAAATGACGGAGGGTACTTCACAAACTTACTTAACTCAAACCCACCATAATACGGGGGTTCTTCAAACCCGTCTACCCCCTCCTCGACAAATTCCAACCCGTCTCCACAAGAAATTTTTCTTAACCAACAATATCAGTTTCAACAAGGATTCGCAAATTACCCCGGCCGATTTCCATCACCTCAGTTTTTTAACCCGTCACAACCTCCACAGTTTTTTAACCCGTCACAACCTCCACAGTTGCCCCAAATGGAATCACAACCGTCCGGTTCACAATTCAAAGTTCCAAAAGCACGTGAACCGGCAAAAGGTAGGGGAAAAAGACGAAGGCAAAAAAACATGTTGTGGATTTGGACGCAGACGACGACGAAGATGTGGAAGTCATAGCACAGGCAGACAGGAGGAAGTGGAGCAAGTCTGAAGAAAGGTTACTTGCGCAGTGTTGGATAGAAATTTCCCAAGATAGAGATATGGGAAATGACCGTTCCGAAGATTTCTTTTGGAACGACATTCTCGACATGTTCAATACTCAGACCACCGATAACCAGCGTGGCAAGAATATGGTAACTGGTAAATGGTCGAGGATTACGGTGATTGCCAGAAGTTCAACGCTATTTACAAACATCTTCAGCGTCGAAGTGGTGAAAATGACCACGATCATGTCCAGAATGCCAAAGATAGCTTTGCGCAGCGTTATGGTGGGAAGGAGTTTGTGTATGAAAAATGTTGGGAGATTTTGAAAAATTATCCCAAATGGGATTCCGAAGATCCCATTGACATTACATGTCTCGAGGATATATTCGGGCCGGACAGACGACCTCGTCCTGAAAGAGATGGAGGCAAACGAGCCGCAAAGAAACAGAAGTCGACTTCAACGTCGAGCACTGCGAGCTCCGGTGGAAGTCAATCGAGTACTTTTTCGGGACATATATCCGAAATATATGCTCAAAAATCCGACGCTCAAAGGGCTTGTTACGAGGCGAGGCGGGAGAAGGAAAAAACTCTCCAAGAGAAGATCGAGATGGATTTTCTGATGATAGATCCGAATTTGAATCCTGACCCGGTAAAAGCAGAAATCATCCACAAGAGGCAGGAACGTCTAATCAAGAAATATCACCAAAGAGATGACTAGGTTTCGTATTATTAGTATGTGTTGTATTTTTTTTACCCGTGTCGTTTTTTTCTTCTTTTCGTATCGTTTTTATTAGTAAGTGTTGTTTTTTTCTTCTTATTATTAAGTTATGTATTGTATTTTTATTTTGAATGAATTGAATTTAGTTTATTTGGAAAATTGAATAAAAAAATAAAGTGTTAGTGGTGGGCCCCAAATGAAGAGGTTGAGGTTTGTTATGAGTGAGGAGGGGGTTTGTTGTGGTTAGTTGTGAAAAAGTGGGATGCTGATGTGGCGCTGAAGTGGCACTGATGAAGTGACGAAGCCTTGTTATGACACCTTCCGCTCTTATTGACATTAACAAATTTCTCCTAACCTAAAGTCAAGAACATTTATTTCATTCATGGTGACAGATTTCTTCCAAGTATAATTTTTAAAAACAGAAAATTATGCTAAATATTTTTACGGCATCACAGTTTTTTAAGTTTTGATGCATTAGGGTTATAACTTAATGCATCATAGTTATACTTTGAGTTCATCATGGTTAAAACATACTGCGTTATAATTATAAGTTTGGTGCATCATGTTTATAAGCTACTACATCATATTTATAAGTTTGTTGCATCATGATTATAAGCAACTACATCATAGTTATAAGTTTGATGCATCATAGTTAAAATTTTGATTCACTAATATTTATAACTTTAATGCAGCAACTTATAATCGTGATGTACCAAAATATAGTGATGCACTTATAAGATTAAGTATTTGGTTTATCTATGATGTTAAATGACCATAAAGTACTTATTAAACTCATAAGTTAAGGTGTTTATTTAAATATAATTGAGGGTAAAACTGAAAATTGTAATGTGACATGTTATATAAGCTCAACCCATCCTAAAAATGCATAATTTTGTGACTTATCAAAACCTCTTATATAAGCTTATAGGCTCAAATATATAAATTTAGTCAAACATTTAATTTGCACTTATTTTAATCATATAAGCAAATAAATTTATAAGCTCATAATATAATAAGTTTAAACACCCCTTATAGTTTTTCAAATATTTGGATGGCGTGATGGTTTTTTTTATAGTCTTACTAACTTTTTATAATATATACTTTTTCAAAAGGAAAATGATAAGTCTTTCTTACGTATGTTCATTTCAAGTTTTAAACAAAGAATATTTGAAGGGTATGGTGGTTTTTTCATAGTTCTAATAGCTTTTCTTTGTTTATATACTTTTCAAATATTCACTTAAGTTGGTTTTGTTTTATCTTTTAAATTAAGTGAAGCGAAAAAATTGTAACTAATATTAACAATGGCAAGTGTTAATACAAATAAACCGTAAAAACGTTTATTAATATTTTACGATCTCTTTGTGTTTTGTTGATAACAAATATAATGTTATCTTAAGTATAATTATAAGGATACATGTTATTTTTGTAAAGCATTTACTTATAGCCATTTAAATACAAAAATGTAGTAATTAAGTATTTGTTGTAATAGTTTATTAGGATGGGTAAAAACCACAACCCATGGACCATAACCAATGGATCATAACCCATACCCAAGTTGGCTAGATACAATGTATATTTAGATACATTGAATCTAAAGAAAACCCATGGACCAACCCATAACCAAAAAACCCATGGGCAAAGAGGAGCGTCCCACGGATCCCTAGGATTACACTAGACGGATCCCAAGTGGGAGGGATCCGTGGGATCCGGGGAACAGTGGAAGATTTTGCCTATAAATAGAGAGCCATTTCTTCATTCTAACTCACCCCTCTTCTTACTAAATCTCTCAAACACTCTCATTCTCTTCTAACATATAGATCACTTGATCTAGAGAGTTGTTCTTCTTTCTTTCTATTGTGATCCTCATATAGGTCCTTCTCTAAGGCGAGATCACGAGAATTCTACAAGTCATCCAAGCAAGGGGTCCTTGATTGATTTGTCACTCCACAAGATTTCTGTAGCAAGGATCTTGTATTTGATATTTCACATATTTGTTGTGTAATAGTCGTGTTGGTTTGGTCCACCGTGTTACGGACTCGGTATCTAGCTTTGTACCGGAAAAAGGTGTAAGCAATGTTGTGAAGGCTTCTCCGCCAAGTGAAGGAGTTTGTTGACATAGTGCTTGAACTCTCGAGTAGGTGACTCGGGGAGTGGAGTAGGGCAAGGAAGGTGTCCTTGTAGCCGAACCACTATCCATCGGTTGTGTCATTTCTTTCCCTTTGCTTTACTTTATTTACTTGCTTTATCATTAGATCTATACTTTCTCTACATCCATAAGATCTCACATATTAACGAATCTAAAGTTTTTGAAACTAACTTAAAATCGGCAAAACTATTCAACCCCCTCCCCCTTCTAGTTTTCCACAATTGGCATCAAAAGCAAAGTTTATAAAAGTTTTAAAGAAAAATTGTATTTTAAAAACTTTTCGATCACTATGGGTTCTAAAAATTATAAGGAAGGGCAATCTATGCAACGACCACCACTACTTGAAACTAATGGTTTTATATGTTGGAAAAATAGATTCGAAACATATGTGAAATCTAAAGATATTGATCTTTGGTACATTATTGTTGAAGGCGATTTTGAGGCTACCTCAAAAGATGATAAATGGAATGTAGTTAAAATACCTCATGATAAACTAAATGATGAATTGAAGATAAAGCTTTCTAAAAATAGTGAAGCAAAAATGGTTTTATATAATGCTTTACCGAAAAAGGAATTCGAAAGAATTTCTATGCTTAAAACCTCTAAAGAAATTTGAAATTCTTTAGTTGTAACTCATCAAGGCAACCAACAAGTTAAAAATAATAAAATTGATTTATTTGTTCAACAATATGAACAATTTTCAATATAGGATGAGGAAACTATAGATCATCCATTTGCTAACTTTAATACTATTATTACATCTTTACAAGCACTTGATGAATCTTTTTCTAGCTGTAACCATGTTAGGAGATATCTAAGGGCACTTCCATCAAAGTGGAGATCCAAGGTGACGGCGATCGAAGAGTCAAAAGATTTGACAATCCTCACCCTCGATGAACTCATAGGCAACCTAAAATTCTACGAGCTTGTCCTTACTAAAGACTCCGAAGCCTCATAGGTGAAAGAGAAACAAAACTCTCTTGCCCTTAAAGCCAAAAAGGCTTCAAGCGATGAAGAGAACTCCTCTTCGAGTAGTGACGATGAGGAGTACGTTATGGCGGTAAGGGACTTTAAAAAGTTCTTTAGAAGAAAGGGAAGATACATCAAACAACCGTATGGCGATAAGAAAGGCTTTCGGAAAAGCAAAGAAGACGAGAAGCCAAAAGATGATCGTACTTGCTTTAAATGTGGGGACCCAAACCACTTTATTAGTAAGTGTCCCAAACGGGATGATCAAAAGGCGTTCGTGAGTGGCACGTGGGGAATGAGCGACGAGGAGGACGAAGAAATTTGTCTCATGGCAAATGACGAGGTATGTCACGAATACTATAGTAGCTCATCACTTGATGACGACTCATTGCATAATGAATATGACAAACTATGCAATATTAGCTTAAAACTAATTAACAAAAATAAGCTTTTAAAGAGTCAAAACCAACGTTTAGATAAAGAAGCCATAGAATTAAAAGCAAAACTAAAACGTTTAGAAAAGGGTAAAATAGCAAGTGGTGAATGTGAACTTTGCGTTCAACTTCAAACACTAGTTGATCATCTAGATTCTAAAATTGCTAGAATGAGTACGAACACTTTAGATACTATATTAGATAGTGTTAAAACCGGTAACAACCAAAAAGGTTTAGGTATTCAACAACTTGATCCATCAACTAGTGAAAATAAAGAAACAAAATTTGTTAAGGCACTAGAAAAACCAGCCACTGTTGTGGCGGATCCCATGGATCCCTTGAGAAGGGAACCGGCTAGTGTACAGCCAGGGATCCGTGGATCTGCTGTAGCAAACAGTGGTAATAACGTAGCTTCTTCATCTAGAACTGAGTTTGTTATCGTTAATAGGAAGAAACCAATTCATGTCACCACTAGACAGCCACCTCCAAAATATAATCATACTTTTGCAAGAAACAAAGCTCCATCTTTTTCAAAACATAATCCATCTAGGAGACCTAATAACGTTTATCCAAGAAGTAACCATCAAATAGGATGGAACCCAAATATGCAAAATGGTTTTCCTTTTCAAAACTTTGCTCCTTGGAATGCATACTCATCTTATCCATACATGTCTAACATGAATGGAATGTTTAACACTAATGGACCCATGAACAAATGGGGACCAAACTTTTGAGTTTATTATTGTCTTGGGTATGCTTAAAGGTCGACCTAGACCTGGATGAATGGGTCAAGGATAGCGGGTGCACGAGGCACATGACCGGCAATAGAGATCTATTCTCCACATATGAATCCTTCAATGGAGGTAATGTGATGTTTGGAAATAGCAAAAGTAGAATCATCGGTAAAGGTACGATTTCTAACAAATCTCTAACCATTAACGATGTGTGTCACGTAGAAAACCTAAACTTTAACCTCTTAAGTATAGGACAAATATGTGATAAAAAGTGCAATGTACTTTTTACCGAAACCGGTAGTAAGATATTAAAAAATGGCATAACCATAGGAAAAGGAATTAGGAAACATGGAGTCTATGTCATTAAAATCGGTAATGAACCTAAAGACAAACTATGTCTTACCTCTATGGATGATACTTTGACCTTATGGCATCGAAGATTGGGTCACGCCAACATGCGACTTCTTCAATCGCTATCATCCAAAGATCTAGTAAGAGATCTACCTAAGTTAAAATATGAACATCACTTTTGTGATGCTTGTAATGTAGGAAAACAAGTTCATTCTAGTCATAAAGCTAAAAACATGGTGTCTACAACTAGGTGTCTAGAATTACTACATATGGATTTATTTGGTCCATCCGCTATCCAAAGTTATGGAGGCAACTACTACACTTTGGTCATAGTGGATGATTACTCTAGGTATACATGGACAAAATTTTTAAAGAACAAAACGGAAACCTTTAATTATTTTGAAATATTAAGCAAAAAGATCCAAAGACAACTAGGAAGTCCTATAGTGTCTATTAGGACGGATCATGGTAGGGAATTCGATAATGAAGTGCAATTTGGAGCCTTTTGTGACGCTAATGGTATTACTCACAACTTCTCGGCTCCACGCACTCCACAATCGAATGGGGTAGTAGAAAGAAAGAATAGAACCCTACAAGAAATGAGTCGAACCATGCTTAATGAACAATCCATACCTCAAAAGTTTTGGTGTAATGCCGTTGATACTTCAACGTACATACTCAATCGAGTCTTAATTAGACCAATCTTAGGTAAAACTCCATATGAGTTACTCCGAGGCAAAAAGCCTACGTTAAATCACTTTAGAGTCTTTGGAAGCAAATGTTTTATTCTTAACACTAAAGATTACCTTGCAAAATTTGATCCTAAATCAACCGAATGTATCTTTCTAGGTTACTCTCCAAATAGCAAAGCTTACGTCATATTAAACAAAGAAACAATGAAGGTAGAAGAGTCATTAAATATAAAATTTGATGAAAGCCCACCTAAACCCTCTCCACCTCTTGTCGATGACAAGATTGTAGAAAGTGAAGCTATAGTAATAAAGAAAAAGATAAATGAAGAAGAAGAGGCTTTAAATGATGAAGTCATAAACATTAAAGAGTCCAAAGATCACCCCGTAGATAAGGTCATAGGAAAGCTAAACGAAAGAACATTAAGGTCTCAAGTTCAAAACCAAAGTAGCTTGTTTTGTTTCGTTTCAACCATAGAACCTAAGAATACACAAGAAGCCATAAAAGATGAGAGTTGGGTAATGGCTATGCAAGAAGAATTAAATCAATTTTTTATCTAATGATGTTTGGACACTTGTCCCTCCACCTAGTAATCAAACCATAATAGGAACCAAATGGGTTTATAAAAACAAATTAGATGCAAACGGAGTAGTGTCTAGGAACAAGGCTAGACTCGTTGCTCAAGGGTATAACCAACAAGAAGGAATAGACTTTGATGAGACCTATGCCCTCGTGGCTAGATTAGAGTCTATAAGAATACTTCTTGCGTATGCTTGTGCTAATGATCTAAAGCTTTATCAAATGGATGTCAAAAGCGCTTTTCTAAATGGTTTCATTAATGAAGAAGTATATGTAGCTCAACCTCCGGGCTTCATTGATTTTGAAAAACCCAAACATGTGTATAAATTAAAGAAAGCCCTTTATGGTCTTAAACAAGCTCCAAAATCTTGGTATGATAGACTCAAGTCATTTTTAATTAAACACAACTATACCATGGGGTTAGTTGACATCACACTTTTTACTAAGAAAAGAGAGTCACATATAATCATAGTGCAACCATATGTAGATGATATTATATTCGGATCCACTTTTCAAGACATGTGTGATGATTTCTCTAAAATCATGCATGACGAGTTCGAGATGAGTATGATGGGAGAACTTAGTTTCTTTCTTGGTCTACAAATCAAACAAGTAGAAGATGATATCTTCTTTAATCAATCTAAATACATAAAGGAGATGTTAAAGAAATTCGGTCTAGAAGAGTCGAAACCAATTAGGACACCAATTTCATCCGACACGAAACTCACAAAAGATGAAGACAGCGAATCCGTCGATAATACTAAATATCGTGGCATGATAGGTAGTCTTCTCTACCTCACGGCAACTAGGCCGGATATCATGTTTAGTGTTTGCTTATGTGCTAGGTTTCAAGAAGACCCTAAAACATCACACCTAGAAGCCGTAAAAAGGATATTTAGATACATTAAGGGTACAACACAATTAGGATTATGGTATCCTAAGGGCACGGGAGTAGAAACAATTGTATATGAAGATTCTGACCATGCAGGTGATTACGTTGATAGAAAAAGTACAAGTGGGGTATGTACTTTCATGGGATGTTGTTTAACATCTTGGTTTTCTAAGAAACAAACGACACTAGCAATATCAACAACCGAAGCCGAGTACGTCTCCGCCGGCAAAGCATGCCAACAAGCACTATGGATGAAACAAGCGTTAGTCGACTACGACATTCATCTAAGCGACATAGCCATCCTATGTGACAACAAAGGTGCCATCGACTTAAGCAAGAATCCGGTATTGCATTCTCGCACAAAGCATATAGAGATTCGTCATCACTTCTTAAGAGACAATGTTCAAAAGGGGAACATCTCTATTGAGAAGGTAGCATCCGAAGACAACATAGCCGACGTCCTCACCAAACCGTTGAAGTGGGAACAATTCAACCTACTTCGTCTTGGTCTTGGTCTAATGGAACAAACGTCGTAACTTATTTGACTCTACAAGGTATGTAAACACTAGCCTTCTTATTTCACGCACAACTCATAAACAATACGGGAATTCTTAAAACCCAAGATAAGTTTTCCACTTATAGCTTTCTTATTTTTTTTGTTGCAAACACATAACTACATACACATTTTCAAAGAAAACCTCTTTTCAAAATGTTTTCTAAAAGGATGATACCTTCCCGTATCAATTTCACAAAAGCAATTTCTCACGTCCAGGACAAATCGCTTTTTCATTATTAATACAAAGTAAAAACCTGTTTTCATTGCATCCCATGCCTTATGAATGCTAAAGGAGATACATAACTAATATGTATTTTCGGGTACATTCATTTAAGCAACAATGAATTAGGAGCATTGATAAACACTAAATTACGTACTCAAGTACTAAACATGTGTTTTCGGGTTATATCAATAGGATGCTTTCTACTTCTAGTTTATTTTTCTTTTTCTTCTTAGGGGTCGAAATAACCGCAACTCCAAATAGTTTGAATATAGGCACACACTAGGCAAAAATGTTTCCAAAAAGGAAAATTTTGTGCTGCCTGAATCACCAGACCCACGGATCCCAGCTTTCATGCTGGACGGATCCCTCAAGGGAAGGATCCGTGAGACATAAGCTGTTTTTACCTTCTATTTTTCTCACTTTGGATGAAAAATCCACATTTGTTTTATTTTTGGGAGTAAGCTCTTTAATGCTTATGTTCTCATGATCACATGCCTTAAATTCATATCTAATCATTAGATTTTAATCCACATTTTGGGTCAAGCATTCATTACAATGCTTTGTTTTTCTATATATAGAATTTCTATATATAGAACTCCCAAAATGCTTGCATAATCCATCTCATCCTCACAAACACAATACACCATGCCATCCACAAACCCTTTAGATGAATCACCTAGTACAAACAATCATTTCCATGAAACCCAAACCTTTGTACTTCCACCTTCCAAAATACCAAAATCAAACTCTAGGATATCCGCACGGATTAACATCTGATCTTGTTGCTTAGGAAAACCATCATCCTATGGCTCATCACCATCAACTAACTCACCACAACATGCTTCCATTATAGCACCTCCTTCATCACCAACGAGTACACCAACTTCATCACCAAATCATTCACCACCTAAAATCACTCTTTTGGAACTCCTTACGACTCCAACAAGATCTCAACAACCAAAGCAAAAAGAATTAGCCTTTTTGACACCTCCAACTTCTCCAAACACAATATTCAATGATCTTGAAACATCACCACCTTTAGCTCCCATTAAACTTCAAGAACATCTAGGTTCTTTTCCACCAGCACTTTCAATCATTCTGGACTTTGATCCGTATTTTTCTATTTTTCCACCACAACTTCCGCAGCTCACAAATCAAAACAAACCGGAAGATTTCCGTACTCATTACCCACATCACCTACATTGTGAACATTGTGAACATTGCCAATTCACTAGGGAAATTGCAATAGAAGTTAGGGAAGAAATGCGATTCATACTCAACCTCATCCTTGATCGCATCAATACCATTACTCATCCAAACATCCATCCATAACCTTATGCAAGCATGGAAGGAATCATTACTACTATTTTCTATTTTTAGTACTTTTTCTTTTGAAGTCATTTTCAAGAACAAGTCTTGTTCTTATTTTTACATGCTTGTAGGTGGCATAAATACCACTACAATTTATTGTTTTATTACAAGGCCTTGTTTACATACCTTGGCTCCCAATCTTGATTCTCGTCAATCACAAGATTATTTAAGCATGTTACTAACTTTTCTCTTTGTAGGATTTTTTTATTTTTCTTCACTTGACGCCCCAAACTAGGGGGAGCTACCGTCAAGGGGGAGTTAGAGATACGTGGACTAATTTTTCCACACTTTTATTTCTTCCAAGGGTTAACTTTTTGTTTCGACAAAAAGGGGGAGAAGAAGTAAAACTTAGGGGCTTTCAAAACTTACATCTATTCTTAAGTTTTACTCATCATAACATTATGTTTTGTCATCAACAAAAAGGGGGAGATTGTTAATACAAATAAACCGTAAAAACGTTTATTAATATTTTGCGATCTATTTGTGTTTTGTTGATAACAAATATAATGTTATCTTAAGTATAATTATAAGGATACATGTTATTTTTGTAAAGCATTTACTTATAGCAATTTAAATACAAAAATGTAGTAATTAAGCATTTGTTGTAATAGTTTATTGGCTAGATACAATGTATACTTAGATACATTGAATCTAAAGAAAACCCATGGACCAACCCATAACCCATGACCCATAACCAAAAAACCCATGGGCAAAGAGGAGCGTCCCACGGATCCCTAGGATTACACTAGACGGATCCCAAGTGGGAGGGATCCGTGGGATCCGGGGAACAGTGGAAGATTTTGCCTATAAATAGAGAGCCATTTCTTCATTCTACCTCACCCATCTTCTTACTAAATCTCTCAAACACTCTCATTCTCTTCTAACATATAGATCACTTGATCTAGAGAGTTGTTCTTCTTTCTTTCGATTGTGATCCTCATATAGGTCCTTCTCTAAGGCGAGATCACGAGAATTCTACAAGTCATCCAAGCAAGGGGTCCTTGATTGATTTGTCACTCCGCAAGATTTCTGTAGCAAAGATCTTGTATTTGATATTTCACATATTTGTTGTGTAATAGTCGTGTTGGTTTGGTCCACCGTGTTACGGACTCGGTATCTAGCTTTGTACCGGAAAAAGGTGTAAGCAACGTTGTGAAGGCTTCTTCGCCAAGTGAAGGAGTTTGTTGACATATTGCTTGAACTCTCGATTAGGTGACTCGAGGAGTGGAGTAGGGCAAGGAAGGTGTCCTTGTAGCCGAACCACTATACATCGGTTGTGTCATTTCTTTCCCTTTGCTTTACTTTATTTACTTGCTTTATCATTAGATCTATAGTTTCTCTACATCCATAAGATCTCACATATTAACGAATCTAAAGTTTTTGAAACTAACTTAAAATCGGCAAAACTATTCAACCCCTCATTCTAGTTTTCCACAGCAAGTATAATAAGTTTAAGGCGATATATAATTAACTTAATTAATGTAACTAAGTTTAAATTAAATTAAGTATTTACCTTAAACTGATTACTCAAATAGAAATTATATTCGTGAAACAAGATTACCGGATTACGCGAACCATTTAATCTCGATTAACTTAAAACAAGGTTGTTAGCTTTACTATATTGTGAAGATAACGCCTTACACGTGAATTGGACTAAAGACGTAATGTAGTTGCACCCGCATGGACTAATAATGTACACGGTGCAAACTAGTGTTGTAAAGGGCCTTTAAATACCCCTCATGACTCTCTATGAAGGGTGTGTGAAAATAGTGCAGCTTATTCATTTATTCTTATTAATAAAACACATTTTCTTTCACCTTTCTCTTTCTACTTTCTTTCTCGAAAATTCATCATGTTTCAAGCTTTCTTTGATCAACCTCGACCTCCCAAATGGTGTTTCTTGATGATTACAAGTGAGAGCCTAATCATGAGTGTGTGAATTTGGTATTCACAAGTTTTTCGAATTCGGTATTCGTGAGTTTTTTCTAAATTCGGTGTTCGTGAGTTTTTCCGAATTCGGTATGGGTAAGTTTTTCTGAATTCGGTATGGGTGAATTAGGAATCGAATTCAGTATGGGTGATTTAGGAACCGAATTTGGTATTGGTGAATTAGGAAAAAAATTCAGTATGGTTTAAGTGACATCGATCACCGGAACAGGGGTTATATACAACATTAGGGTTTATATACCAAACACCAAAATTGTTTCACTATTATCACCACTTAAACTTTAACCCTAAAATCAAAATGCATCATAAACAAACATTCATCACACATCAACCTCGTGAACAATCCTTATCAAGATTCACGTCAAATGACAGCGGCTAGTACGTTTTTTTTTGTGACTACGGAGTTTTTGTACGATATTGCTTATTAGAGTTTGAAGTTCATTTCACGGGCACATGTACTTATTTATCTCAAAGTCTAAACGATGGTTGGATGCATAAATTTTAGAGATACTTGTTTGGGCAGCCATTCATAGTGATTAACACTTGACTATCTATTTATACTTGATGTTAGGGGTTACGTTGTAGTGCTCACAGTGTATAGCTATCACTTTAAGGAGTTATTTTATAATGCTCAGTGTCATACGAAGTTGTGGATAGTTCAAGAGGTAAATCAAACATATACTTTTAAGATTGGGTGTATTGTATTCAGTGTTTCGGACTGTTAGACGGACAAAATCACTTCACCATTCTTAGTCACACTATAGTACAAGCTTAAATCACATGGATGGGGGATTCTACTTCATTCACAAGTTGGTTATATTGGGTTATCTCCATATGTGGTCAATTACTGGCTGATTAAATTTTGAAGAGACTTGTAGGTTGAAGAGAATAGATGAGATTGTAAAGAGAGTCATAGATCAACATATAACTCATTGGGAATTGTATTGGGAGAAGTAATGTATTCAAGTTGATGTTAAAGTATGTAAACCACATTATGATGATTCCGATAACTCGAAACCATCATGAGGGAGAAATTGTGTACTTAGGGTTTTATCGGGTCAATGAATAAGGGTTAGGCATATACACCTTTGATTTTTGAGGTAGGTTAGCCGGGTATTATGGTTTCATCTTCCACAATTGGGTTGCTTGAGGGAAATGTGCTATGTGATAAGGGTATATCATGCTTATTTACGAACTTAGATGCATTCTATATAAGTTATGTTGATATGATGATCCCCGAACAAACAACCATGAAGAAGTTACAACTAGCAGTCTATGATCCTTATTCAGTTGTGCTGATTTAGACTGTTGATATTTTGGGCAGATTCGAAATAAAACTTCTTCAAGCACCAAAGTATTTATCATAACGGGTTGTCAGTCCAGGAGGGAGCAATGTAAAAGAAGAAGGTTCGCTAGTTAGGAGGGAGTAATAATCTAACTAGATCATTATAGTGGTTCTTCTGCAAGTAACACAAGCAAGCTGAGGAGGATACGAGAAGATTGAGCTGTGAATAGTCCTCAGAGGATACTTGAATGCTACAACATTATTATTTATGTTGATTTTACTTGTTAGGAATCATTGTAACCAATTCACGTTGACGCTATCTTGGAGGGAGATTGTTAGCTTTGTAATTTTGTGAAGATAACGTCTTACATGTGAATTGGACTAGAGACATAATGTAGTTGCACCCGCAGGGACTAATAATGTTCACGGAGCAAATTAGTGTTGTAAAGGGCCTATAAATACCCCTCATGACTTTCCATCAGGTGTGTGAAAAAATAGTGTAGCTTATTCATTTGCTCTTATTAATAAAACACATTTTCTTTCACCTTTATCTCTCTACTCTCTCTCTCTATATATATTTTATCACGTTTCAAGCTTGCTTTGACCAACCTCGACCTCCTGAATGGTGTTTCTTGACGATTGCAAAGATTGATAGTGTCACGATGTGAATAATCGAAGTTAAATGATCATTTAATTGGATAAATCAAGTTTTTACATTACTATTACACCTAGTGAGTAAAATTGAGAGATGGGATTACAAGATACTTTTTTACTTTATAAATCAATAGTTGTCATCCTATCAAAACGCATGGGCATAAAAGACTTTTACAGTCATTATTGGAAGAGGACATATTTATTTTCATATAAGTTAAAACGATAATGTGGACAACTAAAACTATACTGAGAACGTATCAATATCAGTAGTTTATAGATAGATGAGAATCTCATTTATTTATAAGTTAAAAAATTTAAACGAGCTTCGAACTCGACCTCGAACAACAAAAGAAAGTTCGAATATAAGTTCGGGCTAATTTATAAATATTTATTCGAGCTCGAGCCAGGTAGTTATTAAACGAGCCTAGCTCATTTAGGCTGAAACTCAACTTGATTCTGATTGTTTACATTTTTAGATGAGATCAATTTCAACAATACATGTGTTGCCAATCTGCAATGCAAAATCATGGGAGAAATGAAACAAAAAATGATTTTGTAGACTATATTAATTTTATTTGTTATTAAGTTCATAAGCTCAAGCAGATTCACTTCTAAAAACAAAAATATTTAAAATGTGAGCTCATAAGTATATCAGGAAGTGTTTGGTTGGAGGGTTTTTAATGAAGGGAATGGTATTGAATCCATTCAAGTTGTCTTTTTATATTGAAATTGGTTTGACAAAACCCATAACTCCAGGGTTTTAGTGAAATGGCCTAACAAGGTTGGTTTTAGAAAATCATAGAATCCATTCAATGCTTTTCAGGTTGTTTGCTATATAGAAATTGGTTTGACAAAACCCATAACTCGAGGGTTTAGTGAAACGGCCTGACAATGTTGGTTTTAGAAAAGCATCCCCCCTCCCCACCCCTTACATTACTTCATAATACGTTATAGAGGAAATGAAAGAAACAATATGTTTCTTCACCACATAATCATAAATTCAGAGCCCATTTTCTAAATTTATCATCACCCTTAACTTATCTTTCACTATTGTTCAATGGCTTCCTCTACAAGGTCGTCGTCATTGCTCAGCGGCTTCATTTTTTTTTTTTTTTTTTTTATGTTTAAAGGCATGATGAATAAGATGATTGTTAATACAAATAAATCGTAAAAACGTTTATTAATATTTTGCGATCTCTTTGTGTTTTATTGATAACAAATATAATGTTATCTTAAGTATAATTATAAGGATACATGTTATTTTTGTAAAGCATTTACATATAGCAATTTAAATAAAAAAATGTAGTAATTAAGCATTTGTTGTAATAGTTTATTAGGATGGGTAAAAACCATAACCCATGGACCATAACCCATGGATCTTAACCCATACCCAAGTTGGCTAGATACAATGTATACTTAGATACATTGAATCTAAAGAAAACCCATGGGCCAACCCATAACCCATGACCCATAACCAAAAAACCCATGGGCAAAGGGGAGCGTTCCACGGATCCCTAGGATTACACTAGACGGATCCCAAGTGGAAGGGATCCATGGGATCCGGGGAACAGTGGAAGATTTTGCCTATAAATAAAGAGCCATTTCTTCATTCTAACTCACCCCTCTTCTTACTAAATCTATCAAACACTCTCATTCTCTTCTAACATATAGATCACTTAATCTAGAGAGTTGTTCTTCTTTCTTTCTATTGTGATCCTCATATAGGTCCTTCTCTAAGGAGAGATCACGAGCATTCTACAAGTCATCCAAGCAAGGGGTCCTTGATTGATTTGTCACTCCGCAAGATTTCTGTAGCAAAGATCTTGTATTTGATATTTCACATATTTGTTGTGTAATAGTCGTGTTGGTTTGGTCCACCGTGCTACGGACTCGGTATCTAGCTTTGTACCGGAAAAAGTGTAAGCAACGTTGTGAAGGCTTCTCCGCCAAGTGAAGGAGTTTGTTGACATAGTGCTTGAACTCTCGAGTAGGTGACTCGGGGAGTGGAGTAGGGCAAGGAAGGTGTCCTTGTAGCCGAACCACTATACATCGGTTGTGTCTTTTCTTTCCCTTCGCTTTACTTTATCTATTTTCTTTATCATTAGATCTATACTTTCTCTACATCCATAAGATCTCACATATTAACGAATCTAAATTTTTTGAAACTAACTTAAAATCGGCAAAACTATTCAACCCCCCCCCTTCTAGTTTTCTACAATGATGACATAGCTTCCTTATCACTCTTTTGTTTTGGTTGGTTTCCGAAAATGTTGTATATCCGTCAAGTTATAGGTGCGTCGCGTTAGCTTTTATCTTATAACATTCTTATAACACAAAACCTAAAAAACACCCCTCCCCGGTACAACTATAGAGGAAATAAAAGAAACAATCTCTCTCTTCACCAAATAAACATAAATTCAAAACCTATTTTCCAGATTTATCATCAACCTTAACCTCTCTTTCACCCTTGTTTAACGGCTTCCTCTACAAGACCATCCTCATTACTCCTCGGCTTCACTCCTTTTCTTCTTTTTTATTTATTATTATTATTATTTTTTATTTTAAAAGGCAAGATGAATAAGATGATGACATAGCTTCCTTTTCACTTTTTTTTTGTTGGTTTCCATAAATGTTGTATATCCGTCAAGTTATAGGCGCACGGTATTAGTTTTTATCCTATAACATTCTTATAACAAAAAACCTCAAAAATAACCCTCCCCGATACAACCCACTTCATAATAAATTATAGAGGAACTGAAAGAAACAATATCTCTCTTTACCACATAATCATAAATTCAGAACCCATTTTCCAGGATTTACCATCACCCTTAACATCTATTTCACCCTTGTTCAGTGGCTTCCTCTACAAGGCCGTCGTCACTACACCCCGACTTCATTTTTTTTTATGTTAAAAGGCATGATGAATAAGATTATGACATAGCTTCCTTTTCCCTTTTTTGTTTTGGTTGGTTTCCATAAATGTTGTATATCCGTCAAGTTATAGGCGCACGGTATTAGTTTTTATCCTATAACATTCTTATAACAAAAAACCTCAAAAATAACCCTCCCCGATACAACCCACTTCATAATAAATTATAGAGGAACTGAAAGAAACAATATCTCTCTTTACCACATAATCATAAATTCAGAACCCATTTTCCAGGATTTACCATCACCCTTAACATCTATTTCACCCTTGTTCAGTGGCTTCCTCTACAAGGCCGTCGTCACTACACCCCGACTTCATTTTTTTTATGTTAAAAGGCATGATGAATAAGATTATGACATAGCTTCCTTTTCCCTTTTTTGTTTTGGTTGGTTTCTAGAAACATTGTATATCCATCAAGTTATAGGCGTGCCAAGTCAGCTTGTATCCTATAACATTCTTATAACACAAAACCTCAAAAACACCCCTCCCCATTACTACCCAGGTTATAGGTAAAGTGGGTCCAGTTTTTATTTTTCTTTTTCATTTTCTATTAAACAGACACATTTCATTAAATTAAAATTGAAATTACAATACATAAAAAATATCTTGAATAATTAAATTACAATAAATACAAAAAACTACATTCCATTTTTCTCTAGATATCATTGCGAAAGGTAATCCGCAAGATCATGTCGAATGTCGTTATGCATATATTTTTCATGTATTCCCTTTGTTCCCTTCGATGTATATCGCATCTCTCGAATACGTTGTATATTAGCCGCATGACTAACATATATCTTGTTAAATTTACTTATTTGAATATTTTGATCTTTTAGTATCTTGTTATGCAATATGAAGTAACAATACATAATTCTACGTATCCGGTTCACTTAATAAGGACGTGTTTGTTGTGCTATAATCCCCCAACGACCTTGTAGAACACCAAATGCTTGTTTTACATCCTTTCTTGCACTTTATTGAGCCCTTTCATTATTCAAATCAGGTTGGTCTCGTGCAGTAGTATATGTTTTGACAAATGCATACCAAGAGGGATAAATACCACGAGCTAGGTAATAACCGTTTATATATGTTTTACCAATCATCGTATACATAACATCTGGAGCAACATCGTTAACGTGGTTGTCAAACAAATTTGAACGATATAGCACGCTAAGGTAATTATTTGACCCCACTGTATTAAAGAATGCATGCCAAATCCATAAACCGTGTGATGCAGCAACTTCAAGCATTATAGTTGGGTATTTGTGATCCCCCCTCCTTTTAAATTTCCCTTTGTAACTATTCGGGCAATTCCTCCATTCCCAATATATACAATATATATTATAATGCATATCCAGGAAACCAAGATAATTTTCGTGTTTTTCATATAAACTCAAAATGTTATTAGGAGATGGTTATCTTAAATAATCCTTCGAGTATAAATCTCATATACATTTAGTAAAATTTCCCAAACTATCACGACTACAATGTTACCCAATTTGCAAATACTCATTAAAAGCATCAGGGGTTGACCCATACGCCAATTGTCATATGACGGGCGTGCATTTCATTATATAACTAATACTTATTCTAAGTGTCGCATTATAATGTGACCTAAAAAAATAAAAATTTCTCTAGAATAGGTTAAACATTATAGTTAGTGATACATTCAAGTATCTCCAAAAACAGTTTTGAACTCATTCGGAATCGTCGCCTAAAATTCCTCTAGGGGTAATTTGGGTTATAGCCAAAATAATCTTCCAATAGACGTTGTTCGGCCCCTACATAATCCCGACGTATGCTCTTACGAGTCCTTGAACTAGTCGTTCCGTGTTGGGTCTGACAAACTGTTCCAATTGTCTTTGCCATGTATTTAAACATAAAATAGCCTAATCCACCTTCTGAAGGTCAGTTAGCATCAAGTCTCTGATAACGGTCAGAGAGTATGTCACTTCATAACTATCAGAGTGAACCTGATAGCTATCATAAGTGATATACTCCCTAAGAGTTATCAGAGAACATGTCTCTCTGATTATTATTCAGAAGACGACTCACTGATAAAGAAATCAGTGAGTCTTGTATAAAGCTCAAAACGCCTGAATGGCTTTAGGGAAGTCGAAGACCAACTGAAGAAAATATCTCACAAACTAATGCGGTGTCAGGGAACAACAAACTCAGAATGTATGGGGGAGAAACTTCTTTTAGAAGATAAGATCAAGTACTTATCGATATATGTGAAACAGGCATTGGAACTATAAGTAGTAAAATCAGAAAAGCTGAAAGTACGCTTCCGACTAGCTACTAGACATGTGCCTATCTATAGCAAGTGGACAACTCACTATGCAACCCAAATGCAACCACTGTTTCCCCTTCTATATAAACACTCGGTTGTAATCAAGTTAAGTAGAGATTCCTACAAAATAAATAATACAAAGTATTATGGTTAGAATCCTCCTCTCCAGGAAACAACAAAGCAGGTAGCAGTCTTTTGTTGCTTGACATTGCAGAATTTTATTTGTAAACTCGGGGGTAGTTTTTCGTAGGCTATTCCTTGTAAATCTTTGATTCATTGATTATAAGATTTAGAAAAGTTGAAAAAATCCAAATGGTGATATTAGCATATATGTCTGTGTCATTCTCAAGCAAACCCAACCTCATCCATGTTGATGTTCATCAGTTTTCCTCACTTGCTAAAACTGTTGTTCATATCACTCATGGTTTGCATAAATGAGTGTGCGCGAAAAAGCGGGACCCAACATGTAGTATCAGAGCATATGGGTTTTTATTAATCTAGAATCGTTCTTGATTGGCTGCTGAAGATATAGCAGTTCTTGAATAACGGCTAACAACACTTAAACCCTGTCCTCACTAACTCCCCACCAAGAACACCCCCCTCATAATTTCCTTCACCTTTATATCTACAGAATTGAGCGCTTTTATGCCATATTTAGTAGAACTTAGCTACTACATTAGGTATTTCCATACTCTTTTGGGGAGCAAATGGTCCAAAAATGCTTCTGCTTCAGCTCATTCAAGCACACTTATGCGCATAACTGTCATGCAAACATCTTCGTTTAGAAAGATCTTGCATCACTACATGTGATAGACACACATGCTATAAGTGTGAAAATAATTGTCAATGGCGGCTATCAAATAGCAACCAACAGAAGGAAAAGGAAGTATCAGGCCATACATGAAGGGTCAAAGGCGGCTAATGATGGAGTATTAGGGGAAGGAGAGGGATCAGTTTTCAGTGAAGATAAATCAGGACCATCGAGGAATGTTAAGTAAACAAAACAATCCCTGATCCATAAAGAAACTTTACTAAGAAAACATCAACAACAAAGCTCCAGCTTACATGAAAATACCAAAAAGTGCTTGTTGTTGTAACCATTGATGTGAGTAGAAGCCTCTATACTCAATCACATCTAAATAAGTTGGGGTATTCTCATCCTTAAACGACAAAAGATTTTTAGGTAGGATATGTTGACCCTACAATCTCTTATTTGCATAGGATAGCCTATTAATTAATGTTGAACCAAAATATCTCAGGATCTCTGACAAAAGAAGATCTAAACAAAAACATGGTCAACAACAATGAGGACTCTTAACATAACTAAATTGTTATTTCTCCTCGTTGTAACATCAGAAGTATCAACTCTATAATGTAATATCATTTGTACTTTCTGACGCAAAATCAGTACGTAAGAAGAAGCCGTTATGTTAACTTATTACTGATAATTAATCTATTTGTATATTCAAATAGGGGGAGATTGTTGGGTCTGACAAACCGACCCAATTGTCTCTGACATTTATTTAAACATAAAATAGCCTAATACATCTTCTAAAGGTCAGTGAGCATGAAGTCTCTGATAACGGTCAGAGAGTATGTCACTTCATAATAATCAAAGTGAACCTGATAGTTATCAGAAGTGATATACTCCCTAAGAGTTATCAGAGAACATGTCTCTCTGATTGTTATTCAGAAGATGACTCACTGATAAAGAAATCAGTGAGTGTTGTAAAAAGCTCAAAACGCCCGAATGACTTCAAGGAAGTCAAAGACCAACTAAAGAAAATATCTCACAAACTGATGCAGTGCCACAAAGTGTTTTAAAAAGAGCTAAAAGTAACACCAATGTCACTGAGATCGGACAAATGTCTCAGTGACTCTGAAGACTTGATTCTGGATTACATCAACAAACTCAGAATGTATTGGAGAGAAACTTTTTTTAGAAGATAAGATCAAGTACTTATCGATTTATATGTGAAACAAGCATTGGAACTATAAATTGTCAAATCAGGAAAGCTGGAAGTACGCTTCAGACTAGCTACTAGGCATGTACCTATCTATAGCAAGTGGAAACTTACTATGCAACCCAAATACAACCACTATTCCTCCTCCTATATAAACACTCGGTAGCCAAGTTAAGTAAAGATTCCTACAAAGTATGATGGTTAGAATCATCCTCTCTAGGAAACGACAAAGTAGCTAGCAGTCTTTTGTTGTTTGACATTGGAGAGTTTTATTGGTCAAATCGGGGGTACTTTTCCGTAGGCTATTCCTTTTAAATCTTTGATTCATTGATAATAAGATTTAGAAAAGTTAAAAAAAATTCAAATGGTGTTATTAGCATTTTTGTCCAACCTCATCCATGTTGATGCTCATCAGTTTTTCTCATTTGCTAAAACTGTTGATCATGTCACTCATGGTTTGCATGAACGAGTATGCACAAAAAAGCAGGTTCCAACATTCCGTCGTCATTAAAAGATAAAAAGTGTTTATTGTAATCGTACAACTTTAACAATTTGTTGGCGTTTTCTTCGTCAAAATAACTCATATTGAAAGTGCATATGTGATAGTATATAATTTTCAGAAAAAGTGAAGTGTTTTTGGTTGTTTTGATGATAAATGGAGATATTTAAAACAATATTTTAGCCGTTGTATATGAATATTTCATTTAGAATATCTTTTAGGAAAAAAAACCAAATACGGTTGTTATAGGCACAACGTGGTGCTTATAACGCACCTCTAACGCACTAAAGGTGTAGCATGACACTGTTATAGACATATGGGTACCAAATTATGCCTATAAACGAGTCTATAAAATGTTGCACCGAACACTCTAATTCCTAAGAATGTTTAGATAGACAACATGTGAGTTTAATTAACAAGTTACAAGTCTAGCTAAACCTAAGTAGAAGGAATAGACGTGTCATCAAGTGTAAACATCACTATGTATTATTGTCTTTATAGGATCTATCAAATTAAACCCTAAACGTTTCTCTCTGGCGACTAAAAGCGACTCCATCCTACGAATCCCTTAATCGATCTTCAATCCTTTTAATTCTTTAATCTACTCACTCGTGGGTCGGTTATAATTAATTGGGTACCTCTAGCGTGGGTCGGTGAGATTTAATTTACATATTCTTGCTTTTTTTCTTCTGTTTTGAGTTTGGTTTTATTAGGAGCATGATCAATTCCTTTATCCTAATATAATGTCAACGTTGGTTGTCATCTTGTGCATGGTATACTCTTCTTTTGGTTACCTGATTGGTTGATCAATTGATATTTATTCTTTGATCAAGTGGTCTGGTGATATTTATTCTTCCATGCACTTTGTGTTTAGGATTGATATGTGACGATTACAACACACTTTGCGTCTAAAACCCTAACTTTAGGTTAGGGTTTTTGATCGCTTCCGAACCGTCAAGTTTTATCACACAAGCTAACCACTTGTGAATGGTCAACCGTAATAAACTTCAAACAGCTCAGAAACAATGCAATGAAGATCTAGAGGAGTATAGTGTTTCCCCAGGTCGTTAAGTCCCAACGAGCTGTGCACTGAATAATCAAACGAATAGTGATCGGGTAAATTTGAACGGGAAAAGGTTTGTGAATTTGAATAATTATACCTAAAGAAAAAGTTTATAAATTACAAGGGCTTAAATGCAAATTAAAGAAAATTAAAAAGATAAATTATATTAAATAAACGCTATCACTATTTTTAAAATCTGATGTTTTGATTTTTCTTTTATAAATTTAAATTAAAAACTACGTAACGTACAAAAGAAAATGTGGAATTGAAACAGTATTAATCCTAAAAATATTAAAATGACATTTTTACAAACCTAATGATAAGAGAAAATTTTGAGAAAAAGAAAATTATTTTTATGACTATTTATTTAATTATTATTAATTAAAAACTATTTTTACCTATTTAATAATACCCTAAAATATAAGAAAATATGAAATAAAGCTAGAAAAGTGAACTTATGACTTAGAAAAATCTAAAATAACTAAAGAGAATTTTCAAAACTAATTTTGTATTTTTATGATTATTTTTCTATTTTCTATGAATTAAAAACTATTTAAAACTAATTAAATTGCTAGAAATTACAAATTTAACTAAGAAAATTTTGGAAAAATTACTTTTTTGCTTTTTATATTTATCTTAACCTAGGAAAAATGAAAACTTATTTTTTTGAAACTTTTCTGATTTATTTGTATTAAAAGCTAATTAAAATTGCTTAAAGACTGTTTTAAATGAGGAAAAATAGCAAACAGTGCTGGAAAATTATGAAAAATTCAGGAAAAGTCTAAAATTATATTATAAGTCTATGAAAAATATAAAAACAATAGCTTATGTGTGAGAATATGAAGCTGCAGTGAAAAGTACTTATAAATAAGCACTTGGAATAAACTAATGAACACAAAAAGCTGCCAACCTATCACAGAAGCTATAATAAGCTAAAACTACTAGAAATGAGCTAATTCCAACTAATCTATACTACTGAAATGCAAACTACAAAGATTTGGTGATTTAAAAACTCAAGTGCCAAAACAGTTTTTCTCCTAACTTCTAGCTTAGGCACAAGCTCATTTAATAAGCCAATGTGAAAAATAAAACTGGAGACCTCAAGTCCACCAGCTTAACTACCTCTAAACCAAGTTTCAGACCCTAAGGATCTAAAACCAAACCTATGCAAGGGCTGCAAGGTGCCTGTCTCACACTCAGTGTATGCAGTGTGCACAGGGCACTTTTGACCCACTAGACAAGCTAATTTGAAGCTTGTAAAAAATTACAAAAAATCTACAAAAATCATATTTCAATTCTTGACCAATTCAAGTTGTTAAGTCCAAAGTTTTAATGATATTGACCCAGAACTGAACATATGAAAATTACACAAAGTTTTGCCAAAACTGCATTTTCACATTTTTGACTATCTAAGCAGTTTTGATACTTTGACTTTTGTGAGATTTGAGCTTAAGTTGTTAACTGATTATGATATTTTATAGTAAAATGGAACTGATGCAAGCTACTCTAATGATATCTAAACAAAAATCAAGCTTTTGATCTCACAAATTTCTAACAGTCATGAGATTAGAACAGATCATAGATGATTTTGACTTTTAATGTTTTAGAATGCAATTTAACCACTGAATTGACTATAACTAACCTATTAAAGACTGATGCAAAAGATTTCAACTAGTTACTAACCCTCTAACTGAGTGAAACTGCTTGTGCCAAACACCACTTTAGCTAACTGAATTGAACTTTTAACTAGTCTACCTACTGAGTTAGCTTAAGCTAACACTGAAACTGAATCAATGTAATCTATCAACAGCTTAATGAACAGATAGCAGCTAATCCTAACCACAGATTCAAACACAAGCAGATTATGCAAACTGAATTAGAAATGGAAAGAAGACAAAAACTCACAAGTGTCCCAGCTTATTTTGCAGCTTAAACCAGAACCAACCTACACTATTCTAATCCAATCCAACCCCAAATCAGCTCTGCATCAACCCATATCATATCCATTTCCAGATGAGCTCAGTTTGACTTTTGTTGACCAACATGATATATTGCTTAAAACTGATTTATAAGCTTACCAAAAGCTATGGACAACTTAAGTAAGCTTATTAGGATTTAAAAATAAACTACTAGAAGCTTGAATGTAAGAGCTTGAAACTGATTTTTTTAACAGTGAACATGAAAACATGAAATATTGATATAACCTTGAATTGATACTTGAAAATAGTTTCAATACACTGGAACAACTTAGTTTGATACAATAAAACTTGAAATTACAACTTAGAACCTATTTAAGACATGGAAAGTTTAAAACGACATACATATGAAATTAAAAACTAAGTACTACTTTCTCTTGCTTCTCTTTCTTCTTTTTATACACCAAAACTGCTCCCACTTGTATTCTGAGCAAATCCCACTTGCATTTGCAGCCATTGGATCACTTGAGGTCATATTGGCCATTGATGAGATTTTTGGCGGGAAAGCTAATATAGCAACTGGGGGTAGTTTGAGTGCAAGGGGGGGAAGGCATTAAATGCATTTTGTTGTTTGGTGTTGAGGTGGAGTGATAAGGGTGTGGGATTGAGCTGGAGGCATGGGAGAAGAGCTGGTGTTGCAGAGCAGTTGGGAGGAAGACAGTGGGGAGGGAAAAAGGGTAGGCGGGGTTTGACTTATTTGACTGGGGGAGGTTATATTGGACAGGGTCAAAAACAGGGGGGTCAAAGGTAGTTTGGCAGGGGTCCAAAGGTCCAAGGGGTTCAAGGGTTTAGTTTGTTTAATAACAAGGACCATTTTGTAATTTCTGATTCTTGAGGGACCAAATCTGCCAATTTCTCAAAGTTGTTTCAAGGGTCACTTTTGCCAAGTTTCAATAGTACAAGGACCATAATAGACATTTTCAAACTTCTAAGGACTATTTTTGCCAAATTTTGAAACTTGAAGGACCAAACTTGTAATTTCTCAAAACTTTTGACATTTTTCACCAAAGGACTAATTATGACAAGTTATGATTTTAAAAGGACCTTTGGTGACTTTTCTTTTAAAATAAGTGCTCGGGGACTATTTTTGACAAGATTTGAAAGTCGGGGGACTGAAACTGCCAATTATGCAAACTTAGCTCATTTTTCATCTGATTTTAAACATTTTGCATCTGAAACATATAAAATACAATTTTGAGATATTTTCAGTATTTTGATGCATTTCTGAGCGTTTTTAAGTGTTTTGCAGTTCAGATTTGACCAAAAATGATGAGTATTTACACACTCATCAGTTTTCTTTTTGTACTTGCTACTGCTGGTTGCTTCGAGATTGGTACTAGTCGTCTGGTTTGCTGTGGTTTGTGGGTTGAGAGATGGAAAAAGGGTTCTTTAACAAAAATAGTGCTTCGAAAGGATCGAGTGCTGGTAAAACTTTGGGTGGAAGTGAAGTTACGAGTAGAGGGTCATCTTCTAGCTTGGTCGATCAAGCTAGGATTAATCAGGATCTTATGAGTAGTATTAAGGATAGGTCGTCTAACATGCAAACTGAATCTTTCCCAACTATTCCGGATCAGAATGCTCATGTGTCTGAATCGCAAATGCCAATGGCAGTTCCTAATTTGGTGAATAGTGGCATGCTTTCAAGTGGAGCTGCTCATTCGGAGGCGTCAAGTCCTGGTACGTTAGACATGTCTACACCTCATGTTACATGTGTTGGTTCCGTCACTACTGATGTAACACGAGATGGTACGAATATTACTACTAGTGATGCTATTGGTGGAGATGGTGGTGTTACATTGGAACAGTCTGATGGTGTGTCGCCTGATCATGATACGGTTGCTAAGGATCCTACATCTAGTGAAGCTATTAAGGTTAATGATGTGACTAGTCAATCAGATGGTATTGATCAGGTGGTATTGGATGCTTGTAAGAATTTTGAGGAAGTAATACGTGAAGTTAAATTAAAGAATGCGGAGAATGCTATGTCGAGTTGTAGTGGTCTACAAACGGCTCCTAAAGCTTCTGTAACTAGCCCTAGTGTGCACATGTCCTTTGCTAATGTCTTAAGTCCGGAACATGTCACTAGGAAGGTTAACTTTCGACCTTTGGTTAATGAGAATCGTATTGAAAATCATGACACTTTGTTACCAAAGGCTTTTATGGAGAGTGTTTTAAACCAGTATGATAATACTCTCGTTGGTTTCTTTGTTGGCAAGAATATTGCCTTCCCGGTTGTTCAAAACTATGTCACAAATACGTGGTGTAAGTTTGGTTTGAAGAAGCTTATGAAAAATGATGTGGGTGTTTTCCTCTTTAAGTTCGATTCTAAAGAGGGCGTGGATAATGTGCTTCAGCGGGGCCCTTGGTTAATCCGTAACTCGCCTCTCATTCTTAACAAATGGACTCCTGATGTGTCGCTAACCAAAAGTGAGGTAACTAACGTTCCAGTGTGGATTAAATTACATAATGTGCCTTTACTTGCATATTCTAAAGATGGCTTGAGCTTGATAGCTACACAAGTTGGGAAACCGATTATGTTAGATGCTTTCACAAGCTCAATGTGTGTTGATTCATGTGGGGACGTATTAGCTTTGCTCGTGCTTTAGTGGAATTATCATCGGCTTCTGAATTAAAACATGAAGTTACTATGGCTATCCCTAAAAAAGATGATAGTGGTTTTATTACAACATGCATCAAGGTTGAGTATGAATGGAAGCCTCCTCATTGTGAGGAGTGTAAAGTGTTTGGCCATGACCATACCAGTTGTCCTAAATATGTTAAGGAGGTGGTTCGTAGTGACATTAATGTGGCTGCGAAAGCTTCTAATATTTTGGAGAAGACGGATGATGGTTTCAATGAGGTACATAATCGTAAGGCTAAAGGGAAAAAGGTTGGGGTTCAAATGCCTTAGAAACAGCCATCTCGTGGTATTGATGTGGGTAAAGGGGCTAAGTTTAAGCCTTCTAAGCCTAAGCAGGTGTATGTAGCTGTGTCGAAGAAGCCAGATGCTAATAAGGAGAAAATTAATAATGAGGCAAGTACGAGTGGGACGACAGTTGCTACATCAAACCCATTTGATGGTCTTGCTATGGATGATACTGATGAAAATGGTATTTCTTGTCTTACTCCTATTGTTGAGAAAATTGGAAAGCTTGAAAAGCTAATTATTGATGGAAAAGCTACTCTTATAGATGATAATGGTCATCCTCTAAAAAAGGTTGATTTTCCGGGCAATACAAAGGAAGCTAAGGTGGATTGGTCTCAAAATATTGGTGAGGATTCACAAGAGCAACTTGTGAGTGACTTGAAAGAGAAGGAGCAGGTTGCGGCTTCTAAGCCTAGTTCCTTTTCTTCTCCGTATGCTAAGGTGGGTAACCCATTTTCTAAGGTAGGGGAAGTGGTTGTTTCGGACAGTGATGATGATGAGGTGCTTCCATCGGATAATCCTATGGCTAATTTTCTCGCTTCGACAGGCGGTGGGCACGAGCTTGAAGATTACTATGATGACTATACGGATCAGGTCTACGATTTACCAGAGCATTATGATATGTATGATATCAAGCTTCAAGGTCGTCGTAGGTAGTGCTTTTGTTTTGGTAGGTGTCTTATGTAACCTAATGAGGAGTGGTTTGTTTTCTTGTTTAAATGATAGGAAGTGTCTTGTTATGTAAGCTTTTTTTGCCTATGTAACGGGCTGAGATATGTGACTTCACCCATATCCTTTGTACTTAAACTTTTCTTGGAGTAATACATTTACCGGGGAAACCCTTTACCCAAAAATGTATTATTGTCTTTTATTTTTGAATGGCAATTGTTTTCAACTTACACCACTAATCTCACATACGTTTTCAATGAGACTTGAACTTACAATTTGTAGGTTATTTGGTCACTCACAGACCGCTGGGCCAAGAGGCTTTTGATGTATTATTGTCTGTTATACTCAAGTAAAATAACTCGTTCCTACAATTTTGCTACCACATTCGTAAACAATTTGAGAAAAACCAACATTTCCAAACCACTCTTCGTAGTTCGCAATTCTTGATGAGGTGCATACTATGATAGTATGATACTAGACACAAGGATGAAGCAATAAAAGAACCCAAAATGTCATCATCTATTGCATTGCACACTCAACACCCGACTAGGTTTTTAAAAGTTAAATGTATGCTTTGAGTTTACTTATGCAAAATTGAGCAATGACCCAAAAAATGTAACACAACAAGTGTAAGAATTTCTTTAACATTTTCTAAATGATGATAGTTATTGACATCATATATTCACATCCTTGATTTCCATCAAAGAGATGCACACACTCTTCTTAAGTTTGAGATAATGAGATTAGACCAAAGTGCGTTTAAGATTCGGGTCCATTGTAGTTAACATGTTCATGCTTGTCTATTAAAAAGCCAAATAGCAAAGAAACCAAATTTATATCGAAAACATTATGATAGTTTAAAAGATACTTAAGATAGAAATAAGAATCTAACACTTTTGGGTAGATGATGGTTGGCATCATAAACAATTAAAAACATTTTTCTATGCAATAAACACAAACTTACTTTCCATATAAGGCTATCAAGTGAGAACATGAACTGGACCTCCAGTTTAAACCCTTTTAGATTATCAATTGCCTTAGTGATTGTATGTATGACCACGTGATTGATAATAACAACCTTAACTCCTCTTAATGGAATAAGCAATTGAATTTGACTTTTGAGTTCATGTTTCAACACCTAAAACCATAAAAAAAAATCTATAAAAAATGAAGAAAAAAGGATTTTATAATGGAAACTTATTTAGTCTGGCCCAAATGTAGATACCTGGTCAAACTTATTGTTGTGAACTTGTGATCCTCGATTTTTTTGCCGGAGAATAGTGGGAAGTTACCATGACTCTCACTTTATATAACAAGGACGATAAAAAAAGTGGCTTAGGCTGGACGCAGTAAAGACTACCAACAACCATCATTTTACCTGTCACGTTAACTTTCTTTCTCCGGCAACTATCAGGCGATTTTTTTGCCACAGTAAGGGCGACCATCATTTTTTATTTTTATTTTAATTTTTTTAACATTTATAACAACAAAATTAAAATTTCATTAATATTTAAAACATTACAATAAAATTCAAATAAAATTAAAACATTGCAATAAAATTTAAATAACAATAAAACATTACAATAATAAAATGACTATACTAGTGTTGATTTTCACGATCCCAAATATCTTCTACCAAATCGGCTTTTAGGCTAAGATGGGTTGTTTTGTTGACTATCTCTTATGTAATTTTCAACGATTTTGTATGGGTTCTCATGAGATCGTAATCACGGTCCTGCTCCCCTCGAAAAAATCTGTGAGATATCGCCTTTTTCTGTCTTGAATTATCATATTATGTAATATGATGAATGTGTACATTATATCCGATATGCTACTTTTGTCCAATTCTCTAGCCGGATAATCATTAGCCACTTCTACTTTAGTAAACCAAAAGCTTGTTCCACATCTTTCCTTGCTGCTTCATGCTTCGTCTTATACAATATTCATTTGTGATCATTCGTCCCTGGATTTTTTATGGACTTCATAATAACGAACTATTCCTGATATATCCCATTAGCAAGATAATATCCCCGTTTATAAGTCACGTTGTTAGCAAAGAATTCCACATCCGGTGCTCTCCCCGCTTTGAGATCATTGAAAAGAGGCGATTGACGTAAAACATTCACGTCGTTGTTCATCCCGGCGACACCAAAGAACGCATGTTAAATCTATAAATCTTGAGAGGCGCTTGCTTCCAATAAAATGAATAGATCTGGCTCGTGATCACCTCTAGCAAATTGAGCTCTATAAGGTTGTGAGCAATTCTCCCACGGCCAATCTGTACAATCAATGCTTCTTATCATCTCAGGGAACCCATGCTTTTCGAAGTGATGGGCATAGAGTCTTTCAATGTCGGTATATGTTGGCTTTCGCAAAAACTCTTCACCATATAACTCCATGATGACATCACAAAATTTTTGGAGAATCTCACGAGATGTTGTCGCACCCATTTGCAGATATTCGTCAAGAGCATCGGGATTGGCTCCTTATGTCAATTGACGAACTGCTGAAGTACACTTCATCAATGGGGAAATACCTAGTGCGCCCGCACAACTAGGAGTTTGTTGAAAATAAGGGGAATGATCGGTTATGTCTCGAACAATTCGTGTGAATAGGTTTTGACTCATTCGGAAACGCTTACGGAATGTTCTGTCATCATAAACTTGGTGTTCAGAGAAGTAAGCCGCCATTAAACAATTATGAGCACCGTAACGATCCCCCTGAATTTGGTTTCGTGAGATTTTTGGCTTTAATGCTTGAAAAGCCTCCCAACAGGCTTCCGTAAAAATTGCAAGCTCTCTAGTCACTTCATCTTCATCTCCGAAGATGAAGTGGCAAAAAATAACTCGAAAGACATTATGTAGATTTGAGAGATTGTGTTTGAATGTGTATAGAGAGAGTTGTAGTTTGAATTTGTGAATAAAATTGTGAAATGAGTGGGTTATTTATAATGTGAAAGTGTTTAAATTTTAAGAGTTAAAAAGTTTTTTTTTTCTTTTTCTTTTTTTTTTAACCAAAAGGTCAAATTTTTGGAAGAGAAATGGTAGTCTTTAATAATCGGTCAAAAGATCTAAACAAAAAAAAAAGGGCAATCGATCGACAGGCGATCGACTGCCACAGTTAGGGCGATCGATCGCCTAGTCGATCGATCTATCGATCCTTTACCTTACTGCGTTTAGCCTTATGTACTTTTACGAACTTCCAAATTTTGTTTCTATGCATGCATGTTTAAACTTTTTTGGCAAAAAAAAGGTTGTAATTTACCGATTTAATGTCAACTGCTTTGTAAATAATGTTGTAAAAAATATATTGGAGTGTATTACTTCACCGCGTAATAAAGGGGTGAATTATACCTTTTTATTGGGTAAAAGAAAGTTTAAACGTGCGTGTTAAAACAACATTTAAAGTTCCTAACAATAGTTAAAGAGAAAAGTTATTTTGCATACCAAACTTCACAAGAGACTCATCTCTATCATCTATTTAAAAAATATCAATAGCTGAGATTAAAAGCATTTTATTATTTCACATATTTTTTATAATTTAAATATCTTTTAAACTGTTAATCGTTAAGCGAAAATATTTACACCATCGCGACGAGCATTTAATTATTTTTCTATAGACGGGCACTTTGATATACTTTCGAAAAAAGAAAAAAAAAATTGTTTTTTTTCACGTTTTTCGTCTTTTTTTCGTTTTTCTTACGTTACTGAAATTTGCATGAAAAAAATCATGTATGATAAAACACTAAATTGAATATCACATGTGATATTAGTGTTAAATCATATATGATATGTTATATCATATATGATTTAACACTAATATCACATATGATATTCAATTTAGTGTTGTATCATATATGATTTTTTAATGCAGCGTAGAAAAACGAAAAAACTTAAAAAATAAAACGTGAAAAGTACGAAATTTTTTTTGTCGAAAGTATATCAAAGTGTCTATCTATAGAAAGATAATTAAATATTCTTCGCAATGATATATTTTTTTCCGCTTAACGATTAAGGGTTTAAAAGATATTAATATTTTTAAAAAATGACTAAAGTGGGTTTTTTAAATTGTTGAGATTAATAGATCAAATAAAAATGGAATGTGGAAATTGATCACTTGGTATGTAGAAAATCTTTTGTCCTCAAATGATCTTAAATCATAGTTAAAAACAAATTTTAGTTCAAGTACGTATGTGGGACATGAACATAAGCACATTGATATTTATGTCTTACACTCTATAATCTCGTATATAAAAACATGTAAAATGTACAATTAAATGTTTGGAAAGTTTTCAGTTAGACGAATGGAAAAGCTCGATTTTAGCACCTATGCAAAGTAGAGCATTCATATTAACTAATAAAAGTTAAAATTAGCTTTAATTTGGTCAAACCCAATTCATTTTCATTCGGCAAAATAAATTTGCATAAAAATATATGTGTCGATTTTACAGAAAAAACTTAAAAGCGGAGGGGGTTAGTAATAAAATTTTACTTGCTATATTTTAAATATTATTACCAGTATATATTAAATTAATGTATATGCACGAAATTATAAATACCAAAATCAAAGCACGAGTTACCGTAATATGTAAATGAATAGTATTTTTTTTTAACTATCTGCATTTAATAAAGTCTCATGTTATTTTTCTTTATAAGTTTAAACCGTACGTACACAAGTTTAAAAATTAAATACGGCTAAAATTATTATTTATAAGAATATAAATATTAAAATGAATGCATTACCCCACGGGTTACTGTGAGATAAAAATAAATAGACAAGATTGTACATATAGTAATGACACATATTTTTTCAAGAGTCAATTTTTTAAATGAACACAATACACTAGAGTTACCAAAATGAACCATCGAAAAGTATGTTACCAAAATGAACATTGCAAGCAAATGAGTTTTGCTCGTCACTTTTCTTACTCTCCTATCCCCATATGATGACATGTGAACATTGTGAGCTGTCTAGATGATTGATTACACGTGGCTATAGCGAGCAAATTGGTTTAATCGCCCTATCATTTGCTCGCCCATTTTGCTCGCCATGCATGGCATAGATATTGAAAATCCATTTGATAGACAAAGAGATGCGTGAATGTACGTATGAAATGACCACGCTATGAAGGAAATGACTAATGAGACATAGCAACGTGGCAGAAGGAGAACCAAATAAGGCTGAAAAAATAGTGAGTAGATTATATAGAGCGGCAGATAAAGAAAAAGTGTCAATTTTTGGCGAGCAAAAGGAAAGTAGCGAGAAATTGATATTGCTTGATGTGTCGATTTTGGTAAAAGCCTTTTAAAGTGCCCGTTTTTATAAAATGGTCTAAAATATGTTTTTTGTGTTAATTTGTTTTTCAAGGGTCATTATGTACTACTAAACACATATAGTTTCTAGAACATGATATCAATAGTTACATTTAAATAACGTCAACTTAAATATCATGTCAATTAAACAAAGTTAAATCTTTCATTCAAAAAGTTCCTGATGTTAACATCTCATTCACATTTCTTTTGCATAGAAAGTAATACAATGTTAAGTCATCTATACTACTTATAATGGAGGAATGACCCTCTCTTCTAATTTTTTTTTTTTAAATGTCATTAATGTGTTTTTTAAGCATTACAATTTTTAATGCATAATGTACACAATAAATAGCTTTTACTAATTTATCTTCCACAACATTTTAATGCTTCATTTATTATTATTTTTTTAATTAGTTTAGTTTTAATGCAAAAATGCACATATAAATGAATACTACCTCCGTCCCATAATAATTGTCCACTTTTACTATTTATGAGTCTTTCTTGTTTAACTTTGACCATTTATATTTTTATTTGTGTTATATAATACTTGATGAAAATTATACCAAATAAAAATACATTTAAAACCCAATCTATTCATATATTTTTCATCAAGTATTATATTATACAAATAAAAATATTTATGGTCAAAATTGAATAAAAAGGACTTGAAAAAGTCAAAGTGGACAATTATTATGGGACGGAGGTAGTATTATTTTAAAATGCATGCAAAACTACAAAGTTCCAAAATTATTATTATATCGTAAGAGTGTTTCGAGAACCAATCTAAATAAATTTTGAATTATTTCAAATAAAATTAACCACAAAAGTAAAAAACGGTTTTTTGTAAAAGTCGGGACAATTTTTTTAAGACAAATGATGCAAAGATGTAAATTCACAAGTGATAATTTATTTTATTTTATAAATATTACACATATCTATATCTATATCTATACTCTATACTACTTATAATGGAGGGATGACCCTCTCTCCTAAATTTTTTTTAAGATGTCATTAATATGTTCTTTAAGTATTACAATTTTTAATGCATAATGTACACAATAAATAGCTTTTACTAATTTATTTTCCATAACATTTTAACGCTTCATTTATTATTATTTTTTTGAATTAGTTTAGTTTTAATACAAAAATGCACATATAAATGAACGTGATTTTAAAATGCATGCAAAACTACAAAGTTCCAAAACTATTATTATATCGTAAGAGTGTTTCGAGAACCAATCTAAATAAATTTTGAATTATTTTAAATAAAATTAACCACAAAAGTAAAAAAACGGTTTTTTTTAAAGGTCGGGACAATTTTTTTAAGACAAATGATGCAAAGATGTAAATTCACAAGTGATAATTTATTTTATTTTATACATATTACACATATTTATATCTATACTACTTATAATGGAGGAATGACCCTCTCTCCTATTTTTTTTTAAATGTCATTAATGTGTTTTTTAAGCATTACAATTTTTAATGCATAATGTACACAATAAATAGCTTTTACTAATTTATCTTCCACAACATTTTAATGCTTCATTTATTATTATTTTTTTGAATTAGTTTAGTTTTAATACAAAAATGCACATATAAATGAATATGATTTTAAAATGCATGCAAAACTACAAAGTTCCAAAATTATTATTATATCGTAAGAGTGTTTCGAGAACCAATCTAAATAAATTTTGAATTATTTTAAATAAAATTAACCACAAAAGTAAAAAACGGTTTTTTGTAAAAGTCGGGACAATTTTTTTAAGACAAATGATGCAAAGATGTAAATTCACAAGTGATAATTTATTTTATTTTATACATATTACACATATCTATATCTATATCTATACTACTTATAATGGAGGGATGGCCATCTCTCCTAATTTTTTTTAAGATGTCATTAATGTGTTATTTAAGTATTACAATTTTTAATTCAAAATGTACACAATAAATAGCTTTTACTAATTTATTTTCCATAACATTTTAATGCTTCATTTATTATTTATTTTTTTGAATTAGTTTAGTTTTAATTCAAAAATGCACATATAAATGAATGTGATTTTAAAATGCATGCAAAACTACAAAGTTCCAAAACTATTATTATATCGTAAGAGTATTTCGAGAACCAATCTAAATAAATTTTGAATTATTTTAAATAAAATTAACCACAAAAGTAAAAAACGGTTTTTTGTAGAGGTCGGAACAATTTTTTTAAGACAAATGATGCAAATATGCAAAGTGCTAAGTACTAATTCAATGATTAATATATTAGTATATTAATTATTATACTTTTCATGGATAACTTTAAATGATTGCTTAAACATGTAAGTTTTCTTTACATTATAATCATTTTTTTATTTATATCTTTTATCTATGTGGGACAATTGTTATAAACAATATTAATGATTCAAACATTTTTAATAAATATATACTGTACAAGATGTATACATTATAAGTACTCTTTTATTTATATCTTTTTATCTATATGAGACAAATGTAATAAACAATATTAATGATACAAACATGTTCAAAAATATATATATTTCATAAAAAAATGTTTATACTTACTTGTGACTACGGACCACTATCAACTAATTTGACCATAACCCCATAACATTATTGACTACCGCAACGCAAAATCACGTCACTTTCAATTGTTTTTATATGAATTAGTTTGATATTATCTCTTACTTTTTTTAAAGTTACTCAAACTCATTATGTTTTCTGTATTGATAAAGTTATTGTAAAAGAAAACATAAAAACATTTTTTGTCGAAAATTTTATTACTTGATACCTGTCATCGCAACGTGCGGATACCCTACTATAATATTGTAAAGAGTTGAAATATGCGACATGAAACTTTTGGCATCCGCAAATTTATCGTCACATAAAACGTTTCAGATTATAAAACATGGTTTATTGAAAATTTTTATTTCAGGGTACCCGCCGCCGCATCGCGCGGGTACACTGCTAGTTTTTTTTAATGCATTCTATAAATTTATGCTGAATTTCATTTACTATTTTGAGCTGTTAAGAGTTATCCACAGTTGGATTTTTCCGTTTAATTATATTTGGTATTTACTACCCATAGTCATCAGATATGTTCATTAGCTCATATAATAAATGGTTCCATTAATTTAAGGGGAAAATGCTAAATTAATTTTGTCAATATGACTCTCACAAAAAAATTTAGAGAAAAAACATGTGAGGGGTTGTTTAATTAGTTAGCAAAATATTGATGAAATTCGAAATTTTGGCATTTGTTTTTTATTTAGTCAAGTTTAAGTATTTTGAATTTTTGTACAAAGTGAACGAAATGTCCATGATTACGTTTGGGATCCAAATTTTGGAATAAAGCAAGTAAATATTAATTATCTATATCATTTGAACTAAAATATTAATAACAACAAAAAATAATAATAGTATTTTTCATGACAAACATTGATATCATATTATGTTAGTATACTACTTTACCTCATATACTATTGCATTATACGTAGTATGATGTTATAGTTTGAACATACGCATTTTAACGTGTAACTTTTCACGAAATAAGTTTTTTTTTTTTTTCAACGAAATACTAAATAGATAACTGAACACGAAAGCTCACTTGGAGTAATACCTTGCGTAATTCATGTTGGGCGCTGGAATACGCTTGCCCCCTAGTTCGAGTCTTCCTTTATCTTTTATTCCCTACAATTTATTAACTATCTAAATTTACAAAACAAACTTGAAAGTTGATCAAAATGATCCGACAACCCTTTCGCTTTAATGAGTTTTCTAAGCTATATTTTTTTGTTTTATCATTTGAATTAAATTTAGGATCTACGTCTTTTTATATTTTTAGACCAACAATTGTTTTTTAGACATCTATATTACAAATCCATAATATATTTAACGAATTCAAAATTTATCTATTTGGTTACCTTGGGTTATTCTTACATTATTATTATTGTACGGCAAGTATACTCATTTTTAATAAAATAACCATTTTGGATTAATTCATTTTATATTTTTAAATATTTAAAACTTTAAAAATATATTCTTATTTTCACTGTTGTCATTGTTATTTATAGCAATTATAATGTAAGAGATATTTGCATGATACTACCTCCGTCCCATAATAATTGTTTACTTTAACCTTTCTAAATCTTTTTTGTTAAACTTTGATCATAAATATTTTTATTTGTGTAATATAATACTTGATAAAAAATATATGAATAGATTGGGTTTTAAATGTATTTTCGTTTGGTATAATTTTTCATCAAGTATTATATAACATGAATAAAAATATTAATGGTGAAATTTGAACAAGAAAGACTCAAAAAAGTCATAATGGACAATTATTATGGGACGAAGGGAGTATAAAACATATGTCGCATTTGCTAACATATTTACAAATATTCTTACCTTGGATTACAATTATATCGGATAATTAGGAATTCAACAAACTAAGATACAGCTTAAATAATAAATATAATAAAAGTAATATTAGCAAGAATTATCTACCATCATGAAATCCAAATATATTAGCATTTTTTATCTTAAGTTAATTTTATAATACAATTTCAAACACATTCAAACATATATGTTTTAGATTAAAAAAACAATTGTGTAAAAAAGCATTGGTGTTACTGTATTTATCATTGTGTAAACATTGAGTGAAACTCTATATAAATTGATGAAGTCATAATAAATTTAACTTTTTAATTCCAAACAACTTTATATTGTTACCAAATTTAAACTCCATCTTATGAATAAACATAATTTTAAACAAAAAGTTAATATATTTCATTTCTTTTTCGTGAGGTGATTAGAAATGTTAATCAAGCAAGAAAATTTATGGGCATTGTCAACCATCTTGATTTTTCACTAAAAGCATAAAATGATGAATCTTATCTCGTACTTGTACTTGGTGGATTTGCATCACATTTTTCTAATCATTTTTGTACACCAAATTATATATTTGCTTAAGGGCAAGCAAAGTGTTAGTGTGAATGATTTGATAACGCTCAATTTGTACATGTTTTTAGGAGCGTTATTGTGGATTTTATGCATATATATTTGTCACTTTTATGAACTTATGGTACTTAGGGTGCTTTTGATTCAAAATGAGGAATGGGAAAGGAAAATGCAAATGGAATGCAAAGGAATTGAATAGAGATTATCATTATCTTTGATAGTGCTTGGTTTAAGAAAAATATATTAACCTCCAAAGTGGTAGTGGTGGTGGCGGTTTGGTAGCGGTAGTGGTGGTGGTGGTGGCGGCTGCTTGTGGTGGTGGTGGCTGGTGGTGGTGGTGGCTGGTGGTGGTGGCGGCTGCTTGTGGTGGTGGTGGCTGGTGGTGGTGGCTACTGCTGGTGGTGGCGGTGGTGGTGGGTTATCATTACCAAACCTCCCAATTTACTAGGTAATGCCCCATTACCTAATACTAAACAATGATTGCATTCTCTACTCCTAACCAGGCATGTTTAATCATTACATTTCCCATCCTCCCCCAATTACCCCCAACTAAGCACCCCCTAAATGAAGTATATTTGCTATTTTAGGTTCATGGAAGCTCAAAAGATAGAAAAGGAAGAAAAAGACAATTATCAATCAATTCTCTAATCATTAAACCACTCTCAAGTACTCTCTCAAAACCCTCAATTTCGTCCTTAGAAGTCAAGGAAAATTTGGAAGTCCACGAAGTCAACATTTGAAAGTCAAAACATCAAGAAGTCAACATCAAAACTTTAGGGATCATTACTTAATCATTGTAATCTTATTTCAATCATTGTAAGACTCTTAATTATGTTTATAATGTTCAAAATTATGAGTTTATGTTTGCTATGAGTGGCTAGTGCCTGTTGGAAAATTTAGTGCACTTGTGGCATTAGTTCACACCTGGTTTTGGGTTAGGAGGTACGGAGTGTACACCCATGAGGTCCCTGAACACCCTGACTCAATAGTGGTTAGTACTACTAGTGTATTGGTTACTACTGCTAGTATAGTAACTGATGGTTCCTGCTGGTAGTGTATTGGTTCCTGCTGGTAGTGTATTGGTTGCTACTGCTAGTGTAGTAACTGATGGTTCCTACTGGTAGTGTTCTGGTTCCTGTTGCTAGTGTAATGGTTCCTACTAGTAGTGTTGTAGTGATTAATTTGTAACAGCTTTGACTCATTTAAGTGGTTGTTATGACTGCTTTATGACCACGTTTAATTGGTCATGTAACCACTATTCCTATGATAATGGAGGCTTATTATGGGTGATTAATTGGTCGTTAACCACACATAATGTCCATTGACTAGGAGTGAGTATTCTCTACTATAAATCGAGAATGTCATCATCAGCATGAGATATACATAAATCAGGAGAAACAAACAAAAAGCTTAAACACTTATTTGTGCAAGGGTTATTGATTGTGCCTAATTCAATAACTAACATTTGGTCTTATCCCAAGTAGATATTCGTGTAACCCAGGCATACGGTTGAATAGTTTACTTTGGAAAGTGATAACACGATTCCAAGTGATATCCGGTAACCACCTAGTGGTATTGCATTGCTACTGATTGTCTTACCCTGATCTGGGCCGTTACCACCAACAATCAAAGTAAACTATTTGTGATAATCAATGGCTGCTGCTGCAATGAAACACATGGCTTCAAACTTTGCCAAGCTTGATAAGTTTGAAGGGGTGGACTTTAGGAGATGGCAGAAGAAGATTCACTTCTTGCTGTCGAGCATGAGTGTGGTCTATGTTGTGACCACACCTATTCCTGATGATGGGGATGATGCTACTGTGGAACAGATAAGGAGGAGGAGCAAATGGGAGAATGATGACTACATTTGCAGAGGCTTAATTCTCAATGGTATGTCTGATTCAGTCTTTGACATTTATCAGAATTTTGAATCTTTCAAAGAACTATGGGATTCCTTGGATGCCAAATATATGGCTGAGGATGCATCAAGTAAGAAGTTTCTTGTAAGTAATTTCACAAATTACAAAATGACTGATTCAAGACCAGTTATGGAACAATACAATGAACTTCTTGGTATACTTGGAAGGTTTACACAACACAATATGCACATGGATGAGGCTATTTTAGTCTCTTGTGTCATTGATAAACTTCCTCATGCTTGGAAATTTTTCAAGCATACCTTGAAACATAAAAAAGGAGGAGTTAACTCTTGTTGAGTTGGGCAGTCATCTGCGCATTGAGAAATCTCTCAAGGTGCAGGATAATGACAAGCCAAAGAGTAGCAATGCTACTGGTGCATCTGTTGTCAATATGGTGGAGCATTACAACTCCACCAGGTACAATGACAACAAAGGCAAACGTAAACATCATGATAACACAAGGGCAGATCCTAACAAGAAGGAAACACCTACTTGTTGGAAATGTGGCAAAACTGGTCACATTAAAAGGGATTGCAAAGGTGTTAAGGTTGGTGGTAAAGCCAATGGATCAGGTACTAATGGTTCAGAGAGTGGTGGTTCTTCCAACTCACTGAAAGGTCAGAATATATTTAATAAATCTATTCAGATTTATTATGTTACATATGTATCTGAATCTCATTATGTACAAGATGATGATATTGCGTGGTGGGTTGACTCTGGTGCAACATTTCATGTGTGTAAAGATAGAAGCTGGTTCAAGACTTATGAGTCACTGAATGATGGTTCTATTCTTCACATGGGAAATGAGTCAACAGCCTTGGTGCATGGTCGTGGTTGTGTAGATCTTAAGTTTAGTTCTGGAAAGATTGTAACTTTGTTTAATGTTATTCATGTTCCTGATATAAGGAAAAACTTGGTTTCAAGTAGTGTTTTGAATAATCATGGATATAAACAAGTTATTGAATCTGATAAATTTGTCTTGTCTAAGAGTGGTGTTTTTATTGTTTTGGCTATTTGTGTAACCAAATGTTCAGGCTTAATATTGTCACTGATAGTGTTAATTCAGCCTTTGTGACCACCTCTGACCTGACTGACTCTACCCTTTGGAATGTTAGACTTGGCCATGTACACTATAAAACAATGCAAGATATGTCTAAGGATGGGTTAATCCCAGCATTTGACATGTACACTGAAAAGTGTAAAACTTGCATGTTGACCAAGATAACTAAGAAACCTTTTCATGGTGTTAAACGTGAACCTAAGCTCTTTGAGCTAATACACAGTGACTTGTGTGATTTGCATGCCACTCCCTCTTTGGGGAATAAGAAGTAATTTGTGACATTTATTGATGATGCTTCTAGGTTTTGTTATGTCTATCTGTTACATACTAAGTATGAAGCATTAGATAAATCCAAAGTATTTAGAACTGAAGTTAAATTACAACTTAGGTCCCTGATCAAGAGATTAAGGACTGATAGGGGAGGTGAGTACATGGATACTCTGTATTTTCAGTCTGTTGGTATTATCCATGAAACGACTGCTCCCTATACTCCTCAGCAAAATGGTATTTCTGAAAGGAAAAACAGGGTGCTGAAAGAGATGGTTAATTCCATGCTGTCTTTTTCAGGACTGAGTCAAGGGTTATGGGGTGAAGCTATGTTAACAGCTTGCTATTTATTAAATAGATTTCCCAACAAAAGGAACAAGACTACCCCTTATGAACTCTGGACTAAAAGGAAACCCAACCTGAACTATCTTAGGGTTTGGGGTTGTAGGGCTGTTGTAAGACTCCCTGATCCAAAGTTAAAAACTTTGGGTGAAAGAGGCATTGACTGCATCTTTGTTGGATATGCTGAGCATTCCAAGGCTTTTAGGTTCTATGTTATTGAACCTAATGAATATGTTTCAATTAACTCCATAATTGAATCAAGGGATGCAATGTTTGATGAGAATAGATTCTCATCAGTCCCTAGACCAAATCAAAGGATTCCTAATGGAACTCATGACATTGGTATATCAGAGGTCCCTGATGAAGAATCATCAGTGGTCCCTGATGAGGTTGTGGTTCAACAACCTGAACCTGTGCTTAGAAAGAGCAAAAGGGTTAGGAATCCAAAGTCATTTGGACTTGAGTTTCAATTATATTTAATTGAAGGAACAAGGGATGAGGTCTCTGACCAATACTCCTATTGCTTCATTGTTGAGGATGATCCCAAGACAATTGAAGAAGCAATGAAGTCCCAGGATATTGCTTTATGGAAAAAAGCAATCAATGATGAGATGGATTCCATTATGGGCAACAACACTTGGGTGTTGATTTATCTACCACCTGGTTGCAAACCTTTGGGTTGCAAATGGATTTTCAAAATGAAAATGAAGGTAGATGGAACTATTGAAAAGTTCAAGGCTAGACTAGTCATTCAGGGCTTTAAACAAAAATCAGGGATAGACTATTTTGATACTTATGCCCCCGTGGCTCGTATCAGTACCATAATACTTTTGATTGCTTTGGCATCTATTCAAAATCTGATTATTCATCAGATGGATGTGAAAACAGCTTTCTTGAATGGTGAATTGGATGAGGAGGTTTATATGAACCAACCTCAGAGCTTCATCATGCCTGGCAATGAAAACAAGGTGTGTAAACTAATTAAGTCTCTTTATGGACTAAAGTAGGCACCTAAGCAATGGCATCAAAAATTCGATGAAGTGGTTTTGTCTAGTGGTTATGTTCTTAACCAAGCTGAAAAATGTGTGTATAGCAAATTTGATGAATCTGGTAAAGGAGTCATCATTTGTCTATATGTTGATGACATGTTGATTTTTGACACTGACCAAAATCAGGTTGACTTGACAAAGGAATTTTTGTCATCTAGGTTCTCCATGAAGGACATGGGGGAGGCTGATGTTATCCTTGGTATAAGGATTAAATATGAAAGTAAAAGAATTTCTATCTCTCAGTCTCATTATATTGAGAAGGTGTTGAGGAAATTCAATTACTTTGATTGTACTCATGTGAGTACACCTATGGATACTTGTAAGAAGCTGATGCCTAATAATGGCAAGGCTGTATCTCAACTTGAGTATTATAGGGTAATTGGCTGCCTGATGTATGCTATGACTTGTACAAGACCTGATATTGCTTTTTTGGGTAAAAGCGGCGGTATACTAGTAATCCTAGTGCTCATCAGCGCAAGCGTTCAGAGAATGTACTGAAGTATCTGAAGAGAACTATGGATTATAGTCTCTCATATCTTGGTTATCCTTCATATTAGAAGGATACACCGATGCAAGTTGGATCAGTAACAATGAAGACAATTCGTCTACCAGTGGCTGGGTATTCCTACTTGGTGGAGGTGCAATTTCTTGGGCATCCAAGAAGAAAACTTGAATCACCAGTTCAACAATGGAATCTAAATTTGTGGCCTTAGCAGCTGCTGGTAAAGAAGCTGAATGGTTGAAAAACTTGCTTCTTGATATTCCATTGTGGCATAAACTTATAGCACCTATTTATATCCGTTGTGATAGTGCAGCTACATTGGCAAAGGCTTATAGCTAGATGTACAATGGAAAGTCTAGACAATTAGGTGTCAGGCATAGCATGATTCGTGAGCTTATCATGAATGGGGTGGTATCTATAGAGTTTGTTAGATCTCAACAAAATTTAGCTGATCACTTGACGAAGGGATTGGCTAGACACTTGGTTTTAAAGTCTGCTAAATGGATGGGTTTAAGTCCAACTTAGTCACTGAATGCTAGGACACCCAACTCCTTCCTGAGGAAACTTGGGAGCTGAGTTCAATGTGGAAAGCTGAACATTCAGTGGACTGGAGCACATGTTTTATTTTACATCCCAAGGTTGTGCTCAGAACCTGCTGAAAGGAGGATGAAGTCTTTACTTCTTAATGGTTAATTTCTTTGAAAAAGTGCTTGGCAGGATCATGAATAAAGAGGAACCACCTATGTGAATGTTGAAGTTTTGCCGCTTCAGGGAGCTTTTGGACTTTTGGCTCTTACAACATTTATGAATTTGGATATGGACACATGGCTTGTTTAGTGTCAGGAGCTTTTAAGTGTTTGAAAACTTGTGTGTATTTTATCTTCAGGTATTCATATAGGTTGAAGGGTTCAATTCTTAGAACACCCTGATTCTCGAATATTTGAACGTGTAATGTACTAACATGGAAATTCAATCCTCAAGATATTTTCGTTTATGCACATGTTTTGTTTGATGTTTGTTTTTTCTTGCAAAGGAAGTGAACTAAATTTGGGGAGGATTGTTGGAAAATTTAGTGCACTTGTGGGATTAGTTGGTTTTGGTTTAGGAGTTACGGAGTGTACACCCATGAGGTCCCTGAACACCCTGACTCAATAGTGATTAGTACTGCTAGTGTATTAGTTACTACTACTAGTATAGTAATTGATGGTTCCTGCTGGTAGTGTATTGGTTCCTACTGGTAGTGTATTGGTTGCTACTGCTAGTGAAGTAACTGATGGTTCCTTCTGGTAGTGTTCTGGTTCCTGCTGCTAGTGTAATGGTTCCTACTGGTAGTGTTGCAGTGATTAATTTGTAAAAGCTTTGACTCATTTAAGTGGCTGTTATGACTGCTTTATGACCACGTTTAATTGGTCATGTAACCACTATTCCTATGATAATGGAGGCTTATTATGGGTGATTAATTGGCCGTTAATCACACATAATGTCCATTGACTAGGAGTGAGTATTCTCTACTATAAATCGAGAATGTCATCATCAGCATGAGATATACATAAATCAGGAGAAACAAACAAAAAGCTTAAACACTTATTTATGCAAGGGTTATTGATTGTGCCTAATTCAATAACTAACATTTGGTCTTATCCCAAATAGATATTCGTGTAACCCAGGCATAGGGTCGAATAGTTTACTTTGGAAAGTGATAACACGATTCCAAGTGATATTTGGTAACCACCTATTGGTATTGCATTGCTTCTGATTGTCTTACCCTGATCTGGGAACTACAACACCAACAGTGCCTTTTTGCACTTGCTTAGATGAAGTTTATTATATAATGATTTACTTATGATTGTAATAACATGTTTTAATTCAATCTCAAGTTAATTCTAAGATCCAATTGTACTTAAGTTTTGTAGTGACATTTAATCAAGTTTGACTAGTTGTTTGTTATTTTAAAGGTCGAAAGGTTTATCGTTATTCAACTAATTATAATCATTTGTCTATCAATGATTGTTTTTACCCATTATTCTTGGTTACACAAAGATACTTGAATGTGATTGTAATAAGAATGCTTTTTGTTTACCAAATCGGATTAATTGAAAACTACCATATAGATCGAAAGATTAGTTGTTGACAATCAATTGTAACCTTTTTGTATATGATCGGTTACCTTTTGGATAGACCATTTCTTAAGAAAATTTGATAAAACAAAGGAACGCTTTTGTGTTTAAGCTTGTGAAACTAATGTGAATCAAACTAATGAAACTTGAATTGATTGGTTAAACTTAATGCTTGTTTTTATAAATTAAAATTTTGACAAAGGTTTAACTTGTAAGAACAATAGATTAGAACACCGTCTAATTGTAATAATCAACATGTTAAAAGGAGTCATCACAATTATGCTTATCATGAGTAGTAAACTAGTCTCAACAAGTGTAGTTTTTAATCATTTTAATTTTCATCATCATTATTGTTTATTGTTGCGTACCTTCGATTTACTTTTAATTGATTTAATTACTTACTTCTCGATTCACACAAATCCATGCGAACGATCCCGAATTACCATCATAATCATTCTATAACGGACGAGTTTACTTGCTTGTATGTGTTATTAATAGATTTGGTAAATCATCTTAATAAATTTAAAACTTGCACTGGTTGTAGCATATCAATATACAAAGAAGACTATGGACAAGCCCATAACTTTTGATATACGCAAACGGTATATCATACAGACAATATCAAAACAAAGGGATACAATGTAGGCTGTGACAAACTCTAACCAGCCATTTTGATTCACCATAAATGCACCAAATACCATATCCTCATGACTATATTTTCTTAGCAAAGCAAGGCATCATCATGAATGATATAGCAAACCAATCATTGTTGGGAATTCTGCTAAGTTAGAATTCTGCTGATGTTACTACCGAAGGATTTTGCTAAAGTTCAATGTTTCTGCTGAAGAAGAGAATCTGCTGAAGTAGTATAATGCGTAGATAGTTTCTGCAGAAATAGTTATTCCGTGTTTTCTATAGTTAGTTAGGATATGCATGAGCTTTATTAGGAAGTGATTATGTATATCTTATTTAGTTTTATGAATATACGTTTCTTAGGAAACAAGTTAGGGTTCCTTGTCTATAAAAGGAACACAATAGTATGATTGATGTAACAAGTTGAAAAAAACAAAGTTTTAGTAATATAAAGATCCATAGAGGATCAACGTGTTCTTAGTTATTGTGTTTGTGCTTATATTTGATTTTCGCTAAAGAATATAAGTCGTAGAGATTGTCTATTAGTTTGCTTGTGATTACATAAGTAATACTAACGATCTGCGAGTGCTCAAGATCTATCAAGGTCTACAGTTTCAACAAGTGGTATCAGAGCCTCGAGAGAGTCTCTACGATACTAAGAACAGTCTTTTCTAAACACTCATACAACCAACACACCATTCACCATGCCTGGATCACAAGATGATATCGAAGTCACCAACAACCAGAACACCACCCATCTGCAACAACTGAGTCTCTCGAACAGCAACGCCAAGTTTCCTTATCTTAAGAAGGAGAAGTACGATCTATGGGCAATGAAGATGCAGAACTGGATTTCCAACATTGATTGGAATCTATGGGAGATTGTAAGGAAGGGGAACAGTTTGAAGAGAACTACCACATATCCTGATGGTAATCTTATTTATGTTCCTCCTAAATCTGCTGAAGAGTTGCTGGCAGTTTAGAGAGAAACCAAAGTTAAAACAATTCTTCTTCAAGCTATTCCTGAGGATCACTTGAGTGATTTTCACTTCATGAATGATGCTAAGGATATATGGTTGGCCATCAAGGCCAAGTTTGGAGGGAATGAGGAGTCTAGGAGAATGAGAAAATCGATGTTGCGACAACAGTTTGAAGACTTTCAAATCTCTGAAGAGGAAGGAATTCACAAGGGCTATGACAGGTTTCACAAGATATTAAGTCAGTTGAATCAGCTTAAGGCAAAGCCAGATAATGATGATTGCAATTCTAAGTTTTTGCGATCTTTACCTCAATCCTGGTTACAAGTAAGCATTGCCTTTAAAACTAAAGGTGGGCTTGATATGATTATATTTGATGAGCTGTACAACAAGCTTAAATCTCTTGAGCCTGATGTACTAAGTCCCTTCCGTTCATCATCTACTGCTAGTCACACAACATTTGTTGGGGCCTCTACTCCAAAGATGATCCATGCTCCAAGTCCTACTTACTCATCATCATTTTACACTACCACTCCATCAAGTTCTCAATCTACAACTAGTGGTATAATGGAAGATGTGCTTGGATCCTTCTTTGCTGATTATGATCCTCAGCAGGAACTTGCATATGAGGATTTTGATCAGGTAGATCCACTGGAGATGGAAGAGATGAATTTGAAGTGGCAAGTGGCTATGCTCTCTATGAACATCAAGAAATTTAAGCGTAAGGCTGGAAGGAAGTTTGGTTTCCAGGGAAGAGATCCAGCAAGGTTTGACAAAAAGAAGGTTAAGTGCTTTACATGTCATCAGATGGGTCACTTCTCCAAAGAATGCAAGGATAGGAAGGTTGGAGATGAGGTGAGATACTCTTCCTATCAGCAGAATCAAAGGGATGCTGGAACTTCAAAGCCTAGATCCTCGGTTGCTATGGTCACTTTGGATGCCAATGTCGACTGGAAGTCACATGAGTTTGAGAATGATGATGGTCCCGTGGTGAGAATATTGGGTTGCTGGCTAGTACTTCGGAGGATAGGCATGATCAGATTGCCTTGATGGGCATCTCTCAGGTACAAAATTGTTTATTTGGTTGTAGTGAACGTTATAATGAACTTAAGGAAGCATATGATATTTTGAAACCTAAATACAATGAATGCTATGTTGAAGTTGAAGCTTATAAACAAGCATTAAAAACATTAGAAAGACAAAAGGTTTGGTTTCAGAAGAATCAAATAGCTTATGATGAGAAGATTAGGGTGTTAGAATGTGATCTAGAATGTACTAAAAATGACTTAAGAAGGACTGAGAAAGAAAAAGCTATTGTAATTTCTGAAAATCAAGAGCTTAAAGAAAAACTAGATCTGAGAAATAGCTAGACAACTTTTGGCTTTCAATAAAAAAGGAGTAACTTAGTAAGGATCGGACTTTGATTGATCGCTTAAGATTTTGAATTGAGCTAGCTTTCCACACCTTGGCACCCTTGCAAACTTGAAGAGTTGGTGATGAAGTACTAAGTGACTTGAGTGGATTTAAACTCAAGAAGATCACTTAAACTTGCTAGAGATTTGATGTAGAAGCTTGATCTTTGGAACTTCCTTGCATAAACTTGGAGTTTATGGATCAAATGATGGAAGATATGTATGATTTGTGATATGAACGACCCAAAACAAATTGTGAGGGTTCTTAGGATGCATATCACTTGCTATTTATAGGAGGGTAAGTTTGGTTAACCATATATTGGGTTAATTATTAACCATGGTTAGGTTAGGACACTTGTAAAGATCTAAATGAACCATGGTTAGGATGATGCCACCAAAATGATGACTCCCCCCCTAAGTCGGCCAAGACATGATAAGATGACTTAGGTGGTTAATTTTGATCTTATCTTGAGTTTAGAGTAAGTTTTGGTTCCGTTAAATGCCAACCGTAAGTCGTTAAGCCATAAAACGTAAAACCGGGTATCGTAAAATACGAAACTTGTAGGAATGATGAGAATCATCATTATACTCCATCTAAAAATATAAAATGGGTGATAAGTCTCATTGGGTGCAAAAACACTGCTTAAAGCTGGAAATACGGGTCAAAAACGCGTAATTCGCAGTTTATCGGAAAAGAACGAAATTTCAGGAAACGACCGTGAATTTATTTAGAGTAGACTAAAATTAGTCTAAAAGTGATATGAGATGTCAAACTTTGGTTTTCGTCATACGCGGGATAAATTTACAGTTATTTGTGAAGTTTAAAAGTTACGCGATTTAAGCAAAATGTAGAACGCATACAAGGTTAATTCCTTTATGGTCAAAGGAGGAGGGAAATATGTTTGACTTTTCCAAAAAATGTAAAAGTTTCAAAAACATGTTAGAAACACAGTGCAGGAATCGTTAAGTCTAGACGTAAGTAGAATTGTTTAAAACGTAAGTTTAGTTTTGTTCTGCGCTGGGCTTATTTGGTAATATTAAAAATAATAAATCTTAAAAATTCTCAAATTAATCATGAGTGATCTAAAAATTTATCTGATGCGAGAAAAATTGTCAGAGTTGATTTTCGTTATGCGCGTGATGTTTAAACGGTGGACCGTCTAAAACGAAACTTTAAAACGATGTTTACTTAATAACTTTTGCGAAAATGATCTAACGATGGTCGAATTCTCAGGTTAATACTAAAATAATTTATTTTACGAGAATGTGGATTAAAAATTTTACGGGATGAATAGTGAAAGTGAATAGTAAATGTGAATAGTAACTTCTCGAAAATGAAAAGTAACCTAAAAATGCGGGTGGTTACAGTCTCACAACCTTAATGGGAATTCGTCGGAATTCAGGGTGTGTTACCCGATGTTGAATTGTCTAGGGAAATGTGGATGTATACGCCAAATTCTAATATTTTTGTTCTCAAGTTTCTAGTCATAGAATGTATTATGTACCATGTGGCTTAAGTTGATAACCTAAAGGGTTTTGTTAAAATCTTGTAGAGTCCAATATACCTAATGTTTGGTTTTCCCGATTCTCAAAACGAATCATATCTTATTGTATCGAGGCTATCAATAAAACCTTAATTTCTAACATGGAGTTTTTGGTGATAGTGTGCGGCATGGAGCCTAATTTATATTTGTATGGTTTCCTTAGTTGTTTCGTGGGTGATCTCTGAATACCTTAGTCCAGCAAATGGTTAACTAACACTTTCGTCTATATAGTGTCTCAAATGGAATAGTTTTGTTGTTGTTAGGTTAACTGTTGTTAATCAAAGGTGTAAGATATTGTTGATATGAAATAGGTTATAATGATGTTTTAGGAAAGTATTGCTAGAGGCAAGTGGTTATCCAAACCATTTCCAAATTTGATCATGTCTTAGGTGGTTTCGGGGTGAAGGCTATATCGTATAGTGTTTATGTCTACTAGTGTTTGAAAGAAATGTGGTACTGTGAAGTTTTACAAATTGAATTTCAATGGGGTTCAGATAATGATGTGATATGTTGACGATTAGAAGAGTGTAGCGTATGTTTACCATTTTTCTTAGGTAGAGATGTCATGTTTGTTTTAAAATCAAAAGTGAATGACGGAATGATATCCTTGAAATCTAATCAGGCTAGTACTTCTAAGGAATGACGAGAAGATTTGACGACTATCCCAAGATAGTAGTTCGGATTATCTCATAAATGAAAACTTTCAAGAATAAATTTTGGTAGTATAAATAAGATGTTAAGATTTTGCTAAGTGGTAAGACACTATCGTGTCTCTATTTTTAATGAATTCGGTGGTTTATCGAGTTTAAGTAGGAAATTAACCTGAATATAACCCTTGTATAACTATTCTCGGTGTTTGAAAAATTTAAGTCGAACATAGTTAATCAGACTATGATCCATTATCCCAAGGTTAAATATAGGTGATTAGGCTATATTTAGCCGAGGTTCGATAAAATTTTCAAATACCTAAATTAGGTATACTTGTGATATGTTCATAGCTTTTGAGAAATTGTCCACTAAGCAAAGGCGATATCAAACTATTCAGGTTGCAAGTCCTGGCCATAAAAGACTTGTAACCTATGTTTTCACATTCCATTGCATAGAAGATAGTATGGGTAGATACGTGTGGAAAGGAAATCTTAAGTAATTCTAAGATTCACGGACATTTAACAATGAAGGTTTCAAAAGAGAATTTTGATGAATGTAGAGAAAGTTGCTGAACTTCAGCTTTTGTAGATGATAAGTCAGTTTATCTTTTAGAAATCCCATTTCTTGTATTTCCATTAGGGAAATTGATAGACTGTGAAAGGTTTCATGTAAAACAATATCATATAATGCTTATAAGATAATTTTTAGAGACTATTGTATAACTTACAATATCTGAGGAGTAGTTGAGACCATTGTGCAACTCACAATGTCTGAGAAATAATGAAGAGACCATTGTGTAACCCACAATGTCTTGAGAAATGATAGAGAGATCAATGTGTAACCCACAATGTCTTGAGAAATTATGAAGAGATCATTGTGTAACTCACAATGTCTTGAGAAATGAATGAGACCACTGTAGGATGATTAATGTCCGAGAATGTAATAGAGACCACTGTATCTCACAGTGTCTTGAAAAATGAATGAGGCCATTGTATCTCACAATGTCTGGGAAGTAGGAAAGAACATTGTAGTCAGTTACAATGTCTTGGAGGAAGTTTCGTAATCCTAAAATGCATGACTAGATGCATGATTGGGAGATTAGGAAAAATATGATTGTGCCGTAATGCCTTAGAATAGGCATACGCAGATATGTTTAGTCTATCGTTTAGCTAAAATAATTGAAAATATGACTAGTGTATATGTCAATATACTAGTATGTTTTTGTAGCTTAAAATGTTCAAAAGTCACATAATCGTCTGGAGGATGGAAGGCACGGAGAACGGAAGGCTATAAAATGTTTTTGTTTGTAAAAGTAGTTATAGTTTAGGTCACAATTAGACCCGTTTCTCTATAATTAAGGCTTTGATACCAATCTGTAACACCCCCAATTTCGTGATACGCAGCGGAATTCAAACTGGGTGTTACTTCATGGCACAACAGTCATAACAATAGAAAACGATCTCTAAAGGAGTCGTTTTAAAAGGATTTATCATTCGATTTATATAAATATCAGAGTTTACAAAAATGAGGTCCCAGTTGGTTCCATTGTTTACAAAATATAGTAAATAGGTTTTTGAATGATAATAAAATTTATAGCCTTCTTCAGTATCCTTGCTCTTCCGTGCCAGCTTCCGACATTATGGACCTGAACACAAAGGTTGAGTGAAATTCATAGAGTTTTGGAAATCAGTTGAACACATAATGTTTGTAGTGTGAGTTATAAATTCACACCAATGGTTTGAAAACCAAAAGAGATATTATTGCACTAAGCTCATGATACCGAAAACGTTAACAACTGTCATAAAATAGTAACCGATGCCCTAATAGGTAATTTTCCAATAAACCTATAGATGTTCAAATAGAGTGCATTTGTTTGCCTACCCGGTCACCACAAACGGGATTTGTCATTCCCGATAGATCTATCCACATTATTCGCGTTCACTCGCAAGTGATTAATGGTTCATGATAATAGGTACTTAAGATTGGCAATAGTGGTACTTAGTGCAAGTAATACATTCAGATAAGCAGACAGTTTGAAAGCAATGTGTTCGATTTAAAATAAAGCATGTATCTCCCCAAGGGTTTGTAAAACAATTTAGTAATAGAAAGTGGGGCTATGAACTCACCTCAGAGTAAATGATATCAAATGTATAATGAGCATGATGGATATGCCGTGAGAACTTCTACGAGCAACCTAAAATAGGATGTTGCGACTTAGGTTTGGAACAATGTTTAGGAAAACATAAACCATCCTATATACGTCTCTATGTTGATCATGATGTAGTACATGGTATTTGTGTATGTCATATATAGAAATGGTCTAGTTGTGAAAACGTATTTAGTTTATAGATATCGTACTCCTGTTCGGGCCATCATAATTCAGAGGTCATGCAAGAAGCGTTCGAGGAGCTAGGACACTTTAAATCGTAAATCCATCAACTCGTCGATACGTTTTACTCAAATGAAACCCCTCACATGAAGCTCCCTACTATTGTAGCACTTAGTAGATATAATATATGTTTTGAGTGAAGATTGTAATATAAATAAGTTTATCATGTTCTTACAAGTTCTCGTCGTTTCATAAATATGATTACCTTAGTTAACGGTCTTGGGCAAACAAGCCTTGAGGCTTTAGCCATGGCCTCGCCGTGACTTTGGTCTTGACTACCATGGTTTTGAGACTCAACCTTGACCTTAGCCGTAGCCGTGGTCTTGGCTTATGGCCATTAGGCCTCTTGGTTTGCTTTTAGTTGTGACAAAAGTATAGTTGTGAGACTATATTTAAGGCAGTTTCTGTTTTTGAAAGATTTTGGCCTATTTATGCGTTTTCAAGGCCGAGCTTCTTTAAAATGAAGGAAAACGTCGTTCGGACAACTTTGTGTTTTAACTTTTGATGATTCGGACCGAAGTACCACTTTTAAAAAGAAGCGAAAAGCGGCTTGTACATGGTAGTTTTGGCGTTTAGGTTTCGCTAACTTCTTTTACTTATAACTTTTGACTTGTTTGTCCGTTTCGGGTGATTCAAATTGCTATGTTTACCTTTTTATCTTGTCTACCATATTATGTAAGTTAGAAAGACCTTATGTTACTGATTTTAATGGTCTCACATGTGTAGAATATGACTAGTTTACTAGTTTGTTACCTTTATAACAATATGTGAATTAAAACAAGTGGTTGAGTATATGTACATCATGAATCAACATAGTAACTATATATATAGCATTAAATATTTAAGATTATGAATAATAAAGATGAGATGATGGTGGTGATAAGTTGCTTACAACTTTTGGCTTTCAATAAGAAATGAGTAACTTAGTAAGGATCGGACTTTGATTGATCGCTTAAGATTTTGGATTGAGCTAGCTTTACACACCTTGGCACCCTTGCAAACTTGAAGAGTTGGTGATGAACTACTAAGTGACTTGAGTGGATTTAAACTCAAGAAGATCACTTAAACTTGCTAGAGATTTGATGTAGAAGCTTGATCTTTAGAACTTTCTTGCATAAACTTGGAGTTTATGGATCAAATGATGGAAGATATGTATGATTTGTGATATGAATGACCCAAAACAAATTGTGAGGGTTCTTAGGATGCATATCACTTGCTATTTATAGGAGGGTAAGTTTGGTTAACCATATATTGGGTTAATTATTAACCATGGTTAGGTTAGGACACTTGTAAAGATCTAAATGAACCATGGTTAGGATGATGCCACCAAAATGATGACCCCCCCCTAAGTCAGTCAGTCAAGACATGATAAGATGACTTAGGTGGTTATTTTTGATCTTATCTTGAGTTTAGAGTAAGTTTTGGTTCCGTTAAATGCCAACCGTAAGTCGTTAAGCCATAAAACGTAAAACCGGGTATCGTAAAAATACGAAACTTGTAGGAATGATGAGACTCATCATTATACTCCATATAAAAATATAAAATGGGTGATAAGTCTCATTGGGTGCAAAAACACTGCTTAAAGCTGGAAATACGAGTCAAAAACGCGTAATTCGCAGTTTATCGGAAAAGAACGAAATTTCAGGGAAACGACCGTGAATTTATTTAGAGTAGACTAAAATTAGTCTAAAAGTGATATGAGATGTCAAACTTTGGTTTTCGTCATACGCGGGATAACTTTACAATTATTTGTGAAGTTTAAAAGTTACGCGATTTAAGCAAAAATGTAGAACGCACAAGGTTAATTCCTTTATGGTCAAAGGAGGAGGGAAATATGTTTGACTTTTACAAAAATGTAAAAGTTTCAAAAACATATTAGAAACACAGTCAGAATCGTTAAGTCTAGATGTAAGTAGAATTGTTTAAAACGTAAGTTTAGTTTTGTTCTCATACTGGGCTTATTTGGTAATATTAAAATAATAAATCTTAAAAATTCTCAAATTAATCATGAGTGATCTAAAAATTTATCTGATGCGAGAAAAATTGTCAGAGTTGATTTTCGTTATGCGCGTGATGTTTAAACGGTGGACCGTCTAAAACGAAACTTTAAAACGATGTTTACTTAATAACTTTTGCGAAAATGATCTAACGATGGTCGAACTCTCAGGTTAATACTAAAATAATTTATTTTACGAGAATGTGGATTAAAAATTTTACGGGATGAATAGTGAAAGTGAATAGTAAATTCTCGAAAATGAAAAGTAACCTAAAAATGCGGGTGGTTACAAGGAATACCTATGCCTGTTGACCTTTCCATTACTGTTGACTTTGATGGATCACATCATCTTTATGGCAAAAAGTCAAAAGACTTGCCAGACCCTGATTCTTCATCTTATGATTTTGTCTCTTGCTCTGACAGTGACAAATCTTCTGATCAAGGGTCTACTTCTTATACCAGCTGTGATTCAAGTGATAAGTCCGACCTACCCAAGACCTCACCCATGCCTGCACCCAAGCCTACTTACAAGCCTATTAGAGTTGCTGCTAAGGAATCATCTTCCAAGACAGTTTCCTCTAAAGACTTGTCTTTTCATTCTTTGAATAATAATTCTGTTAAAAACAATTCTTTTCATGATTTTGGTTTGAATACTTCTGCTTGTAATAGAACATCTTTTGGTTTGAATATATCTTCTAAACAGAAGACATGTTTTGTGTGTAGAAGTAAATTTCATTTAATTAAGGATTATGATTATCATGAGCAAAGAATGGGTGTTTGTGCTGGGCAATCTAGACCAATGTGGACTAATGTTAATGCTATACCACCTTATGTTCCACAAGCAACTTATGCACCTCCTCCTTTTCCTAGGAGAAGCTCAGTTGCTAGACCATATGTACAACCAACCAGTTCATATTTTAAAAATGGTTATTGGCCTGGATATGGTGACTCAATGAATGCTGGGAAGGGTTATAGGAATACTGCTGGAAAGCCCTCAGAGTTGTTCTTGGACACAAAGGGGACCTAAATTTCAATGGAAACCCAAGAACAATGGTGGATCTTATAAATCTGCATGGCCTCAATATAAAGATCCACAAGGCAGGTTCAAGTCAGTAATGACTTGAGCCTCAATAGTGTACTAATATTTTGTATATTTTTGTTGTTGTTGTAGGATCATCCTCTTAAGCACAAGGAAGTTGGTATTGTTGATAGTGGTTGCTCCGAAGCATGTCGAAACAGAGATATGATGCATAATTTTGTACCCATTGAAGGAGGAGGCAATGTGAAGTTTGGTGGAAGTGATGGTAGAATCACTGGGAAAGGGACCATCAAAACACCTCAAATGGACTTTGAGAATGTGTACTATGTCAAGGAACTACAACACTTCAACTTGTTCTCAGTATCACAAATTTGTGACACCAAGAACAAAGTACTCTTCTCTGAGGATGAATGTCTTGTGCTATCTAAAGACTTCAAACTACCAGAAGATACATCAATTCTGCTGAGAGTTCCTCGTACTCACAATCTTTACACATTCAACTTAAATGATGTTCAACCAGAAGGTGACTTAACTTGTTTGGTGGCTAAAGCATCCCTGGATGAGTCTACAAAATGACATAGAAGGATGGCACATGTGAATTTCAAGACCATTAACAAGCTATCTAAACTGGGTCTTGTTGATGGACTTCCTTCTAAGATTTTCACCAATGAACATAACTGTGTTGCCTGCAACAAAGGAAAGCAACATAGAGCCTCATACAAAGCAATTAATGCAGTGAGCCTTATTTCAGAACCTCTTCAGTTGCTTCACATGGATCTTTTTGGTCCAACTCAAGTCAGAAGCATAGATCACAAGTATTTTTGTCTGGTTATTACTGATGACTATAGTAGGTTTTGTTGGGTATTCTTCTTGAGGACTAAAGATGAAACCTCTCCAGTTTTAAAAGAGTACATTACCCTTGTCGAAAATCAGCTAAACAAAAAGGTTACAGGTATCCAGTGTGATAATGGGACAGAGTTCAAGAATGCAGTATTGATAGAACTCTGTAAGTCTAAAGGAATCAAAAGGGACTATAGCACTCCAAGAACACCTCAACAAAACGGGGTGGCTGAAAGAAAGAATAGGACCCTGATAGAGGCAGCAAGATCTATGCTTGCAGACTCTAAGTTACCCACTATGTTTTGGACTGAAGCAGTTGGCACAGCTTGTTATGTTCTAAACATGGTATCTATTACTAGACCTCACTTTAAGACACCTTATGAACTTCTCTATGGGAAAGTTCCTGTTATTCATTACCTTAAACCTTTTGGTTGTCAAGTGACTATTTTGAATACTAGTGATCCACTGGGTAAATTTGATGAGAAGGATGATGAGGGATATATTGTGGGTTATTCGGCTCATAGTAAGGCGTATAGGGTATACAATTTGAATGCTAAGAAGATTGAGGAGACTTTGAACCTGAGATATCTAGAAGACATGCCTAATGTTCAAGGACAAGGTCATGTTTGGTCATTTGACCTTGATTACTTAACTGACTATTTGGGTTATTTTAGACATGTGGCTAACCAAAATGCAGGTACACAAGTGTCTCCCACTAACAGTGCTGCTACCATGAATGCTGATTCCGATAGTGAGTTTGAGGATGATGAGCATCCTATTATTGTACCTTCTTTCTCCCCTAACAATTTTGTAGGTGACACTTCCAAAGTTACTTCTGAGGAGAGTGAAGATGAGTCCAACTATGCAAAGGACCTTGCTAGGCTTCGAAGAGGAGTATGCAGTTAATCTAGAAGGCGAGAGGAATCGAGGAGATTGCAAGAGAAGCAATCAGTGGAAATCACCATTCTGCTGAAAGTGATTCTGTTTCTCCGATCATCACCAAATCTGCTGATAGCCATGTTGTTTCTACTTCCGTTTCTACTAGAGTGTCAACAGACTTGGGAGAACCTTATACACGTTTTCCAAGTCCTTCAGATCTTGGTCATCATCAATCTAAAGCTGGCATCTTCTCCTCACCTTCCTATGACACTGATTTTGAACCAACTGTGACTAATCTTGATACCTCCATTGATGTAAACACCATTGCTACTAAAAGGATCAACATTGCTCATCCACAGTCCAATATTATTGGTGATCCTCATGCACCTGTTAGAACTAGAGGCACGATAACAAGTTCTAAATATGGTCAAGTAGCTTTTATCTCTTATGTCTCAAACCGAAAGAGACAATCACACAGACTTTGATCATTGTCTGTTTGCCTGTTTTCTCTCTCAAGTGGAACCAACCAATGTTACTCAAGCCTTGCAAGATTCAAGCTGGCTTAAAGCAATATAAGAAGAGATGCAACGATTCCAAAATCAGCAGGTTTGGATATTGGTGCCACTACCTGATGGGAAGTATGCTATTGGGACTAAATGGATATTGAAGAATAAGAGAGATGCAAGGGGTGTTGTCATTAAAAACAAAGCAAGATTAGTGGCTCAGGGGTATAGACAAGAGGAGGGGATTGATTATGATGAAGTGTTTGCACCTGTTGCTAGAGTAGAAGCCATACGGATATTCTTGGATTATGCATCTTACATGGGTTTCATGGTATATCAAATGGATGTTAAAGGTGCATTTCTGTATGGTGAAATAGAAGAGGAGGTTTATGTCACTCAACCTAAAGGATTTGAAGATGCCGATCATCCAAATCATGTTTACAAGGTAGTTAAAGCTCTCTATGGACTACATCAGGCACCAAGAGCATGGTATGCTAGGCTTTCATCATTTCTGCTGAAGCATGGCTATAGAAGAGGTGCCATTGATAAAACACTTTTCCTGAAGAAGAATTCCACTGACATTATTCTTGTGCAAGTTTATGTGGATGATATCATATTTGGGTCCACTAAAGAAGCTTGGTGCGGGGAGTTTGAGGAGCTGATGAAGGAGAGTTCGGATGAGTGCAATGGGGAGCTTACTTTCTTTTGGGTCTCCAAGTTCGCAGAAACGATGGTATCTTTATCAGTCAGGACAAATATGTGAGGGACATTTTGAAAAAGTTTGGTATGGAGAGTGTCAGGGATGCCACAACACCTTATGAAGCTCCAAAGTCAAAGACAAACAATGAACCGGATCTACACGTGAATGTTCATTTATACTGATCTATGATTGGTTCATTGATGTATCTAACGACTTCTAGGCCGACATCACTTTTGCGTGAGTGCTTGCTCTAGACATCAAGTCACTCCACTTGCTTCCCATCTGAATGCAGTGAAAAAGATCTTTAAGTATTTGAAAGGTCAACCTCATTTAGGCCTTTGGTACCCAAAAGAGTCTCCTTTTAAGCTGGAAGCATATAGTGACAGTGATTATCTTTGGTGCAAATCGGATAGGAGATCCACAACTGGAGGTTGCCAATTCCTTGAAAGAGATTGATTTCTTGGCGTGCAAGAAACAAACTATTGTGGCTACCTCATCTATGAAGCGAGTATGTTGTCACTGCAAATTCTTTGTGGACAGGTTCTTTGGATACAAAATCAATTGTTGGATTATAGGTATAACTTCATGAACACAACAATTTTTATTGATAATCAAAGTACCACATGCATCGTTAAAAATCCAGTTTTTCACAGTAGAACTAAGCATATTGAAATCAGGCACCACTTTATAAGAGATGCATATGAAAAACATTTGATAAAAGTGGTTAAAATTCACACTGATGATAATGTGGCGGATCGTTAACTAAGGCTTTTGATGGACCAAGGTTTCAACACCTTGTGGTCCATATTGGTATGCTTAACCCTTAACTGCAAAGTTTAAGGGGAGGCATAGGCCTCAGGGGAGGATTTTGGATGTAAACTTTGTATATTAGTTTATTTATTTGCTAACACTAACCAACTAATGTTCTTTTAGTTTGTTTTGGTTTGGTTTGTGTGTTTCTCTGTGTCTGTTTTGCAGCTTGCGTATATAAGTTGGAGTTTATTACGTTTGGTTCATTGATATATGGACATGTAAGCTTAAAAGCTTGTTTCTACTAAATTCAAAGTACTGAAGAGAGCATATTGTTTCCACTGAAGATAAAGTACTGAAGTGATGTACTGAAGTCAAAGATGCTTATTCATTCAAGATACAGCTTGCAGCTTACAGCTTACATTGCATACAATCAACTTCAAAAGGAAATACAAGATTCATAATTATACATGATCTACTGAACCTATACTAAGTTCCTATCATTTACTAGCTCATATCATATATTCCAACTGCTGGATATGCATGACCAGGATATGCATGACCAGTACGATGAGCTAAGGATCAAAATGGGAAGGATGGATTAAGGAAACCAAAGATGATGAAGATGAATACAGCAGATGGATGTGTGATATGACTGTGTCCTTTGTGCATCATCTGCTGGTTTCACCAAAAAGCAATCAATCCATCTTCCTTTTGCCCTTCCCCTTTACGATATGAGATGAAGCACCAGACCATGGCGCAGGAAGAGCGAACACCACCTGTTTAGCTTGAGGTGGTGGAGGTTGAGGGTGTGAAGTTATCTCCTTAGTGGAGTCATCAGAGTCATCAGAAGACTCACTTGGATCCACTACATTGTCATCTTCAGAAGAAGGGAGAAAGGGGGATTTTCTTGGTCGTGATGTTTGTGGAGGAATATAGAGTCGCCAAAGGTTAGTATCATCACTTGATGATGATGATGATGGAGAAGAGGTTGGATCAATAACCTCTGGTTTGGTATTCATGGTTGATTGTGGTTGATTGTGGTTTGTGATGTAATTAGGGTTTTGTGATGAAAATTGGGGATAAATGATATATGTGAAGTGTGCATTGGGATTGTTATATAGACGGATTCGAGGTTTAATATAATTTAATGTGAGTTGGGTGGCACAGTAACGCTCCAGATATTTACTGAGGGTATCTTTTATCTTGGGTTGTTTCTGCTGAAGCATATTACTTCAGCAGATTGACCGTGTTTCTGCTGAAGTGTTACCTCTTGGTTAAAGTTAAAATACACGTAAGATATGGTCAACATAAGTTCCGATATTTTTGACTATATTTTGGGTAACTTCTACCAACCCATTATATGCATATCTTTGCTTCAAATTAAACAATTCCCTCTTCACTTACGGTCACAACACTTCCATTTGCAAGTATCATAACCCTAACTTACAATTTTACTCATGGCACTTCAATTGAAGAAATATCATAACAAAGTTGCTTTTCTGGGAGAAGCAAAGGGTGATGATTTGTATAAGCCAATGGTGGAGTTCTTGAAGAGATCAAAGATTCATTATGCTTTAACGCATTCTCCGGAAGTTGTTTATGAATCATTGGTTACACAATTTTGGGAAACTGCTAAAAAGAGGAGTGATACAGAGATCGTAGCTATGGTTGACGGAACAGAGTATGTTGTGACAGAGGAGTTGATTTGAAGAAAGCTTCGTTTGGACGATGTTAATGGGGTTTATCATTCTAATGCTGTGGATATTCTTGCTGGGCTAAGAGCTTTTGAATATCAAGGAACAAGGACTGATATATGGTTCAAGAATCAGTTATGTCCTATGTGGAGGTTTTTGGTTCACACATTGTTTCAGTGCATAAGCAATAAATCAGGAGGATGGGACCAATTTTCTACTCAGTTGGGATATGGTATTGTATGTCTTTCTCAGGGTTTAACTTATAACTTTTCTAGGTTTATTTTTGATAATATGGTTGAAAATATACAGAGGAAAAAGCATAAGTTTTTGATGTACCCTAGGTTCTTACAAATGATTTTGGATATTACTACCCAAGCCCAAGCACTTTGTCCTATAGGAGCTTTAACTTCTAAACTATTTGCTTCAATGAGAACTAAATATGAGGGGGCACATCATCCTTTGTTAGTAGCTATGTTGCCTCAAGACAATAAGGCTGCTGATGAGGATAATGTTGTTAATAACCCACCTTCTACAACTGTTGCTGCTAATGGTAATCCATCAGTTGCCATTGATGAAGGCCCTTCTAATGCTGCTGAAGCAACTCATGTTTCTCCTGACCAACCTTCACCCACACTTTCACCCAGACCTCGTTCTAGTCCACCACCTACACAGGTTACTCATGATGAGTTTGAGACTGAGGTTAATAGACTGACCACTCCTAGTCCTGTTAGGGATTCAGTTGATGATGGTGTTCCATTCATTGAGCATGTTGATATTTCTTCTGAAAGGCCCAATGATGCTCCCATTACCACATATCAATCTGCTGGTGGGGCTGAGGACCCTATTACATTTACATCTGTATATGCTCTAGTGAACAGGTATATGGCTGAAGTTGATCTCAAGAAGGAGCTTGCAGAGACTAAATCTACACTTGGTGGTGAGATTGTAGAATTGAAAAGAAAGGTTCAAGATTTGGAAGTACAACTGGGTCATAGTGGAAAAAGGAGATTGGATGTTTCTTCTGATGAGGAGGAAGTGGATACTCAATTTGAGTCACTTGATATTTTGGCTAATGTGGCTCAACAATCTAATGCTTCTTCTCCAATGGCTGCTAAATCAGTGAAGCAAAAGGAGCCAATTTTGTTTACTAGAAGGAGGAGAAGGCAATCTTTGAGCAAGGATACACTACAAAGTGAGGATGTTTTAACTACTGAAGAACATGTTGTTGCTGATACTCCTATGATAGATATTCCTATTGAAGTTTGTCAAGCTTCATCTTGCAAGCACAACCGCTTCTACACCTTCAGAGATAATTGAAGTCTTTCTTCTTTGGAAGAAGTTTTACTTTGAATCCAGTGATGTATTTTCAACACTGTTGAAGTTTTGTCTCAACCTGTTTCTTCGATGCTAATCAGAATGTTTCTTCGAAGTACCTATGAGTGATACTTCTCCAGTTGATGTTGGTCATAAGTCTGTTGGTCAAGGGAAAGGAGTAATGATTGAAGATGAGCTTGGTCCGGATCGGTTAGTGAACAGGAAAGGCTAGCACAAGAAAGAATGTTAGCTGAATGTGCAAATTTGAAGAAAAGTGATGAATTGGCTAAGCAGTTGCGGTGAGTCTACTTCTAATTTGCCTCACGAGAGCGAAAAGAATTGGATGCTTTGGCTACTCGGATCCTCGATGCACAATGGGATGTTTATACTCAAGCCGCTGCTTCGGATCCTACACTTGCTCGAGTATCTTAGGTGCACTTTGGACATGAGAATTATGCTACACAAATGGTAGCTCTTGAAGCGAAAGCAAGAGGAAGCTGAGAAAAGGAAAGCTCTTGTTGCTCAAAGAATAAAGCAAAAGGGAAAAACCACCTACTGAAGCTCAGAAGAAAGCATATATGAGGACAGTGGTGAAAAATCAGAGTTGTACTTTATATAACTCTGGTCTAACAATGAAACAAGTTTTGGCTTTTTCTGATTCTAAGTTGGTCAAGAGGTATAATAGGATTATGAAGTTTACTTCGTCTGTCTCTACATCATCATTCACTTTGAAGAGGATTCTTTGGTACTTCGATGCTCCTAAAGCAAAGAAACAAAAGACAGTTGAAATTGTTGATAACTTTGATGATATGTCTCTAAAGAAGAGTTCTCTGTCATTGCTTCGAAGCATCTTTTGAAGCCATCCATTTAGGCGAAAAGGTTCAATCTGCGACCCTCTTGGTGTTCCTTCGAAGACACTCTGAATCTACTCATTCCATGAAAGGGTTCACTCTGAGTCTCATGGTGTTTCTTCGAAACATTACACGGAGTGGTACTGTTGATACAATTGGCGAAAAGTTGGGTAGGGAAGTGAACAAAAAGCGCTAAATCTAAGGAGGCCGAAAGGTACTTGAGAGAATGCATCGATGCGCAGTCTTTGCTCAAAATAAGTCTTCATTTTCTACTCCTGCTACAGATGTTATTGATGACTCTGAGGAGGCACCATATATGGGTATTTATATACCAGGTAGGAGGAAGAAGAGGATGTCTAAAAGGAAACCTTCTTCCTTATGGAGATCTATGAGATCATCTGGGTCTCAAACATCTAAGGTCAAGAAATCTCGTCAGGATAATTCTTTGTATCTAAAAGTCTTTGAATCAACTTTTATTCAAGAAGGATCTGTTCTTTGTTTTTTCTGAAGGATCTCATGATGTGTTGATTAATTGGACCTTGGTGATGGGGAGCTTAACACTATTCATCGTCACGGATAATTCTACTATGAAGTTTAACTTCTTGAAGGAAATATTTCATTTGGTGGATAGGCAAGATTTGAACACTCTGTATGATCTGGTTACTAAGTATTATGCTATTCATTCACCACAGGGTTCTGGTTTATTTTTGTTGGGTGATCTTCAAGTGTTGTTTGATTCTCAATCTCCAAATGGTAAAGGATATCATATTTGGAAGAATTCACATCAGTGGAAGGTTGAGACTTGGAGGTTTTATCCTTTGCCTTGTGTACATATGGTGGAGAAAAAGGATGGAATTATTGTTTGTATGTTTGATGATAAGATTTATCCCTTGTCTATGAGGCTGATGGAAAGAATGCTTAGCCAGAAGTTGGAAGTTCCTCCAGATCCAATTGGAAATGATAAGTTGCATGCTGAACAATGTGTAGGAATCATTAAGACTCAGCTTCTGCAATATCGAGCATCATCTTGATTGTGGTAATTTGTATGGTTTGTAATATTTGTTATCTATGTTTCTTTGTTTGTTTCTTAGATAAAAAACTATGTATATATTTTGTTTGTCTGACTTTTATTGCAGGTTTGTTGTATATCTTTCATGGTTATTAACTCACCAGATGTACCTTGTGTATGTCAAAGAGTTGGCTAGTCCAAAGAGTACAGCTTTGGTAAAGACACATCAAATCTGTTGATAGCTGTAATGGTTTGCTCAAAATCATAGGGTATGCAACCACCCATGCTTCATTGCTGAGGGTTGTATGGTCATCAATTCACCATGGTTTATTCCTTTTGGAATCCAAGAATTGACTAGCCCACATGTATATGGCTTGTGGTAAAGGCGTGGAATACCATATTTGGTAATCGGTTCACCAATCCTCGAAATTGACTAGTCTTGAGCAAACGGCTACTGGTAAAGACATTTCAAATCCGTTATATGGTTTGATTTGCAAATAAATCAGATGGTTATCGGTGTACCATAGTTTTCGAACTTAAACATTTGGCTACTCCAGTAGTGATGGCTATTGGTAAAGAGACATCAAATCCATTATTTTCAATGATTCACCTCTCACAGGAGTTAACACACCTGGATGTGATGAGAATAGTATGAAACTAAAATGTTTTGATGTACATTATGTCATTTGTTGCTACAAAGAACTGGAGCTTTAAAGATTTGTTATCATCGAGGTGTCAATGTTTTGTGTCTTTGTTGCTGATGTTCGAGTACAATCCTCTGAAGCGTTGAAGATCTATCAAGAAACTAGAACTTAACCAAGTCAAATTCCAGTTTAGGGGAGGATTGTTGGGAATTCTGCTAAGTTAGAATTCTGCTGATGTTACTACCGAAGGATTTTGCTGAAGTTCAATGTTTCTGCTGAAGAAGAGAATCTGCTGAAGTAGTATAATGCGTAGATAGTTTCTGCGGAAATAGCTATTTCGTGTTTTCTATAGTTAGTTAGGATATGCATGAGCTTTATTAGGAAGTGATTATGTATATCTTATTTAGTTTTATGAATATGCGTTTCTTAGGAAACAAGTTAGGGTTCCTTGTCTATAAAAGGAACACAATAGTATGATTGATGTAACGAGTTGAAAAAAAAAAGTTTTAGTAATATAAAGATCCATAGAGGATCAACGTGTTCTTAGTTATTGTGTTTGTGCTTATATTTGATTTCCGCTAAAGAATATACGTCGTAGAGATTGTCTATTAGTTTGCTTGTGATTACATAAGTAATACTAACGATCTGCGAGTGCTCAAGATCTATCAAGGTCTATAGTTTCAACAATCATCATCACAGATTAGACACTGCCACTAGACTACATTTTCTGTACTACTTGCTAAAATATAATGTTAATACAAATATCGTCATTAAAAGTTATTTATATTTTTGATATTTACCTAAGTTTCGTTAACGACAAAAGTAAATTTAATTTTTATAAAGCTTAAAGCTTGTCAAGTTTAATAGATATTAAAAAAAGCTTTTTCAAATAATATCTTCGTCACTCAAGCATTTACGTTGTGATTAATCATATCTTGATATGACTCTAAACCATAATATATGATATTTGTTTTAGTTCAAGAATGTTTTGGTTTCTTAAAAACAAAACATTACATATGTATTTACATTTTAACATATTTCTAAAAATAGAAAAACAAACACATGACATCATGTGGTGCATCATTGAAATCCTTAGAAGATTTCACTAGATACTTTGTGTAGATTTAGACTCTACATATCTTACACAATCTTGGATAGATATGGTTGACTTTTTTAAGATTTTGTGATCTTCTTTGTCGGACCTCGGGCACCAAAATTAACACGGGCGGAACCCTTTTGAGGGTTCCGTGGTGCTTGCTGATCTTTTTGGCTATAAATAGCAAAGCCAAACCAAGTTGTTTTTCATCCCTTTCTATCATATTCTCATACATTCCTTCTCTCTAACATTTCTAACTCAGTTTCATATCATATTAGTGATCTCTTTTGTAGCAAAGAAGATCAAGATACATTCAAGCTTCAACAAGTAGTTGGAAGTCTTATTTGTTTGTTGTTGTATGATCTTGTGTTGATTCATACATCATTGTTGTACCAAACCATCATAACCTTGTGAGTGTGAGTGGTTACTATTTTAGTCCTTAAAATATATTGTGTGTAGGAGTGGTTGTAACCTTGAAAAGAACTCGACATCTAGCTTAGTGTCGGAAATGGAGTGTAAGCGAAGTGTAAAGGTTTCTCCGCCGGTGAAAGGAGCTTGTTGACTTGTGAAGTTAAACTCTCGAGTGTGAGACTCGGGGAGTGGAGTAGGGCAAGGAAAAAGAGTCCTTGTAGACCGAACCACTATAAACAACTTCTTGTGGTTTGATTGTTTCTTTCCTTATCTACTCTTTATATATTGTTGATTACTATTTACTAACATATCTAAGATCAATATCAATTGATCTTTAAATAAGTTTCAAAACAAAGATTTTAATCGGTAATCTATTCAACCCCCTTCTACTTTTCCACAATTGGTACCAGAGCCTCGTTGCTCAAGAATTTCTAAAATATTTTGTATTTTATAAACTTGAAACGAACCATGGATTTCGAAAACTTTAAAGAAGGGCAATCTATGCAAAGACCACCACTCTTTTAAACCAATGGATTTATCTATTGGAAAAACCGTTTTGAAACATATGTAAAATCAAAAGATTTAGATCTTTGGTTTGTTATTGTTAAAGGGGATTTTAGTTCTAGAACAAAACATATTTCTGTTGATGATCAAAAGAAATTAATAGCTAAAAATAATGAAGCTAAAATGATGCTTTATAATGCTTTGCCTAGAAAAGAATATGAAAGAATTTTTATGTGTGAAACCGCTAAAGATATTTGGGAATCTTTGATTATTACACATCAAGGAAATTCACAAGTCAAGGATAACAAAATTGACCTTCTTGTTCAACAATATGAACAATTTGTTATCCCTGAAGATGAAACCATTGATTGTGGCTTTCCTCGCTTTAATACTATTATTACATCTCTTAAAGCACTTGATGAATCTTTTTGTAGTAAGAACTTTGTCAGGAAATTTCTTAGAGCACTCTATCCAAAGTGGAGAGCTAAAGTGACGGCTATTGAGGAATCAAAAGATCTCTCAAAAGTGACACTAGACGAGCTTATCGGAAACCTCAAAGTACACGAAATGGTGATGGAGAAAGATTCGGAAATCATCAAAGGAAAACGAGAGAAAATCAAATCCGTTGCTCTAAAAGCAAGAACGGAATCAAGAAATGATGATGAATCTTGCTCCGGTAGTGAACATGAGGAGTATGCCATGGCCGTTAGAGATTTCAAAAAGTTCTTTAGAAGAAGAGGAAAATCTGTAAGACAACCTCGAGAAGAAAAGAATCCATTCTGAAAATATCGGGATGACAAAAAGGGCAAAGGTGAAAGAAAGTGTTTTAGATGCGGTGATGCAAGTCATCTAATAGGAGATTGTCCCAAGCCACCTAAAAGCAAAACTCAACGAGCTTTTGTAAGTGGTGCTTGAAGTGATAGTGAGGATGATGAAGAGTCGAGCAAGGATGAAATCGCTCTAATGGGACATGAGTCGAACGAGGTACATTCCGACTCATCTTATTCCTCTATTGATGATGACACTTTGCAAAAACAATATAATCAATTGTGTGAGCTTAGTCTTAAAATCATAACTAAAAATAAGTTTTTAAAGACTAAAAAGGAATTTTTAGAAAATGAAGTCTACGAATTAAAAGAAAAGGCAAAACGATTAGAAAAAGGAAAAGCAAATGAAGATGGTTGCAAATCATGTCAAGAGCTTAATCTTGAAATAGAAAAACTAAAGCTCACACAAGACGTTCTAATCGAACATAATTCTAAATTTAAAAGGTTTAACAAAAACATTGCTTGTGCCGATGAAATAGTTAGAATTCAAAAAAAACTTGGAAACATGAATGGGTTAGGATTAAATGAGGTGTTAATTCCAAAGAGTCAAACCAAAACGGCCGAAAAAGACAAACAAACTGTCAAAACTGCTGCAGTACAGCACGGACCAAACGGACCCAAAAAGAGGGCTCCGTCCGTTGTAAATTTTGGTGCTGTGGAGACTGCAGCAGGACAAAATGTTTGTGATACGGAACGTAGTGAATTTGTCAAAGTAACAAAGAAAACCAAGGATAGTGTTAAAGTAAAACCTACTGTTACATCAGGAGTAGGACTCGCTAGAAATGAATTTAGATCTAAAACTTCTCAACAACGACATAAAACACCTTTTGCCAAACGACCCTTTCCTAAGAGCAACCATAACATACAACCCAACTATCAACATAACGGTTGGAATCAAAACTTCCCTAGACCATATCAAACTCCTGATTACATGCCATGGAACTCTTACCCATCATTTCCATACATAAATCAAGTAAATGGTATGTTTAACCCAAACGGACCCATGAGATATTGGGGACCAAACGCTTGAGTTATTTGTGTCTTAGGTATGCTTGAAAGTTGGATTGGAACCTGATGAATGGATAAAAGATAGTGGATGCTCACGACACATGACAGGCAAAAAAAGCCTCTTCTCAACATACCAAGAGTATGACGGAGGTAATGTCACTTTTGGTAGCAATCTCAAAAGCAAAATCATTGGAAAAGGTATGATCGCTCATAACTCCCTAACTATTGAAAATGTTGCTCATGTCGATAGGTTAGGATTTAATCTACTTAGTATTAGCCAATTATGTGATAAACAGTATAAAGTACTATTTGAAGAAAATGGTAGTAAAATACTAAAAGATGGTATCACCATAGCTAAAGGAGTTAGGAAAAATAATACATATGTCATGAAAATAGATAAAACATCTAATGAACAACTTTGTCTAACAACCTTAGATGATAGCTCAACTATTTGGCATAGACGCTTAGGTCACGCTAATATGAGACTTATACAAAACCTATCTTCAAAAGAGTTAGTTAGGAATTTACCAAAACTTAAATATGACCAACATTTTTGCGACGCTTGCAAAATTGGTAAACAAACTCATAGTAGTCATAAGGCTAAAAACATGGTGTCCACATCTAAGTGTCTAGAACTTTTGCATATGGACTTCTTTGGTCCATCCGCTATAAGAAGCTATGGAGGCAGCTTATACACTTTGGTCATCGTAGATGATTACTCAAGGTTTACTTGGACGTTGTTTTTGAAAACCAAAAATGAAGCTTTTGATAAATTTGAAATTCTTAGCAAGAAATTCAAAATCAACTAGGTGTTAAAATTGTGTCGATCCGAAGGATCATGGTTGTGAATTTGACAATGAAACACAATTTGGAAACTTTTGTGATGTAAATGGTATAACACACAACTTCTCGGCTCCTCGAACACCTCAATAAAATGGAGTTGTAGAACGTAAAAATAGAACCATTCAAGAAATGAGTAGAACAATGCTTAATGAACAAAACATTCCTCAAAATTTTTGGTGCAACGCCGTTGACACTTCTACATACATTTTAAATAGAGTCTTAATACTTCATTTCTTAAACAAAACACCATATGAGCTAAATAAAGGTAGAAAGCCAACTTTAGGATATTTTAGTGTATTTGGATGTAAGTGTTTCATTCTTAATACTAAAGATTATCTCACCAAGTTTGACCCAAAGTGTTATGAAGGTGTATTTCTTGGTTACTCACAAACTAGCAAAGCTTACATTGTCTTAAATAAAGAAACAATGTGAAACGAGGAATCGTTGAACATAAAATTCGACGAAAGTCCACCTCCCTCTAAGACATCACCTTTGGTAGATGATGACTTAGTTGAAAGTCAACTTGTAGAAAGTCAAGAAATAATTGAAAATGACAAGGAAGATGAACCATTAAATAATGAAATTATAAACATCAAAGAATCCAAAAGTCATCCTTTAGAAAAGGTCATAGGATAACTAAATCAAAGAACCTTAAGATCACAAGCCCAAAACCAATGTAATCATTTTTGTTTTGTGTCTACCATTGAACCGAAAAACATAAATGAAACAATAAAAGATGAATCTTGGGTAATTGCTATGCAAGAAGAGCTTAACCAATTCGTTAGAAATGATGTTTGGAAGTTAGTTCCAAGACCTAAAGATCAAACTATAATTGGAAAGAAATGGGTTTTTCGAAATAAAATGGATGAAAATGGTGTTGTGTCTAGAAACAAAGCTAGGCTTGTCGCACAAGGTTATAATCAACAAGATGGGATTGATTATGATGAAACTTATGCACCGGTAGCTAGGCTCGAGTCTATTAGAATCTTACTTGCATATGCATGTGCTTATGACTTTAAATTATTTCAAATGGATATTAAGAGTGCGTTTCTTAATGGGTTTATTAACGAAGAAGTATATGTTGCTCAACCTCCCGGTTTTACCGACTTTGAGAAACCACATCATGTCTTCAAACTCAAGAAAGCATTATACGGTCTTAAGCAAGCACCAAAAGCTTGGTACGATAGACTTAAGACTTTTCTTGTTGAAAACAAATACACCATGGGATTAGTATATAATACTCTTTTTATCAAGAAAAAGGAATCACATATTATCATTGTTCAAATATACGTTGATGACATCATATTCGGATCAACTTGTCAAGAACTGTGTGTTGATTTTTCTAAAATCATGCACGATGAGTTTGAGATGAGTATGATGGGTGAATTAAACCTCTTTTTAGGACTTCAAATTAAACAACTAGAAGATGGCATATTATTTAACCAATCTAGATATATAAAAGATATGCTTAAGAAATTTGGTCTTGAAGACTCAAAACCAACTAAGACACCCATGTCTTCGGACACTAAACTCACCAAGGATGAGGAAGGTGAATCGGTAGATAACACTAAATATAGAGGAATGATTGGTAGTCTACTCTATCTCACGGCTAGTAGACCCGACATTATGTTTAGTGTTTGTCTATGTGCTCGCTTTCAAGAAAATCCCAATGTATCACACTTAGAAGCCTTAAAAATGATTTTAGATACATTAAGGGAATGACATGTTTAGGATTATGGTATCCCAAAGGAACCGGTGTAGAAACTATAGTGTATGTCGACTCGGACCATGCCGGTGACTATGTCGATAGAAAGAGTACAAGTGGTATTTGCACTTTTTTCGGACATTGTCTCACCTCATGGTTTGCAAAGAAGCAAACGACTTTAGCTATCTCAACTACTGAAGGCGAATACGCCTCAGCCGGAAAAGCATGTCAACAAGCTCTTTGGATGAAGCAAGCTCTCATGGATTACGGAATTCATCTCAACGATATTGTTATATTTTACGACAACAAAGGAGCTATTAATCTCAGCAAAAATCTCGTCCAACATGCTCGTTCGAAGCATATTGAAATCCGTCATCACTTTCTTCGCGAAAATGTTCAAAAAGGAAACATCTCAATTGAGAAAGTATTCTTCGAAGACAAAATTGCCGACATTCTAACCAAACCTCTCAAAGGAGAACCATTTAATCTTCTTAGACTTGGTTTCGGGTTAATGGAACCAAACATGTAGGTAAAACATAGTCTAAACCTTAGAACAAACAAAAAAAAACAAATTTGTTTAAAACTGCTACTATTCCCACGACACCAAACGACAACAAAGGCGAAACCATTTTTTTGGTGTTGTCTGGTCCGTAGTGACAACAGTAGCAAAAATGCTACCTACAAAACATCTTCTTCCTCACAATCTACTTTACCAAAACGTGTAAATATTAGACCTAACTCATTGTTGACATTTTCTCACCCACTAATCACTGAAGATAACATCATTGTAAGTATCCTAACTACATTTCATCTCTTAATTCTGAGTCTAGGATTCTAATTTGTGCACAAAATCATTACATGGGGATTATGTATATTCTTGTACAAAACATGGATTCAATTGGCAAATTGCATAACTAGTCATTGAAATTAGGTACTACATTGTCACATTGCATAAAAAAATCATGTTTCCCACTAATCAAAAGATAATGACTATAAGATTTTATTAAAATAACCAAACACCCCATGTCAAAATTTTTTGAAAAACTTCTCACTTGTAAGAAAACAATTTTTCATTGTTAATACAAATAGAAAGGGTAAAATTTTCATCACTTGCATGCTCTTAAACACTAAAGGTAATACATAACTAATATGTATTCCCGGGTATATTCAAATGAAGCCACATTGAATTAGGAGCGTTTGGGTTATCTCATGGCTTTTGCCAAACACCCTCACTAAAAACCATTTTATGCGTAAAATGAGTCGAGATAACCACAACTGCAAATCGTCTTCATATAGGCACACACTAGAACCAAAACGTTAAGTTTGTTCTCATTTTTAACATGCAAATTCTTACTCATAGGAATAACCATGGTAGCCGAAAGATTCTATGATCACAAGGATACTTTCAACTACATTCCCAAACATCACAAAACCAAGGGTCTCTCAAAGGAACAAGTCGAAATCTTTAAGAGTCTAGAACAAAGGTACTTCCATGAGGGTAGAACCATTCACTCCTCCTTTGTCGACGGAACCAATCTCCGTCAAGAACTAGCTGCTATTCACTTCGATTGTCTCTTTGACATCGATGAACCCATTTGTCCTAGGTTTGTGTTAGAGTTCTATGCTAGTGTCACCGGTTTCATTGATGAGGATGATGAATTTAGCCTTAGGTTTAGGATCAATCAAAACGAATACACCATCTCGTTAACCTAATTTGCTCAAGTGCTAGGAATTCCCAACCGAGGGACATGTGTCTACTCGGATAAGTGGTCACTCACTATCCTTAATGCAATCAATAACCACTCTCTTCCCTACTAAACTCCTTTAGCGGATAAGGATGTCATCAGTAAGCACCTTTTTAATGCAAGGGACGCTCCAACCCGTGTCACCCGAAAAGGAAAGGAGGTGAACCGATATCCATATGGAATGGAGCTCAATGAACTTAAGCCCAAATTCAAGAAATGGGAGGAACTACTTAGAGCCAATGTCATTAGCACCATAGGAAATAGGGACCATATCAATTCTTGCATTTGTCACATGCTCTACAACTTGTCCACCCGTCAAACATTCAATTTAGCCTACTACATTGCTAGGAGAATGATTGACATTCCAACTCAAGGATCGGTAGCTCTTCTCTACGGGATGCTTCTCACCCGTCTCTATAGAGCCTTTGCACCCATTCCACCAAGCCCAAAAGGGTTGAAGCTTGACTATGAGCTCATCCCTCACATCTTTGTGCCCTTGAGTGATGAGCGAGTGGCTAAGACTAAAGGCAAAAGAGCAAAACCTCCAACTCCATCATCATCATCATCAAATAGCTCCGAGGATGGTCTTCCAAATTCTCGCCTTCCACCTCATGAGTACTATACGTCTCTCCCCGAGATTGAGAATGAATCGGCGGAGTTCAAGCAACCAAGGGGATGTTCAAGTGCCTTGGTAGGATGATGAACAAGATTTACAAGAAGTTGGATAAGTGAGGTTCATTTGAAGGAGTGTTTGGAACAAGACAATAACTTTGATGTATGATACAATTTGGTTGCTTTTAATCTGTAGGATGATAATATGACTTAAAACAATGATGTATGCTAACAATTTTATGCAGGGGGATAGCACAAGTGTGTTATCAAATTTTACCCATTTTCACTTTTATGTGAAAATCGTTAGCCCTTGGTCAAAGTATATGCTCCACTATGTTTGTATATGTGTTATTTACTTTTTCTAACTGGAAATGATTAATGTCACATGTTTTGAGCAAAATTTCAGGTTTCGAAAAAGTCCACGACACCTAAAAAACTGTTCTATGTTGATTTCTGGTGTCTACGGATCAGACGGCACCAAAAATTTGGTACCGTCTGTTATGGAATTTGGTACCGCCGTACTTGTACAGGCAGACCAGGCGGCACCCTTTTTTGGGTTCCACGGCACCCTTTTTTGGGTTCCGCCTGTGTATTTTTTTGGTGCCGTGGATCCTACAGGTAATTTTCTGAATTTCGCTTATTTCGACATTCCAAATTACCATACATTGCTTCTAGGTTAATCTCAACTAGTTCTTACTCATATTAGAACTAGTTTAACACACTTAGGCACATAGGATATCCATTTCCCACCAAAATTCAAAAATTTCAAAAATCCACCCAAGGAGCCCTTTTGCATAAAGGAATGAACCAAAGATTCGGTTCCTTGCAATCCGTGGGTAATCTGATTGTTAGGATCTCATAATCATTAGAACACATTTATTGCATATCTTTGTCTCTTCACTCCATCCTTCTTGTATGGATTGACTTGGGTGATATGACTAGCATTAAACCCACTTCAAAATCATTAGGAACCTCATCTCTTCTATGGTTTAACATCAAATCAAACACATTTCTCCATAATTTTCCATTCCTAAAAATTAAGAGCTTTTACCATGATCATCTTCACACCTTCTCAATTCTCATCACCTACTAGCAAAAGCTTAAGTCAAAATGACTAAATCTTCACCATCAATCAAGCCTTGCAAAAGAACCGCTAGAATGAGCGTAAGACCTTGTTGCTTTGTCAACATAAGCTCTTCTTCCGAGTCTTCTCCATTAACCATCTCATTACCCATACGAGATGAGACCATTCTCACTTTAGCTACTCCTACACCACCTCCACAATCACCTATCACTATCACCACTCCACCACCAACAAAGACTCCTAGTTCACCACCACCGGATCCTATCCAAACATCCAAATCACCATCACCTCTAAAATCTCCAACACTTATCCCATTAGAGTTATTCTCTACACCACCTACATCTCCAAATCCATTTTTGGAAGACTTGGAGGACTTGCCTCCTAGGCCCAATCATCCACCACCACTACCATCTTTTGGTACAATTGAGCGTATAACTCATGCGTCTCCACGACCATTTTTTGACCCAAACGCCCCGTTAGGGCCAAGACCTCTTCTTTTCCATCCCATCCGCAAGGAAATCCATGGTCCTTTGTATGGGGATCAACCACTTCCTACATCAATGTCTCCTCATTTGGAGGACATTGAGGAATCCATGTAGGAAGATCACCCCACTAAAGAAGAGATTCAAGCCGAACTCCATCATCTTCACCAATTTTCAAATATGGTGGATTCTCATCTTAGTGATGCTATGCAAATGCAAAGTGCTTTGCTAGCCTCCATAATCACCACTCCAAACACCAAAATCAACACCAACACTTCCACCGTTCCACCACTACAAAACCATGAACCATACTACCCTCCTAGACACGGTTGCTCCAATTGTGAGCGTACCGCCCAAATAACCGAAAGGACCTGGGTGATGGTCCATGAGCTTCAAGACGAAATGAGGTTCATCCTCAATCACATCCTAGAGAGCATCAAGGCTCTTGCTCATCCACCACCTCAATAGGAGGGTCTTAGCTTATTTTCTTTAAGCATTTTTATTTTTCTAGGATTGTTCTTGTATTTTTTTTTCTAGGATAATTTTTTTTTCTCTAGAATTTTATTATTGTACTAACCAAGGTTGCAAAAATCGTGAATCGATAGTCGGGCGGTCGACCCCCTGTAGCTTGTAATCGGTCAAGGCGGGATTAATCGGTGATTAATCGGATTGACATTTTCGGCAATTTTTGGGTATTTTTGGCGAGATTTGGGTATTCTAGACAAGTAATTCCTTGAAAATCATCTTGTAACAGATATAATCATCAAATATAATTGATTTAAACTTGTTCTAGACAAGTTTTGGGTATTTCCGACAAGATTTGCATGTTTCCAGCAAGTTTGACCACTGTTAACAGTCGTTGACTGTCATTGACCATTGTTGACCGATTTGTTTGACCCAGTTACACTAATCGGCAAGGTTGTTGGCCCAGTAGCACCTAATCGGTGATTAATCGGCCTTGTAGGCCTTGTTTTGCAACACTGGTACTAACACTTCATTGTGTTCCCTTTTCATGATTCTTAAATCATGAAAATTTTTAACTAATGAATGGTGTTTCTTATATGGTTGTGGATTGTTACATGGTGTTTGGAAATGCTTGTAATGATTCTTATTACTAACAATTCTTCTTGTAGTTTTTTCACAATCCATGTATCTTTCTCTTGGCACCCAATTTAGGGGGAGCATTGGTCAAGGGGGAGATAATGGCTCGGGCTCATTACACATTCCGCCTCGCATCTTCTTTTTGTTGAGACAAAAAGGGGGAGAAATATATAGAACTTGGTTATGTTTGACTTTTTGAAAAAGTCAACTGCATACTTTGACTTTCTGAAAAGTCAAACATCATACTTCAACTAATGAAAACCTTGACTTTCTAAAAAGTCAACTGCATACCCTGACTTTCTGAAAAAGTCAACATCATGTCTAAATTGGACATACATGCATTATCATCTTTATCTTTCAAGTTCTAAAACTAATATTTTTATAAATCTTGTACAATCTTTACATCTTTTATAAAAATAAAATTTATGTTTTGTCCTCAACAAAAAGAGGGAGATTGTTAATACAAATATCGTCATTAAACGTTATTTATATTTTTGATCTTTACCTAAGTTTTGTTAACGACAAAAGTAAATTTAATTTTTATAAAGCTTAAAGCTTGTCAAGTTTAATAGATATTAAAACAAGCCTTTTCAAATAATATCTTCATCACTCAAGCATTTACATTGTGATTAATCCTATCTTGATATGACTCTAAACCATAATGTATGATAGTTGTTTTAGTTCAAGAATGTTTTGGTTTCTTAAAAACAAAACATTACATATGTATTTACATTTTAACATATTTCTAAAAATAGAAAAACAAACACATGACATCATGTGGTGCATCATTGAAATCCTTAGAAGATTTCACTAGATACTTTGTGTAGATTTAGACTCTACATATCTTACACAATCTTGGATAGATATGGTTGACTTTGGTAAGATTTTGTGATCTTGTTGTCAGACCTCGGCGGCACCAAAAATTAACACGGGCGGAACCCTTTTGAGGGTTCCGTGGTCCGTGGTGCTTGCTGATCTTTTTGGCTATAAATAGCAAAGCCAAACAAAGTTGTTTTTCATCCATTTCTATCATATTCTCATACATTCCTTCTCTCTAACATTTCTAACTCAGTTTCATATCATATTAGTGATCTCTTTTGTAGCAAAGAAGATCAAGATACATTCAAGCTTCAACAAGTAGTTGGAAGTCTTGTTTGTTTGTTGTTGTATGATCTTGTGTTGATTCATACATCATTGTTGTACCAAACCATCATAATCTTGTGAGTGTGAGTGGTTAGTATTTTAGTCCTTAAAATATATTGTGTGTGGGAGTGGTTGTACCCTTGAAAAGAACTCGACATCTAGCTTAGTGTCGGAAATAGAGTGTAAGCGAAGTGTAAAGGTTTCTCCGCCGGTGAAAGGAGCTTGTTGACTAGTGAAGTTAAACTCTCGAGTGTGAGACTCGGGGAGTGGAGTAGGGCAAGGAAAAAGAGTCCTTGTAGACCGAACCACTATAAACAACTTGTTATGGTTTGATTGTTTCTTTCTTTATCTACTTTTTATATATTGTTGATTACTATTCACTAACATATCTAAGATCAATATCAATTGATCTTTCAATAAGTTTCAATACAAAGATTTTAATCGGTAAACTATTCAACCCCCCTTCTAGTTTTCCACATATAACATACTAGCAGCAACCCAGTATAGAGTATAATTAGCAAGAAACCATGCCTCATCTAATGGATAGATCACCTCTATGAGAATCCCAACCAATCCTCCTTTTGACAGTGTATAACTAAGACCAAGTAGGTTCATATTTCATTCCTCACTATTCCTAGTAACATACACTATCACACCAAGCCCACTTTCCCTACTCAGATGGAAACCTCCTTAATGGGATACTAATAACCAATAATTGAAATATAACCAGGAAACAAAATCAGTTACTAACAAAGCCTACTGAGATATTTCATGACTATACTCAGAATAGGCTATAAGACACCAAGGTACATGGCCATCACCTGAAGTGGACTTATAATACTAAATTTTCCAATGGCTTAGGAACAATTGAGATAACACGAAAAATCCTTTAGCAATTGCAGATAACCTTGAACCTCAATTTTGCATGATAAGTCCATACTAGGACTGTAAGGATTATACCATAGCTTTGGACAATCCTTGATATCAATATCAATTCAGATCATAAATGCTGCATCAAAACAAGAGTATGCGTTTCCAACATTTTTAATGCAGCATACCAGTCTTATATCTTGGCAAAAGACTATTTTACACCTAATGCACGAAACTACTTTGTGGGCACATATCAAGTCACGTGGGATAAGCCTAAACATACCATGTTAGCTCAACTAGATACACAAACTATTTTAGACATACCCAACACTTGAAACTATCCCCAAGATACTAGCCATCTGCATAAACCTCTTAACTCAAAAACTCCTTTATTTAGCTCAACATATCCTCAATTCCTACTAAAATGTATGCTTTGAGTTGACTTATGCAAAAAAAATTTGGTAATGACCAAAAAATGTAACACAACAGGTGTAAGAATTTCTTTAACTTTTGCAAAATGATGATAGTTATTTACATCATATATTCACATCCTTGATTTCCATAAAAGAAATTAGCACACTCTTCTCAAGCTTTTCTTTTAACCATGATTTCTGACCTTTGACCTACTATTTTACGGGATTTGAGCCAACTGCCACACATACTCAACCCGGGTAAAGCCCTCCTTTTTTTAGGAAGGTTGGCGTGACCACCTAGAGTTGTTTGAGATAATGAAATTAAACCGAAGTGCATTTAAGATTCTAGTCCATTGTAGTTAACATGTTCATGCTTGTCTATTAATAAGCTAAATAGCAAAGAAACCAAATTTAATTTAAAAAAACGTTACAATAGTTCTAAAGATACTTAAGATAGAAATAAGAATCTAACACTCTTGGGTAGACGATGGTTAGCATCATAAACAATTAAAAACCTTTTTCTATGCAATAAATACAATATTACTTTGCATATAAGACTATCAATGAGAACATGAATCGAAACTGAACCTTAAGATTAAACCCTTTTGGATTATCAATTGCATTGGTGGTCTTATATATGACCAAGTGATTGATGATAACAACCTTGATTCCTGTTATTGGAATAAGCAATTGCATTTGATTTTTGAGTTCATCTTAGAACACCAAAAGGCCTAAAAATATAGAAAAATAAAAATGAACAACCTTCGAAGTAAAATATCATTAGATCTTTAAAGTGGGTAAAATCTTAACTTTTTTTTTTTTTTTTTTTTTGAACTTAGGTAAAATCTTAACTTATTTGGGTACATGATGGTCAATACCATAGAACATTAACACTAAAGAACTCTTATTAAATCCAAACATTATATTATATCATCAGTGTCAGACTGTAAAAGTCAAACTTCTAAAAAAGACAACACAAGAAAAGTAACGTATAAATTTCATAAACTCCAAGACATATAGCAAAAGCTTATACATTCCAGCAATTCACTCAAAAGTTGAAACAAATTTTATAAGATGTATGAATATTATGAATTAAGAAGCATTAGTCCAATGGTTGGAGCATTTGTGCTTGAGTCAATTGACCCAAGTTCAAGTCTCATCCTTGGCATTTGCTTCATATAGGTAACCATCTTCGCAAAACCTATGGGCACACTGGACAGACTTTGTGAAATAAGAGCTCAGGGGTCCGATTCTTGGCTCGTGCTCACTCCAGTTAGTGCCCCACTAGGCCAGGAGAGTTTTCGGAGCTATTCCTTGTGGGGTGAACAATGACTGGTGCCAAATGACACCCGAGATCAAAATGTTCCCGCCTATCTACACCTTTTTGTGAAACAATGTAGAAAAAGTGAAAAAAATACTTTATAATGAAACTTATTTAGGCCGGCCCAAATGTAGACACCTGGTCAAACTTATTGTTGTGAACATGTGATCCCCAATTTTTTTTGCCGAAGCATAGTGGGAAGGTATCCCGACTCTCACTTTATATAACATAAGATCACGTCTATTTATTTACATTCATGAATAACTGGATAAAAAGGTATTTTATTTTGGGTTTTGCTAACAACAGTTCTTAGGGTTGTGTTTAAGCGAGTGATTGTTATTACAATGTTATTAATAAATTATCATGATTGGATGAAAATCATTAAAATTGTGAAAATAATTCTGAAAAAAATGGATGCATAACAAACACTTAATTCTGATTGGTTGAAATAGTCTATTACATCAGATTGTAAGAATAAACATCCTCTTAACCACAACCCTAAGGGTTGCTGTTAGCAAAACCCATTTTATTGAATCGTTTTAAGAATTTTTTAATTGAATCATAACTTTGACCTTACGTAATTTTGTTTGTGTTATATAACACTTGATTCAAAATATATGAATGGATTGAGTTTTTGTATTTTTTAGTATAATTGTTACTCTACTACTTTTTTAAGAGCAATTCATTCTCAAAGCACACCGTGAGCCGAACTTAAACATTAGGTTAGTGGTCAAAAGCTATGCATGCCATTTAGTTAAAATGGGTTAGCTACTGATAAAAGCCATCACATTTAGAGGGTGTTTGTTATAGCTTGTATGTTGAGTTACATAAGCTAAAGTAAAATTTGAGAAGTCTAAATTACGCTCATGTTATATTATTCAAGATCTTATTGAATAAGGTTGGTCGTAATCAGTAAAACGAACAATGCGTCAATATTGTCCTACCTGGCAATCCTTAACGTGTCGACTCTTAAAACGGAGCCCATCAACCACGCGTGAAATATTAACTTTGTGCACCATCTGGTCATCTACACCACCGAACCAACTTTTGCTTATTTTTGCATCCGTATGAGAGGTATTGTGGAGTATATTTGTATCGCTGGTTTGATGGTCGTTGTTACATGTGTTTGGTAGTTAATTTGGTGCATCGGTAAAGTTTCATTAATTACTATCTTATTTTTTTAAGTTTTTTACAAAATTGACACATATTTTTTTTATGCATATTTAAGTTATCGGATGAAATTGAATTGAATTTGACTAAATTAAATTCAATTTTGACTTTTATTAGTTAATATGAATGTTGTATTTCGCCTACGTGGCAAATCGAGCTTTCAAATTGGTCCAACCGAAAACTCTTCAAACAGTTAGTTATCATTTTATATGCTCTCTTATTATAGAAAAAGTAAAGTAACTCCCAATACCGTCTTCCGCGGGTTATGGGTCTCAATACTGTCTTTCACGATGTATGAGGGAGGTTAAGACGTAGACAGCTATACCCCTACCTAAGGTAGAGAGGCTGCTTCTGGTTCTACCAAAGGTAAAAAAGGACCTCCGGCCTTGCAAGAGATGGGGTACTTATGTTCTCTTATTATATAAGAGATTATAGAGTTTAAGCCATAAATATCAATGTACTTATGTTCATTCTCAAATCAGACGTTTAAACTCTCTTTTACTCAAGAAAAAGGTATAATTCACCCATTTATGAAGTCACACACTCCAATATATTTTTTACAACATTATTTACCAAGTAGTTGACATTAAATCAGTAAATTACAACCTTTTTTGCCCAAGATGTTTCAACATGCATACTTAAAAACAAAATTTGAAAGTCCGTAAAAATATATATACATAAGGGTTTTTTAATAATAGCTTTAATAGTTGTTGCTAACAACTAGTTTTTGAAATTTTTAGTAAGACAATATACAATGCACAAACAAAATCATTCAAAATCATCAGAACTTACTAATCATCTCTTAAAATTTCTCACACATAAATTCAATTCACTTTGGTCATTTACCGAAAATGCGGAGCATATTTCTCACTATTTCTTAATATTAGCAAATTTTATAAAAAGTTCGTTGTTATCCATCGCCCGGGCTCTTGTTAGCATTTCCCAATAAATATAAGTGTTAGTTATGCATCTACATTTTTAAGAATTATTTCTACAATTTTAGTGATTTTCATCCAATCCATGATAATTTATTAACAACATTGTAATAACAATCACTCCTTAAACACAACCCTAAAGGCTGTTGTTAGCAATTTTTTTTAAAGATAAAAAGTGAATAGTATTTACAAGGAGGAAGGCATACCTATATGAATAAACATTTAAACCCTACGATTTATAGTTTCTGACGGCTCTTTCACACCCTCTTTTCGTTGCTCAGGCAATCACTTCATCATCAACACTTTGATACAGTACTCTTGTAACTACAACTTCTTAATATCTAGATTTGAAATTCACATGGCATTTTTTTTTAGTGTAAATTCACATAATTTTAAGTTATTTTGTTACCAAGAAACAATATACATGTGCATATGTGAAAATTCACTTGTGTTTAGAAACATGTTACATCCATGATCCATGCATGATGCACAAAAACTGCCATTTTTTAGAGCTTTTTCATGTAAAGGCCTAGATTTGTTTTGGGTTTTTTTTAATAGGTTTTGCACGAAAAAGTGTTCACCCGTGTCATTGTACTATTGTTTTTCCATGGTACTATCATCGTAACTCACTATAGTCGCAAGTGCTTCGTTTTACTTAGAGTACTTGAACATAAACTTGTAAATGTGTTCTACTTAGGTGTTTAACAAATAAGTTGCATATAACGAAGCATTTGTGAAAGTAATTATATTATGACATGTTTGCATATTTTGTTTATGTTTTTTGTAGATTGAAAAATGGAAGACGAAAAAAGAGCAAGGCAAATCATTTAAAGAATTAGGACTAGTTGAAGAACTGATTGAAGCTTGTGATAGTTTGGGATGGAAAAACCCTACTAAGATACAAGTTGAGGCTATTCCGCAAGCACTTGAAGGTATTGTTATCTCATATACTATTCTTTGTTACATTTTCTAGCTATTTGTTAATATGATTATATTTAACTATTCTGCGACTTTGGATTTAGCTGATTTTAGATGTGTGTGTATTTGATGATATTTAGGGAAGGATTTAATCGGGGTAGCACAAACTGGTTCCGGCAAAACTGGTGCTTTTGCTTTGCCAATACTTCAAGCACTGTTGGAAGCTCCACGACTACCAGCCTTCTTTGCTTGTATTCTTTCACCCACAAGGTCAGTGTTTCATGTACAAGTGGTCATTTTTATGGGCCGGTTCTGGATGTCATTTATCTCAACTGAGTCAATTGATAAAATAAGCTATAACGGAAATGGGTTAAACGGGTCAAATGACCTAAAATACGCCCAAGGTTAGTTTTAATGCAGAAGATTTGGAGTAGTTGTAATGATATGTTTTTGTAATCATAATTGGCGCATCAATCATGTATATGAATTAAAAAATCAGGCGGAAGTGTTTGTGGTCAGCCTGCACGTTGTGACTTCCCCTTTACTTAAAAGTACCTGTACCAAACTGCCCGAAGCACCCATCTTGACCCTGTAATGTATGAAAAATGCATTGGATATTGTACCTGATTTTTCTTCCATGATCTTGAATTCTTTGAAGGGAACTTGCAATTCAGATATCTGAGCAGTTTGAGGCCTTGGGATCGAGCATAGGTGTAAAGTCTGCAGTGGTGAGCTTTTGCTTAGTTGCGGTGATTTAAATTAGTTTGCAGTAGATGAACTCTTTCAGTCAATATGTTATTGCATTAGAAACTGTTGTAGGATCAGCTAGTAGAAGCTAAAGCATTAATCAAATACATCAATTCAACATTTCCTTGTATTAATCCTAAACGGGTTTCTTGGTTCAGTTTTGACTTCCATTTTTTCGACTGAGTTATAAGTTTTCTTTAATCTTTGGCTTCAATGTTTGCAGCTTGTTGGAGGGGTGGACCAGGTACATCAAAGCATTGCACTTGGAAAGCGACCCAACATTATTGTAAGCATACTTTTCGATGATCTTTATTGCAAATGTTTTTGGTCATTTACTCATATATAACGTCTTATATGAATTCAACTTGATGCAGGTTGCAACACCTGGACGTCTCTTGGATCATTTATCTAACACTAAAGGGTTTTCTCTTGGCACAATAAAATACCTGGTAAAAGTTTACATAAACTCTTTTTTTCATTCGAGATCTTGGTGACTATAGTTTTTGTAATTTGAACCTTATCATATTTAGCATGTTTGTTTGACAGGTTTTGGATGAGGCAGACCGCCTTCTAAACGAGGATTTTGAGAAGTCCCTAGATGAAATCTTTAAGGCCATTCCGAATAAGCGGAGGACATATTTGTTCTCTGCTACAATGACTAATAAGGTATATGAATGTGGTCAAAATATTGCATTACAACAAAGGGTCAAAACGAGTAATTTGCAAGTGCTAGTCAAACTAGCAGTGCCAGCTCGCAACCTCATTTTGTCATATATTTATAATAAGCAATTTGTTAACTATGATTACCGAAACTATATTATTACAATAATAATTTGACATCGCAGGTGAAAAAGCTACAAAGAACTCATCTAAGGAATCCTGTAAAGGTACCAATATTAACCATTCACTGATTACATTGCTTCTGAAAGTTCAGCATTCATGGTTTTTATTGCTTCTTCAGATTGAAGCAGCGACTAAATATTCTACGGTTGACACCTTAAAACAACAATTTTGTTTTGTTTCTGCTAAGCACAAGGTTGGTTACATTTCTACAATATACAAATATACAATCTTATATCGAAGACATCAAGTAATATAAAATACAAATCACTTTTGTATCTACAGAGCTGCTATCTTGTACATATCTTGATCGAAAAATCCCGATGTACATCAATGGTTTTCACTAATACATGTGATCTAACCCGTAAATTAGCTTTGACTCTTCGCAACCTTGGGATACGTGCAATCCCAATATCAGGACAGATGACTCAGGTAATATTTTGACTTTTATAAGTATGCCTCTATTTTTTATTTTATTTTTTTCGTTCTAATTTTTCATGTCGTGAAAAAGGCAAAAAGACTTGGCGCATTGAATAAGTTCAAGGCGGGAGACTGCAATGTGCTTATATGTACGGATGTAGCTAGTAGAGGACTTGATATACCCTTGGTGGATATGGTTATAAATTATGAGATACCCACAAACCCAAAGGTACGTGTGTGTACCAAAGGTATGATACTAATTGACACATTTGGAATATTTGATAAATTTGTGAGATGGGATTTCAGAACTATATTCATCGAGTGGGAAGAACTGCACGCGCGGGACGATCTGGGATTGCTATTTCATTAGTGAATCAGTACGATCTTGACTGGTATATAAGAATAGAGAAACTTATAGGTAAGGAAAGAGTATTTGGAAATAAGTCGCTCTCGGTTATGTTTGACCAGTATAAAAATAATAACCACGTAAAAATGAGTTGAAGGTCGTCGAAAGTGTTTTATGACTGTAAAATCTTAAGAATAAATTGCACAAGCGTCTGTGGTTTGGTGACAAAAAGTTACTTGTTTGGGCCAATTCTCTTTTGACCCGCTACCCAAACCTCGTGTTTTTTTCATGGTCAGCTAATTAGCTAATGCTATACCAAATTAGCATCATGAAAACATGTGATAAAGCTAAGTATTTTTCATGTTCATACGTTCAGAAAAAAAGTTACCCAAGTTTCCAGCCCAGGAAGAGGAAGTTATTTTACTCATGGAACGTGTGAAAGAGGCCGAACGATTGGCAAACATGGTATGGTGTCTTTGTTATTTTAAAAACGTTAATAATTTAGGGTTGCTTAAGGTCTTATTAATTTGGTTCATTGCTGGCTATTATAGAAAATTAAGGAAACAGGAGGCGATAAGAGAAGTAGAGGGCATGAAGACGAGGAGGGTGTTGAAAAGTTCCTTGTGAAGAGCAACAGGTCGTCAAACAAAAAATCTAAACGACGATAGACATAGGAGTTTTTGAAGCCTTGAAGGTCAGAATTTCGGTTAAAATCTGTATATTCATTTAAGGTTTTGACTAACTGGAGCGCTTATTTTTGAATTTCTTTGGATTATTTCAGATTCTTCAGTTTCGGTTTCTGTAGTTTGGTTAAATGTAAGATCTTAGACAAGGAAAATGAGTTTTCATCAATCTGCAAGAATGCGACAAGAAACACTGAAAATGAAGCTCTAAACAGGTGATGAACATCCCTATGTAAACGCTCACACTCACAATTCGTAATTGTGAGTCCTACCTTGCCTTGCTTTTTCTTTTCTTTTGCGTTTAATTTATACCAAAATACATTCATTTCACACTTAAGGTAACTATCCCCTTGGTTTTGACTAAGGGTGTGTTTGCTTTATTAGGATGTTTTAGTTCTGAATCTAACTATCACATCTTACTATTACTATTAAGAGGTGGCTAGAATATCTGAATCTAAATGAAATAATTTTGTTTGTTTTTTTCTAATTATCTGAATAGTTTTAATTGTTCGTTTTTTTCAAGTATATATTAAACCATCATGATATGATGCATAAGTAAGTTGTGTAAAGATGAAACAAAATATTTTTATCATAAATTTAACACATTTAACAAACCATTAATTAATTATACTTTGTCAGATGTGCGAACATTTTTTTTCTTATAGAAACCTTTAAAAATACAAACATTTTTACAAACAAAACCATGAATTCTTAGCTGCTATAACTAATTTACAAATAACTATTATTTGGGCCAAGTGAAATTAGTTGGGTCATTATGTTTTTAAAAGCCCATTTGCACAAGCTAGGTTTTTATACATAACTCATCCATCATTTGTCTTCTCCACACCCTAAATATATCATAGTCACCACCACCATAGCCGCAACAGTTCTTTAATTTGCAAACATGGTACGTTATCTGGCACAAATATCATAAACTTGTAACACAAGTTCATCATCATAACAATCATGTATTAATAATTATACATGGATTGTTAAAAAAAAAAAATAGTGCTGATGAGTGAATATACAAGGGTTAGACGTGATAAGAGATGAACACCACCTCTTATTGTGTAAGATAAGTCATGTCTTACCGTGTCTGAATGAAAAAGAAAAAACATAAAGCCAACTTGTCTTACCGCGTCTGTCCGATAAGTGGTAAGAGACGATAAGACATTTTTTAAAAACAAACACAACCTAACTTTTATACTTTGACACTTGTATTTGTATCTATATAAACTTTTTTTTAACATGATCAAAAAACTAGATTCAATGTACAATGGAATGGAACCCATTTATCTGTCCAATCATGAGATACTTAAGAAGGTGTTGCACAAGGTTAGATCGTGCAAAATGTAAAGAATTTCATGTCATTTTAATAATTAGTTTGACTTCGGGAATTGATATTTACATCACATATTTTGATGCATGCATCACATTTTATGCATTACAATTTATACCGTATAATATTGTAATGCATAAATTGTGATGCATGAATCAAAAAATATGGTGTAAGTATCAACCCTCTATACATTATTGGTGTGTGACGACGTATATGGTCCTTCGGTCAACGACCGAAAGACCTGGAACACCACCGAAAGGTTCTCCGATAGATACTCCGGCAGGCTACCGCCGAAGGGCGAGTTGACCTGACAGTACCTTTGGCACCTTGCCTGGACACAATTCGTCTCATTCTCCTGAATGTCAGAAAGTACACCAGAGACAGTGTCAGAGACAGTGTCAGTCCTGATGACACTAGTGGTCCCATAAAGTACAACGGTCTCAGGGACCAGATAGTGACACCAAGTAGTATAAATATGCATACAGTAGTTGGAGACAGAGGTATCATATCTCTCACACACACATTTATACTATACCTTTCGGTAAAACACATACTTACTCTTACGCCGGAGTCGGGTCCTGGGATAACACCCGGGGCGAGACTAACGCGTTGTTCATCTTAGCAGGTATCTAGAAGGCTTATTCCTGAGGCTGAAAGATAACTGCAGCAACCCACAAAAAAATACTTCGACATTGGCGCCATCCGTGGGACCCGCATTCAATCTACTAGAGCTATAGAATGACGGGTTCGACACCACCTGAAGCTTCCGGAAGGGTAGAAGGAAGTTCCACACCATTGACGAGAGAGCAATTAGAAGGGTATGTGACAGCTCTCAAGTCTATGATAAAAGAGCACAACAGCCGGAGGGACACTGTTGAGCCAATACGATTGGATTTTGAAGATGAAGCGACTCTTGACAAGGGCGAGCCGGCGGATAAGAAGAAAGAAATAGTCACGGGGTGTAAAGTGAAAGACGAAGACCTGGCAAAGCCATTCAAGGAAGTCTCGAAATCTCCGTTCAGTAGGCGAATCATCGAGTTCTCCGCTTCGGAACACAAGATGCCCACCCACATCAAGTTATACGACGGGTCAACGGATCCTCAAGATCATCTCAACAGGTTCACAGGGGCCGCAGGGCATGGAGAATGGCCAATGCCCGTGTGGTGCCACATGTTTCAGCAAACTTTGGGACGGAAGGCCAGGGGATGGTTTGATGGACTCTCACCGGGGAGCATAGACGAATGGGCAGCTTTCAGGGACCAGTTTGAGACTCGCTTCTCCTTGCACAAAGCTTGTGTCAAAGACCCTACCGAGATCACCAAAATAGTAAGGAAGGCTAACGAATCACTGCCGGAATTCAAAGAAAGGTGGACCACAGAGACGGGATTCATACAGGGAGCTCCGGAGATAATGAGAATCTCTTCGTTCATGGACGGGTGTAAATGTCCCGAGTTAGCCAAGCGGTTCGCCGATACGATCCCTAAAACCGTAGAAGAGATGATGACTAGGGTCGACGACTTTGTGAGATCAGAAGCAGCCTTCGCCAGCACTGAACTGCCCCGAGGAGAGCATTACGATACGACAAGAAGAGCCTCAACTGGACCATTCCGGAAGGATGAAAGAGCCGCCAGGAACCAATATGGAGGGGACAGGAAGAATGAAGGACGTTACACCTATTCAGGGAAGGATAGGGGTAGCACACACCGTCACGGTGATCGGTCAGCGCCCTATCTACCCCATCGCGGCGATCACTTGAATCGAGGCAGTCCCCGCCTGACCTTGGACTCGCTCATCAAACCTCCAAAAGAAATTTTAGCCACGGAACACCAGCTACGCCTGCCTCCTCCGAAACCGATGCGCGACCCACCCCGCAGGGAAAACCAAGACAGGTACTGCGACTATCATGGAGAAAAAGGGCATTACACGAATGACTATTATCAGCTCAAGAGGCAATTAGAGCTGGCATTGGAGACGGGAAAACTGAATCATCTGGTCAAGGATCTCAGACAGAAGGGAAGGAGAGAAACCCCAAAGCATGACGCAGGAGTCAAGGACAAGGTCATCAACATGATCCGAACCCGGCCCGATCGAAGGAAGAGGAAGTCGTCGGAACAAGGGGAAAGATGGATGAATGTCCCCATAACTTTCCCTCCTCTCCCCGATGGAGACATATCGGACGATCCTCTCATAGTTGAAGCCACGATGGAAGGATACCTAGTAAGGAGAGTCTTCGTAGATGAAGGAACTTCGGTGGAGGTAATGTTCGAACACTGCTTCAACAACTTGCCTCCGGAAGTAAGGGATCGAATGAAACAAACGCAAACAGATCTGCTAGGGTTCGCCGGAGAGGTGACTCGTCCGCTGGGAAAAATCGAATTAGACGTGTCATTCGGAGATGAGGGGTTATACAGGAAGGTCAGGATGAAATTCACGGTTATTTGGGCACCGTCACCCTATAATGTTATCTTAGGAAGGACCGGATTGAAGATCCTGCGAGCCATACCTTATACGGTCCATTCCATGATGAAATTCCCAACCCCTCAAGGAATTGCCACATTGGTCACTCGTTCCGTCATCATTTCGGAATGTAGAAGATTGGAAAGATTGCAGACTATCGTTCCGGAGCAAGGTAAGGAAGAAGCAGGAGGCACAGGAGAGGTGGGTTTAACGGAGAAAGTGGCGATCAACCCAGCCTTCCCCGAACAAGCAGTAACGATAGGGGGTGCGCTATCTGTGGAGGGCAAAAGACGCCTCAAAGAACTGTTACAAAGGAACCTCGACATTAGGGTACTAACTGAGAAATGTGCACCTTAAAGTATCGGCAGTAGAAAACCCGGAACAAATTTACGCTGGGCTCAATTTCTAAGCTTCGGCAGTAGATCTCAAACATAACCAACCTATTCAATCCGATGGGTACTAACTGAGAAATGTGCACCTTAAAGTATCGGATCACGCTCAAAAGAAATGTGGAAAAAGGAACTCGGACCCCGGAAAATGCAAAATACTGCTCGTAAAGCCCGATGGCATCACGGGGAAGGTTGTTCATAGTAAACTCCGCCGGAGGCAAACGGGGATGTAAATCGATCGGAATACCATACTCGCTAATAATATGTTCAAGTTCCCCTTCGGATAGCATGGAAGAATACACATGCATATCAGATTTGGGAGCTGTGTCGCCGGAGGGTGCTACGGAACCAGAGGCCATTGGATATTGACAATAAGGCGCAACGAAAAACAACGGAGGAATAATGAGATGAAACTCACCTGAACTTGCCGAAAGGTTTGCCAAACAGAGGACGAAGGAATCGAAAAGTAAAAGTGGAAATTACTAAAGAGGTGAAAACGCTTTATATAGGCAAAAAAGGTGGGGACACGAAACGTCCTATCGTGTCAGATATCGACGCGGATGAATCTAAACCGTCCACCACGACGCGTCCGCCACGTGGCAAAATCCCACGATTTTCGGTAAAATATTTTAACCCGCTCACTGAATGTGCCCGGGCTCATGGTCCCAAGAGTAGCCCGCGAAGCTAAAGTCAAGCCAACTGACCCGAATGGTTCCGAATAACGACTAGATTAAGTATCACATCACTTGTCAAAAACAAATAACATGATACTGGGGGGACATGACGACGTATATGGTCCTTCGGTCAACGACCGAAAGACCTGGAACACCACCGAAAGGTTCTCCGATAGACACTCCGGCAGGCTACCGTCGAAGGGCAAGTTGACTGACGATACCTTTGGCACCTTGCCTGGACACAATTCGTCTCATTCTCCTGAATGTCAGAAAGTACACCAGAGACGTGTCAGGGACAGTGTCAGTCCTGATGACACTAGTGGTCCCATAAAGTACAACGGTCTCAGGGACCAGATAGTGACACCAAGTAGTATAAATACGCATACAGTAGTTGGAGACAGAGGTATCATATCTCTCACACACACATTTATACTATACCTTTCGGTAAAACATATACTTACTCTTACGCCGGAGTCGGGTCCTTGGATAACACCCGGGGCGAGACTAACGCGTTGTTCATCTTAACAGGTATCTAAAAGGCTTATTCCTGAGGCTGAAAGATAACTGCAGCAACCCACAAAAAAATACTTCGACAGTGTGCAACACCTAAATTCCATCTTCTCAAAACACGATACGTATTGGTTAACAACATAATCCAATGCTAGCAATCCTTATTTTTCTATAAAAGGGTTAGACTTTTATACCAAGTGGATATGTCACTAAAACCAACTATTTGGTTTAATAGTTATCTTCAAAATATTTTTAAAATTTATTAAACTTTATACGTAGTAAATGACTTTACCTAACAATTGGGCACTCAAATTTATTAAACTTTATACGTACTAATGCCATAACAACGGACGAGTTACATGCATCTGCAGGCTCTTTTCTTGTATTCCATCTATTACTATCACTACTACTTATAATGCACAAACGACTCTCTCTCCTATTTAATTTTCAGACTTTCAGATTTGCAAGTAATAAAGCATGATGTACAACACATTAAAACACAAAATTTCAGACTTACAACCATATATGCATTATATACAACACATCTTGTAACTGCTCATAATGTGATTTAATATTTGGTCAATGACATCTATACTACACACCAATTAAAAAGCGTAACATTGTAACAGCACACATTCAATGTGAAGTTATTATAGTAAATGATTATTAACAATGTGTAACTCCATCCATCATATAAATACAAACTACAAAGGAAGAACAACAAGACTCTGCACTTCACTACAAACGAAGAACAAATCCCATCAACAAGCTACAACTATATCCTAACCCATCACAGTCAACCGCAAACAACCTCTTCAAACAAACAACAATACTCTAAATAAACTAAAAGATCTCAGTTTTCTCTTATCATATTCAAATATTCGTTCTTAAAACAAACGAATAAGAGATTAACCATCATAGATCTATCAAAAAGCATAGCTTTTCTTTAAATATTCGAAAGTATAAATGAAAGAACAAAAACAGATATGTTTCATTTTTCCTTTATTTCGTTTAAGGAAAACACAAAATTAACCTACCCGAGACCTTTGGAAAGATCTTGAAGCCGAAAATGATTTTGGTTCCTCATTCAGGCGGGGTTGTGTTCATGGAGTAGTAACCAAGGACGGACCTTAATGGAGACCGGGGAGGGCCCCGGCCACCCCAAAATTTGCGGCACCTAGTGTAAATAGTATAGATTTTAGGGGTAATTTTTTTGAGGTTACAAACAAATCTCCGATTCGACCCTCCTGAAATAAATTCGCCCCCCCAAAAAAAATGTTCAAGTTTCGTCTATGGTCGTAACTGAAGATGAAAGAACAAATATAATGTGTGGTTGCTAATCGAATTAACACAAGTAGATAGATATAGTATTTGATGTTTCATTTTGCTTATTTCTTGATTGTGTTGATTATTTGTTGTTGAGTTCATTTTTTTTTTGAGTGAGATGAGAATGAAATTGAAAGAAAATGTTTTGGTTGGCTGTGTTGTGTGGCAGCGGGATTTGTTTGAAGAGGTTGTTTAAGGTTTGAAAATGATATTAGGGTTATAATTGGGTTTGTGTTTAATGATGGGTTGGTCATCTAAATTCGTAAATGGGCCTCATACTTTATAGGGCATATCCGAGTTTTTAATGGTTTTATGGTTGAATCATGGTTCTGTACTTCTGTGTTTCTAATTAAGTTTGTACTAATAGATTCTAATGTAGGACTAGCAGGGTACCCACGCGTTGCAGCGGTAGGTACTCTGAAATAAATTTTTTTGATGAATAATGTATTTTAGTTTATTATGTTCTTTTTAACAATAAATTTACAGATATCAAGAATTTCGTATAGCCTGTGCCCGTTCGGGCTCGAACCCGTTGGCCCGTGTCTGCTCGGGCTCGAGCCCGTTTGATCCGCGCCCGTTCGGGCTCAAGCCCATTTGGCCTGTTGCCCGTTCGGCGGAAATTTGCTCGCCGGAATTTTTTTTATTTCAAGGTACCCGCCGCCGCAACGCGCGGGTACCCTGCTAGTCTTTTTAAAGAGTGTAACTACTATCTACTATTATAGTTAAAACCAATGTTGCAAAAAAATTTTATAATGCTGATCAATCGCCGCCTAGACGCTACTGGGCCACCGACCTTTCTGATTTGTGTAAATCGGTCAAAAAAATCGGCCAATCATAGTCAATGGCGGTCAACGATTGTCGAACTTGCTGAAAACTTGCTAATCTTGCCGGAAATACACAAAACTCGTTGTAAACTAGTTTTAATCACTTATAGTTGTTGTTTAAATCTATTACAAGATGTTTTTTTTTTTCTTAAGGAAAATCTTGTCGGAAATACCCAAAACTCGTCGGAAATACCAAAACTTGCCAAAATGCCAAACCGATTAATCACCGATTAATCCTGCCTAAACCAATTACAAGCTACAAAAAGGTCAAGCGTCCGACTACCGATTAATGATTTTTGCAACCTTGGTTAAAACTTTTTAAGACTCTGCTAACAACCTCAAATTTATATGATCAACATGTGCACACAATATAATGCTATTTGTAAGTCGTTACAACACTCTCAGGAGCGCTCGAGCATCAAATTCTGAAATGGCAAGATGTTAGCGACAGGGACGGAGCTAGGGGGTTTCGCGGGTGCCCGGGAACCTCATGGATTTTTCGATTTAGTGTTTAATTTTGAAAAAAATATTGATTTTTCTTAAATGCATCTTAAATGCACCCGGTCCTTCGAGATGTGTTTCCAGTATTACGATTCAAAAGATTTTGTGCACCGTGTAATATCTGATCCTGGCTCTGTCCCTAGTTAGCGATTGCTTAGTGCGCTTTGATCAAGTGTACTTTGTTAATTAGAACAATTACATGAAGCAGTTTTCTCAAATTTATAATCAAACTATGTTCTACAACAACAACAATACACAATCCCGCCAGAGCGAGGTATGAGAAAGTGAGATGTAGATTATCACACCCTTATTTGAGGATAATGGGATTGCTTAGAAAAATTATGTTCTACCTAGTACCTAACATGAAATTTATATATATTGAATCTTTGGGATATGTAAGTGTCATATATTTCCCTAATTATCTTTGAAATTTATGCAATTTTAATAGGGTTAATAACCTTTTAAAGCACTATACTTGTCAAGAATGACAGTTCTGTGTAGCGAACTAAAAAAATAACTCTTTTAGACATTAAAGTTGACATTTTTGTCTTTCTTTAAGTATTATGACCATTTTACCCTTTCTAAATTTTTTTCGAAATACTTTTTTTTTGAAATTTTTTTTCCAAAATTTTTTTTTTGAATTTTTTTTTCGAAATACTTTTTTTTTGAAATTTCTGAAATTTTTTTTCGAATTTATTTTTTTTTGAAATATTTTTCGAAGGGTAAAATGATCATAATATGGTCAAAATACTTAAAGAAATACAAAAATGTCAACTTTAATGTCTAAAAGTATAGTGCTTTATTAGCCCATTTTAATATGTTTAATAGAAAGTTAGAAACTTTATATTAGTCCAACACAATATCAACACTAGAGTAAGTTGTTCCGATAGACTATAGGTGATATAGCTTTAACATATCTATATGGAACTTTTCGTTTCATGTCGTGTTTCATGAAACAAGAAATATGTCAAATTTGTTAAAAGTCGTCTAACTTGTATTCTAATACATAAATGCACACTTTTGTCAAATTTATAGTAATATTGAAAAAAAGCCTAAATTCAATCCTTTACGTAGGATTTGACATGGTGGTGGTGGTTCTGTTTGGAATTAGTCAAAGCCATCACAAGTTAACAACCCTAAATCGTGCTATCAATCATTCAAGAATAAGATATACAAACAATCATTCAAGAATATATAGAAGTCGTCAAACATAAGCAATGCTATATTGCTATGCTAACCTTACTTGTCCATTTAAATAATTTTTCTCTCATTTTCAAACTGACTTGAATGAAAAAAATAACAAACCACGTTATTATGTGAATCCATTTTATAAAACTTATATGAAAATAACATCTCCCCCTCAAACATATCTGTTTGATTTGTTCAAGTGACGGAGTAGGGGCCAGGCCCGTGAATGCAGTGTTGTTTTAATTTGTTATATTTTGATACAATTGATTAAGAGTAAATTGTAAAATAACAAGATGGGTTGCGGCGGGGCGTTGTTTCATGCCGTTGATTATTATTACATGACATTTTTTTTAAGTATAAAGTAGGACAGTTCTTGTGCCTCGTATTTTGCTTGGGCGTTTGTGTTAGCCGCATGTATCAAAATCAACAACTATATAGGTTAACTTGCGCGTTGCTGCGGGCAACCTTTGTATCCTAAAGTCAAAGCTGCTAACAAAAGGTTATTATACTTTAAGGATGTATTTGACTAATATTGTTTCCAACTAAGAAAGGTAATATAACAGTAGTAAAGGAAAACTTTTTCAGCTGGTAACAAAATATGTTAAACTTATTCAACTTACAAACAAAATCTGAACATGAGGATAAACATAGCTAATTATAGCAGACCTTAAAATGATCATATCACCTGCTTAAAAAATAATAAAAATCCCATATAGGTTACCTAAAAAATCAGTCTAAACATAATCTTATTTTTCTAGCTTATGAGGTTGCTAATTAGTTGGTACTGACTTATTTATACGTTGCCTCATACAACTCGACATTTGTTGAACTTCATAGTTGGCTTATTAACCCAATATCCCGCCTGTTTCAACTCATATCCCAATCTATATCTAACTTTTAGAGTCAATATATCCCTTGCAGCGTTACTATACTTTTCCGTCTGCATCGAATAATTCCGTACCAATTTCAGCTCACATGTACTCATATATGCAAATGTTCGACAAATAACATTAGATTGGATCAATAATGGAATACAATATGAATCATGTGCCATCGTATTAAACTAACTTTCAAAAGAAATTTTAATATATCTCGTTGTTGGTATATAATCTTGACTAAAGACTAAGGATTAAGCAACTTACTTTGCTGAAGTTGTCATTGTTGGGCATGTCGATGAAGTACAGAAGTCAGTGAGCGTTGTAGAATAATGTGCTTTTTCCATCGATGAGTACGGTGAAACGAGCCGAGCCGTGCTAGAGCTCGAGCTCGACTCGTTTATATATATAAAGTTTGAGCTTGGGCTCGATTTAGCTCGTTTCGAGCCTCATATTTTGAGCTCGAGCTCGGCTGGTGAAATTTTCACAAGCTCGAGCTCAGCTCATGCTCGACTAATTTATATGAAGCGTTGAAGAAAATAAAGCTCAAATGAAACTCGACTCGTTAATCGCATTAGGCTCGAGCTCGTTTATACATGTTATACGTATAGACGATATATATACATATTTTTTTAAGGCTCGTTTAGGCTTATAAGCCTAGTCGATATTTATATATAAAGCTCGAGCTTGATTATTAAATGAGACCAAACTCAGGCTCGAACTTGTTTAGACATGGCTCGTTTAAGTTTTTTATCGATTTGATCTCAAGCTTTTCACGAATGACTCGCCTCGTTTCCACCCCTACGCTTGAGTAGTCATTAAAAATAAGAAAGTGTAGTTTCTAGTTTTTGTGAGAAACTTAGCTAAGAATACCGTCAGATGTTAAATTGAAATTATGTTTAAAAATACATTTAAATAAGCGTATTTTAGTTATTTCAATTTTTTAGAGACAATGTTTAAAACAAAGATTTCTCACAGAGAATGCGTCTGCATTTTTGTATAGTAAAAACTGGTCATGTGAATATGTGATTTGTATAGATAACAAAGACGGTTTACACAGTCTTAGATTTTATCTAAAGTTTTCTATTCCGTATAATGTATGTAAGACATTCTTTTTAAAACGACAACAAGTTTATTAGATTGATTGTGGCTAACAAGTTTTTTTATAGTATTTGATTCATTTCAAAACGATGTTAAAAAAAAAAAGATTCATTTCAAAACTACTAAACCATAGGTTTTGCTAAAACTATGCAAAATGACGGTACATTCGTGCTGTTATTAGTAGTTATTTTTTAGAGGTGAAGGGTTTATTTTCAAAGTATAAACAATTATTGCATGTACTAACATTTTAACTAAGGGCTATAGATAGCAAATTCCTTAAACCATTTATGTGAATCATTTTTCTCTAAACTTGTAACATACAGTAATTAAGTTATTTATTACTGTAGATTAAAAGACTAGACTTGCTAGGTATTACACTTTCCAACGTAAAATAGAATGTTGGAGTATATGTTAGGAGAAACGGAATATGCTAAACAAATAATTAAGTTATTATTGCTCGAGAAGCAATTTATACTTAAAAAACACACGTAACACAAGTCACGCTAGACAATCATCTAGAAGTGCCCACCCACTCCATCTGTTTGAATGTACAAATTCTTTTTATGGCAACTTCTTTTCCTATAACTAAAGCAACTTGCTTTAATATATCAATTTAATCATAAGCTCGTGCGTTCAAGTTTCATTCAAAACTTTAATAGCCTAATATTTTAAATTTAATCTTATCAATCATAAGCATAGTCAAGTCCATAGTAACATGTTCTTTTACCTTCTTTAATCCAAAAGTTACATCAATATACTCTATTTGTTTCAAACAAAGGTGATACTATTCCGACCTTCATTTACCTCTTTAACCTATCTTTTTAGCACTTTATTAACAATGACAAGACAGATTTTGATTTTTTTTGTTCTGTATTTTTTGTCTTTTAATATTTTTGACTTATCAAACTTTATATTTTATGTTCTGTAATTTTTTGCTAATTTTACCCACTTTATTAACAAGACAAGACAGTTTTTTTAGGTTTTCTGCTCTGTATATTTTGTGTTTTATTACTTTTAACGTGTCAAACTTTACATTTTTTTAGTAATTTCTGTTTCTCGTATTGATAACAAAATCAAAATTATAGAAATAAATAAATAAATAAAGTTAGGTAACAGTTACATGACATGTAAACCAATCAACATGATGCATTTCATATAACATAATATTAAAACCAAGTCTTCTTAAATACATTACTTTAAATTTTGCTTTCCAGAAAGATATATTATTTAAAAAGGAAAAACTATATTCCCTTTTGAAGACTATATCAAAAGAGAAAGAAAATGACCAAAACACCCTTATTTGAAAGAATAGTTGGTATAGCCACCTTTGACTTTGTAAAAATCAAAACCACATCCAGGTGGGACAGACGCGTTTGCTAGCCAATATATTACAGTATATCGCAACAAAGAATAACCAAACCTTAACGCTTCCCACCTGCTATCATTTGTTTTCTCTCAATTCATATCCTAATTTCACAAAGAACATCAAACAAAAAAGATAGAACTTAACCTCATTCATCAACATGTGTCCCATGAGATTCTTGTTAGTGTTTTTCTCAGCTATATTAGCCGCTTACATGGCCTGGACTACGGTTCGAGCATCTTCGGAAGATGAAGACATTTTTAACGATGACGATTCATCGGTCGAAAAGGAACAATTTAGCATCATCAAGGTAATGGTCCATATTTACTTTTTCTAACAGTTATACTCAGAGACGAACCAGGGCACAATTTGATCATATGCATTTACAAAAAATTATACAAAACGAGGAACATAATTTTTTTTGGACAGGGTAAATTTAAGAAATAACAAGTTTTTTTTTTTTTTTTTTTACAAAAATTAACACTTAGCCGCAAAATTTCACCCCGAGACCCACCCTGATTTCGTCCCTGGTTATACTTATGTTCAAAGTTTAACATTGGTTTATGTATTCTTATGTATATCAGATGGCACAAAATGGATTCTGGGGATTTGTTGACATGGCTAGTGGAAAGTATCTATGGAGGAACTTAAACCAGATTAAGGAAAATAGGAAAGTGAAGAGTTCATAGGATCATTGATTTTTTTCATTCTGAGTTTTTGGGTTTAGACTTAAAAGTCAAACCCAATCATGATCCCAGTTTTCATGTGCTGAGAAAGTCTAACTACTTTGTGTGTAGTGTTTCTTCTTTTCTTCTGTATAATCAATGTATAAAATCTTCTTGTTTATGCATGTATTAATGTGAAGCTAATGTTAAAAGCCTGTCTCAAGAGTCAAGATGCTATGTGAAGAATAGAAGGCTATAATTTTCGGGTGAAAATATGATTGGGTAATTCTAAACCCTATTTAACCTAAATTATGATATAATGATTTGTTTCTCTTACTTTGAAATTTGTGTATTACATGAATTGACAAATTCACCAATTTAATGTGTCTCATGCTTTCAACTTGAGCATCATACTGAATTTGACAATTTCACCACTAATTTTTTTTCAAATGAAGGGTGCACCAAGGATGAAGTAGAGGGTACAATTACAACCCATTCACTCAAAATATTTTGTCAATTCGGTTATGGTTTATTCCACGCGTGTAAACGAGTTGTGCTTTTGTCGAGTAACTCGAGCTCGAACTTAACTCAAGCCCGTACGAGCCAAGATTTATCGAGCCTTGAGCTCGAGCCTAGAAAATGAGCTTGAAATGTTTAATGAGTCGAGCTCGAGTTTTTATAGGCTCGATTCGAGTTATTATCGAGCTTTTCAAGCTTTTAAGTATTACATATATATATATATATATATATATATATATATATATATATATATATATATATATATATATATATATATATATATATATATATAGTAGGGATCCGGTGAGAAGTAAATTAAAATAAGAAGTGGTGAGAGTGACAAAACCACGCATTTAAGATGCAACGACTTGTATTAGATGCATTTCTATTCATATAGATACAACATTTTGAGTTTCGAAAGTTAATTTGATGTATAGATGGTGCAAATTGATTTTCATGATTTCGGCACGTGCAGAGGAACAAAAAACAAGAGAATTCATGAAATGCATCTAATATACGTATATGCATCTGATTTAAAGCTAGAAAACACACTATGGTGCGTTATAATGCATCTAAGATTATAGGGATGCATCTAATTTATGTCGGAGCATCTCGGATTTGCGGTTATAGTTCTTCTTATTCCTTCTTATTTTAAGTAATCTTCTTATTTGATCATAACTCTATATATATATATATATATATATTATATATATATATATATGTATATGAATGTATCGAACTTTTCGAGGCGAGCTCGAGCCAAATTCAAATCATATACCGTGTTTCACTTTTAGTTGGTTTAAAAACACATCATTACATATGATACTAGCTTTTCGAGCCGAACTCGAGCATTCAAAATTTCTCGAGGTGAGCTCAAGCTTCCTTTATGAAGGCTCATTCAGCTATCAAGCCGAGCTCCAGCCGAACAAATTATTGTCGAGTCGAGCTCTGCCAAAATTCGACTTGTTTACATTCCTAGTTTATTCCAAACCGTTAAAATGGGCGAAATGACAAAAAAATTGGTAAAAGTATAGCTAAAAACTTGTACGTCGTCCAAAGTGTATTTATTATGCTTGGAGTCTCCAAAAACCTTTTGTTTTTAACAATAGATTATCATCGCAATAAGTTAATAGCATAATTTTCTAGATCACTTTTTACGCAATACCTACTTAGAGTCTCCATAACTCACTTTGACGTTACCAACCCGCCCATTTTGCCACATTCAATTCTACATTCTTGCATATGGCAAAATGGCTGCGTTTGCCACATTCAATTCTACATTCTTGCATAATGCAAAATGGCTGCGTCCGTGAATCAAGTGGCCTTCAAGTCACAAAGGGCAAACCTAATTGGTTGTTTCAGGATTACTCCTTAAAAATATTTTGCCAAGAGTAACAAACTTCTAAAGCTTTTTGCAGATGTAATACTCTTTAGTATTTACAGATATAGTTACTTTCTAAGAAAAAAATAAGTTAAGAAACTATAAAGAGATGTACAAACCATCACGCAGCTTCAGACCTTCAGTTTAGATCAGTCTGGAGCTTGATAGACATATAAATAAGAGTAAGAAGGGCACCTTGTGGAAGTGGAGCAAACCTTGCAAGATTTGAGCCAACCCACATGGATACAACCACTAGTGCAACAACATTGCTGCTTGTTTTTCCACATACCCAACTCGCAAACGAGAGGCATAAGCTAAGCACAATTCCGCTTTTACCCCCCAACACCCACGCAACCATGTAACCAGCCTTATATCCTCCATCCAACTCTGGGTCAAGCATAGCCATCAAGCTGCTAAAAGTTAAAGACAGTTTTGCCCCTATAGTTTTCAGCAAGAATATGGATAGAAATGCAGATTTCAAAACTTCAAGAAATGAGCCTCGTTCTTTGGTGACAATATCATCCTCTTCAAATTCATCATATGTTTCATCATCAAAAGGATAGTACTTCTCTTTGGAATCACGCGATTCTTGATATTTCTGCTGGCCCATTTTCTGTCTTAGATCAGACCACCTGTGGATCCTTATTTCATCTTCAAAGTTGAAGTCATAAGTTCTCCATGGCGGGCCACTACTTGGTTGAAATCGGAGTGATCTATCATATTGGTCTCTTGTCATGGTATTAGATAACACCTGACAGATGGGATGGTGCAAATACATATATCAGGAAATGGTGCTTATAAGGAATGTGACACACAGATTGTTTATATAATAGTTAAGAAACCGAAATATGACTGGTTATTAAAACTTCAACTTGCCGACAATTGCACCTAAGAGAGAAAAAATAGCAGGGATGCTCTACAAAAGGTAAACTTCACTACAGATATATGTTGCCCCTCTATTGCACTAGCATATTATCAGATGAAAAAACTGCAATTTGATTGGTTACGAGACAACCCACCGACTTAAGCTAACTTGCTATTAATGCATTAATCCTGTTAACAACCATTCCTACAGTTTCCTTTATGGAAATATATAATGAAACAATGTCACCTAGATACTGTAAGTCTTTTGAGTGGTGTGATTTTGAAATAGAAAGTTGAGCATAGGAAAGAGATAGGGATAAAAGGATTGGCATCACTGAATATTACTTTCTCTTGTTATTTGTTATATTGATGACTGAGAGAATCATTACTAAGCTTTGTCAAAGTTTGGTGTCCAATTGCATATCGTTTCATATTTTACCATTTCGATTGTGTTGTTGGGGTCATCTCATGCTAAGGTCAGTTTTGTATTCCGTGCTTCTATTGTTAAGAAAGTAGCCACTCTGTCAGATATGCAGGTTTATTGCTTAGAGTAGTTTCAACAGGAGTTATAAACAGGGTCCATTCAGGCAAGTTATAATTTGTTTAGGCAGTGGGAGTTGAAAAGGTTTCGGGTAAAATTTGATGATGAACAGATAATGCAATTAGCCGATTCATACACAGAGTAGCAGGAATGCAGAGAAAAAAAAGTAAGAAAGACTAGAGTCCCAATTTTGAAAAAACCTAACTTTCAAAGTGGAGAAAGGAACAGAGCATGTGACAGCCAAAGATCCTGACAGGCCACAAGTAATGGAAAATTGACCACAGCAGTTCTTTCTAATGATGTACCATGTGTGTATTTAAAAACAGTGTTTCAAAACATCTCCCTGACTCCCTCTGCATATTGTAACCAAGCCCCTCCCTGAACATGCCACTCCCAGCAACCTCGCATGACCCCTACCGCCTCCCCCCAAATTCCAAAGATTCCCCAACATCAATATACATATTATTGTACCGCTGTTTTTTACTGAATAGATACCAAAGTCATTTACAAATTATAAGTAGAAATGATAGGATTCCATCAAAATGACCTTATGCCTCGCTAATCACCGAATAAGATTGATACAGCCGATTGAGGATATTTAACTAGATAGCTGAAGAATGCAATCCTTTTAAACCAAGGGTTCTAACATTAAAATAATCTCAAGGTATTATATGTAAAGCTCTTTTCTTCAGCAAGTATCATTAGTTGAATAACCACTTGGTATGTTAATTCAATTACAACTTTATGAGAGGCTTTTTAACTTCTTTCCTTATCATGTCACACTAAACACTTACATTAATAAAAAATTGGAAAACAACTTCTAACCTCGTAAGCAAGACGAATGCCTTTAAACACCTCGCCAGCTTGTGAATCCTTGTTAACATCTGGATGATACTGAAATGAGTAAAAATAAACTATCATTAATATTGCGATTATTCCTGTACTTTTAAGTCAGCATTAAATAAATAACGATGATGCTTAAAGCTGATAGTAAGGATGGAAAGAGTAAACGAATGGAAAGCGTACGAAGCTACTTAGCTCTGGCCAAGAATCATTGTCCTAATAGCACAAAGCAGAATCCGTTTTTATGGTTTTTTCGTGCTAGAACTATTTTCCCTGAGGGATCATCTAATGTTTATATTGCGGATAAATAGGAACTTAATTGACAAAACCGTGATTGTAGCCACTATTTTCCTATTGCAGACATAGCGCAATTTTGTTATTTGTTACCCCTAGTCTTACGATTTATCATAACAGTTGTCTACATGTTATAGATTGTGGTATGTGCCAAGGTTATTTTGATTCACATATAATAGAGCGTGGTATCTTCTGACTTGCATTTGCAAGAAGCCAATATTGATGATGGAAGCTTGCATAGACTCTACAAGGAAGCCACTCAGAAACACAATTACATACAAACTTTGATATTACCACCTCTCCTTGTATAAGGTTAAAAGTTAACGTAGTAAACATATTCTATATTAGATAACTTTTATCAATCAACTTGCAGAACTACGATGTCGACTTCAATGATGTGGATGCTAATTTAAACTAGGTCTGCACGTTTAATTTTGTGACATGCCTCTTTCAGGTCATAAAGTACAAGATAATTCAGCCCCTCTTTAAACTAATAACAAGTTTAACGGCTTAAGGCACAATGTTAAGATCAGTAGCCTACTACCGCGTACCTACTGTTTACGTTTTACATGGAAATAGCAACTTTCTTTGATTTAGATACCGTTTATAAAAATAACTTCACCGAAGGCGATATAACCTATCACGTCCATACTTTTCTAGCACTGGCATTTCGTATCCACGTATGAAACTATTTTATCTGCAACCTCTTATTTCCAATAGTAAGAAACTGTCAAGAAACAATGGTTCTCCCTCTTCGCACCATCACTTTGATCAGGTCGTGGTTGTATTTCTCCGGATCCTAATTTGGACTGTCTTGCGATACATTGCCATTTCTAAAAAAAGTTTCGTTCAGTCCTACCTTTTTCCTGTTCTGCTAACTAATGTAACAGTCTCTGGTTCACTACACGTTTTTTTTTTTTTTTTTCCCTATGATTAATAATCCATATCTAGCAAATAATAAACTACCAGCTTTTCAAGCCACTATAAGTATAATAATGTGAACTTCATAGTGTCGAGTCATTTCCTTTTCCATCTATTGGCCGTAAACAAGAATTAACAGAAGCATATACATCATAGTGCATCCTAGTTAGAAAGCAACCAATCTACAATCTAGATAACCAATAATATGATCCACTAACCAGCACATTTCGGTTTATGTATTTTCGTCACATGCTGATCATTTTATGCATTATCCTCTTCTATGCTTTCAATTTCCGAAACTTAGTTACTAAAAACAATCTCAAACTTAAAATATCTTCCGAATAGATCAAAACACCATCCTCAAGTCATTAAAATAAATATTTCTACCAATCTTCACAAACGACTTGATGCAATTGATTCTACTTACACTAAAGGCTTGTTAGGTATCCATCAAAAATCACCACTTTAAACTGTATTTCAGAATATAGTGTTTGGATTTACTTATTTTGTAACTAATACAATAATACTTGAAAATATAATAATTTGTTAGAAAATATTATTCAAAACCATTAATAAACAGGTTTTAGGCTATGATAGTTAAATAAATAAGTTCAAATTCATCTCGAATAAGCACACTGAAATAAGCAGATAAGTGATAACAGAAAACTGCTTCCGCTTACAAAATGATCAAACTTCTAAATATCTAACGAAATACAACCCAACACCTTTCTCAAGTAACTCTTAACAAACATTTTTACCAATCTCCGAAAACGACTTGATGCAACAATAGATTCTACTATCCCGTATCCATCACATCTTACCTCTTCAGTTCTAAAAACTAAACTAAACAACATCCTAATTCTCGAAACGTAATTCTCATTTTCCACATTATCACAAATTATTTCAACCTAACAACATAACTTGAAACACTGTCATAATAACATTTCTAGCGAAAAGACGATATACTTTCTCGATATCCTAATTTCAGACCTAACATAAACTAAAATCACGCGCACTATTATCATTATCACTATATCAAAATATCAGATACAAATTTCACCTATAACTAACACTAATACAATTATATAAACCTAACAATATAATTAACTAATTATATAGTACTACCTTACGAGCTAACAACCGATAGGCTCGTTTAATATCAGATGACGTGGCATCAACCGATAGACCTAAAACAGTGTAATGATTCTGTTGATGACCGTTTGATATGGCGCAAGTGAGGGTGATTCGACGGCGATTTGATGTTCCGATTAGGAAAATGAGGTTGCGGTTGGAGGTGCGGCGGAGTGATACGGTGGTTGTTGGTGCCGGAAGTAGATGTGATGATTGCATGGTTGAGTGAGTTTGGAACATTCGTTGCCGCAAACGGAGTGTGTGTGTGTGTGTTTGTTTGGGGCTCAGGTTGGAACTTTTTTTAACCGTTTCACTTTCAGTTATTACCGTGAGCTTTATTTTAAATAAAAGAAAGAAAAAAGGAAAAGAAGAGTTAGAAATTAAAAAAGAAATTGTTTTCAGATTATTATTATTATTTTAGAGAATAGTTTAAATTTTTTAAAACCCTTTAAATACAACTAGCAGGGTACCCGCGCGTTGCGGCGGCATGTACCTTAAAATAAAATCTTCCATATATTTTAGTTTATTATGTTCTTTTAGACAATAAATTTACGGATATCAAAATTTCGTAAATTAGCCGTGCTCGCTCGAATTCGCTTCGCCCGCCTCGCTTAAGCCTATTTTGCCCGCTGACCGCTCGGTTTGAATATCTGATAATGTGCTTTATTATTTGTATTAGTGACATTTAATGGGGTTCCCGCTATGGCGGCGGATACCTCAAATAAATTTTTCCGGTGAAACATGTATTTTAGTTTATTATGTTCTTTTTTATAATAAATTTACGGATTTCAAGAATTTCGTTTAGGCTCAGGCTCGCGCGGGCCCGGTCCACTTGGGCTCGACCGCTTTGACCCTTGCCCGTTTGGATCGTGACTGCCTCGCTCGCCCATTTCGACCGTTGCCTCGCTTGAATATTTGTATAATGTTCTTTATTATTTGTATTAGTGACATTTTAATGCAGGAATTATGTTTAAGTTGGTTGTACAATATGTTTGATAATTTGTATTTCTTATGTAAGAGGTGTTTTAATAACTGCATTAATTGTATTTATTGACCAGTTAATTAATTAACTACATTAAATATCTTGACAACACTAATAGTGCTTTGTATTTTGTATATTAAGCTTTAAGACTTGTAAGTCTTAAAATTAAGATTGATGAGAAAGATTATTAATAGTGCATTATGTATTGTACAATAAGCTTTGTATTTTGTAAGTCTTAAATTTAAGACTGTGAGGAGAGAGATTCATTCCTCTATTATAAGTAGTATAGATATAGATTATATATTTTATTTTTAAAAAGATTACATCAGATTGCAATGGTGGACGGCGACAGCGATGATGGAAGATGGAGATATTACTAATAGTGATTAGGGTTAAAATGAGATACTTGATTGGTAAATTGAGAAATGTCGTCTTTTTTTTTGTTAAAGAGAAAAAAAGTGAAAGAAAGGTAGATTGAGGTTTTCAATTTTCTAGTTAAAATTTGAAAAATGAGAATTTTAATTTTTTTGAAAATTGTTGGAAAAAAATGTGCCTAAACGATTTTTTTTTTTTTAATTTTCCTATGAAAAAATTGATGTTTTTCATCAACTAAACATACCAGGTGTTCTCGAAATGTTAGAAGAAAAAGGGGGGAAAATGACAATTTTACATTTATACCTTTCATGGGTGTTATGTGTGAAAATAATCTCCCCAAATATATATTAGAGGATCATGACACCTCATTAATGCTACTTGGCAACAAAGAATGCCATGTTGTCCTCTTTTTATTACGTGTAAATGCCAGCAATTTCATAAACACACGCCATTCACAGGCTCTTCTTCAAAAACACACGTCCTTCTCATCACAAACATCTTCTTTGATCTTCAGCTAATCACAATCAATTCAATTCATATTCCCAAAAATTAACCTACATAATCGGTGCACAAGAAACATCGATCTTAATTCTAAAACAAGTCTCGATTCAAAGAATAAATCTCACATGCTTTGATCGGAGGTATCGGCTTGGCACCACTATCAGCAAAATCAATTCAGAAATAATAAAAAGAGGCGTCTCATTATGTTTTTGATTTAATCAAATTATGTTCGCTGATCATTTTAAGGTATGATTAATTATAAATTAGTTTCATATGCTTTTTATTGATTTTGATTTTTTGATATTATTTTTGCATACCAAGTGTTTGATAAAAGTCCTGAATGAATTTCTTTTTGGAAAAATAGAAGACATATTTACTAATATCAGTGGGGTTTTATCATAATTATTCATATTAGGTGTTTTTCTATGATGATTCAATTTGGGGGTTTTGTTAATTTGAAGCTTCATATTACGAATATGTTTGTACCTAATGTAAGTATGTTTCCCCTGAATCCTAGGTAATGTTGGATTTTGAATATGTTTTTAGCTTTTATGAATATAAATTATTTTTAATGGAGGTATTTGGGATTGTTTAATCAAATTGCTTTATTGCTTATAAACGGGCCGTGTAGGATGTTGCTAATTGAAGTTGTATCTCGACACGAGTGTTTGAATGTAAAGTGCTTATTGATGTTTGGCATGGAAATAAAGATTATTAAAGCATTTGGTTGTTTCAATAGTTTCGTGAAATGTGTTTTATATACTAATTTTGCATGATGAGGCTTCTTCAAAGATGTTATGCATAAATTAAAGATACTCATTGTCAATAAACGGAGTGAAATGCAGGCCTAGCATGAGCAATGTGTGTGATAGTTGTTAATTGGACAAATGTCATAAAAAAGTGAATTTTGTTAAGGTTTATATGTTTGCTTATTAATGTTGTTAGACAACTAAGTATACTTTTAAATATGTACCAGAGGATAAGAAGATAAGAAAAGCCATATATGAACTTCTTTACTTTGAAGATTTTTTATTGGATAATTAGTTTAAATTATAAGCGCTATAGGAGATGTGTGTAGTCAAAATTTTATTTCTTAACGTTGTAAGAATTAGATTATTTGTTAAAGTGCTTAACCAACCCTGATTATTTCGGAGAAGCTAATGCACAATAGCTTTTGAGCACGTTCCAACTTCCAAGTACATTGTCTGTGAATTAAAGAATAGTAAACAAATATTTAGTGTGGACATTGTAGTTAACAAGTGGGTGATCCCGCGCGTTGCTGCGGAAGTTTGGTGGCCCCATTATATTTTTATGTAGCGGTCCATTAAAGTTTGAAGAAACTAGTTTGCAAAGGCAATTAAACTGATACGCTTACACAACGCGTTCGGGGTCAAAGGAACTTCCTTTTCGTCGAGCAAGTTTTTCAACACCCTAGGCAGTGAACCTAATCGTTGTAGTTTAGTATTAGGGTAAGCCACGGGTATTGATATCGTTCTCTAGGGGAATAGGAATGCTAGTAAGAAGTTACTACGCTAAGGTTGAGGTTGAGGAAGATTATTTTTTATCTTTTTTATATTTTTTTTGGAAATGGAAAGGTACGAATCTCGGGGTTTGGATTTGGGGGTTGGTATTTCTACCGATTACTCTACTTATCTATTCTAATTAACTAAGCTAAGGGGTAGTCTATGTCTACTGTTGTGTGCTCGTATGATGATTAAGAATGCGTTTACTTAGGTTTTATTACTCCCTAGTTATCTCCTATTGATGGTTGAATTGTCACGTCCTTATTCTTAACGCGTTGTGTCTCTAAGGTCGTAGGGTACGCGTTTATCCCTAACTCTTTGAAGCTACCAAAGGTTAATGACTACAAAATCTCTAGGATTTATAAACTTAACACTAATGTATTCTTTGGATGTTTAGCCTACAATAACTCTAGGTGATTATAAACTAAGGTTCAACAAAGATTAATCAAGCATTAATAACACAACGAATGACCTATCGCAATACTAGGTCAATCACAATAAAGATAAGAGACAACCAATCAATATTCAATAACTAGGTTTCATATTACCTAAGCAAACACACAAATAAATTAGCCGAACATGGAGAACATGCAAGCATACACACAATCAATTGAAGACATAATTGAATTAATGAAGTAAAACACTTATCTTGATGTAAGATAGGGTATGGAACCCTAAAATACTGTACAAGACAGCCTTGGTTCGGTTTAGGTTTTTACTCCACAAAACTACACACTCAAAACTGAAAAATTCGGATTCTATATATAGTGTTACAAACTGCGACGTCCACTCTTTAAGAGTGACGCCGTCGGGTCGCCGTCATTAGGGTTTCGTCTTGGCCACGTTATCATTGTGTCACCTTATGCTCGTGACGCCGTCTCCTTCTCTCGACGCCGTCGATCAAATCTAGGCCGTCCGAGCTGCGACGCCTCTACTCTTTTAAAACCGATGCCGCCACTTGTAAATAAGCAATTTGGCTCTTGAGTCGTCACAAAACATGTTCCGATGGCGTCACACGTAGAACCTGACGCCGTCCCCTTTCAATTCAGCAGCTTGAGTGTCTCGATTCTTGACTTTGGCTATTTTCTTCGTATATTCACGCCTTTTCGTCCGAATAAGTATCATTCCAGCATTTTGCCTTCAAGAGACCTAAAAAGTGAAAAGGAACGAAATTAAGTAGTAACGGATACACCAGTGATCAATTAAGGGCTTAAATGACCCCTCAAAAAGGTACCTTTTAAATCCTTATCAAATATCCCTACACTTGGTATTTGCTTGTCCTCAAGCAAATGTGCTTTTAGCCAATTAATTTATAAGTTAGGGGTCATGAAGCATTAGTTTAGAACGATCCACAACACATATAAGCCCCGCAAAAGTCATAACAATCACGGAAATTACATACTAGCACCTCACATGGGATGTTTGGATACTCACATCTCTCGGGTGTCTATGAAATATAACAAGTTGGAAATGGAAGATAAACACTCATTAACCGGTCCTAGTACATAGATTACCATAGGCTTGAGACTAGATCAAAACCTCCATCGCTTTGGCGTAAGCACCTAGGAAAGACTATCCAAGAGGTCTTTTAAAGGGTTGTAATGTTAGGCTTACGGTAGGGAAACAAAGGGTTTGGTGGGATAGGCGATTTAGTGGTGGCAAGTCAAAAATCTTTATGTTATAAGCATGCGAAGAATGGCGTTGCTAAGCCAAGACTCGACACTCTAAACTCTAGATAACTGAAACAAACAAACATGAATTTTAAGATAGATGTAGGATGGTAGCCCCCTTTTTTTTTTAATCACTCTATTTTTTTTCTTTTTCTCTTTTTTCTATTTTTTTTTTGATTTTTTTTTCAAACACTTTTACTCTACCATCCTCTACGATAACATCAAAATGATAGGGATTTTATAGGCACATCCCTACACTTGAGTTTTTATTACTCTAACACTAATTTGACCCGAATTAAAAAGATCAAAACACTTGGAGTACATTATTATGCAAATAAAGGGAATTTGAATTTAACGTTCTCTTCCCGTCATTTCATAAAATTTAACTTTTCCCATGAGTCTCAATCGTCCCAAAACTGTGTACAAAGGATATGACTCGACTTAGCAACTTATGCAAGCAACTAGATAATTGAACTAAGGGTTTAGTGTGATAACAATAATGCACTAAAAGTGAGTGCATACAAGGTAGGCTAAGGCGATTTGGGTGTACATTTAGGGGTGGATTGTAAACAATGCTCTTCATTGATATTCCGGAAAACCGAAACATCACGAGAACCGCGAAAAGGATAGGCTCTGAGGGGTTAACTAGGGGTATCGTATACTAAAGATGAGTACAACGCAAAGGTGTGGGGGAATTACTCAACCGATGTGGAAGAAGTAATTATATTACAGGTATCAAACAAGGGTAATCCTAATGCCTCTTATCATTTAGTTATTCCTAACTACATAAGTGTAGTCTTACTAGCGATCTCGGAATGCATCACAAAACAAGTTCTAGAATCTATTGTACTACCGGTTCACACTCGAAGCATTAAAGATGAATGCTTTAATTCCTACTAATCTAAAGGCGATCCTCACATTTTGGGTGGAATTTAAGTGGTAAAGGGTTTTTGTGCTAGTCATATAATTTCCTATCCATGAGACGCTTTATTAAGACTAATGGCCCACTCCTATATGTCATGAAAATTTTTAAATTTGGTTCCAAAATTACCCTAACCGATATTTCTCATGGTTTATTACACAAATGAAATTGGACAAAGCAAATAGTCAAGGATAAGCATAGTTTCAAAGTTCCTGTTTTATTTTTCCTCCCTACACTTAAATTGAACATTGTCCCCAATGTTCCCCTAAAGTATCAAAGTTATGATAATTGAAGGTAAAAAAAAATGAAAGAAACTAGTACTCCCCTGATTAGCTCGGTAGGATTCGTGTGAAGTGGTGGTTACATCTTTCTTCAAGAAGAATGTTTGCGTGAAAAGCTCCTTCTCATCTTATGTATCTTCTTCTTGATAAATTAAACCTGCACACTTGAAGAAAACAAACGAAACCTTCGCGTAAAATCGGCGGTAATAATATACATATTACTCTACTAAACTAGGATATAATGCTTGTGGAATGGATGTCTCTGATTTTCGGAAAATTAAGACCGAAAATTCCAAAAATTTATAAGCACTCGAGTAAAACGAGAAAAGTAATAAGTTGTTTTCGCTCCTCCCGACGCCGTCAGTTGCGATCCTGACGCCGTCAGTTATCCTGACAGAACCGGTCTGCGATTTTTCGGAAAAAATTCGGAACATTTTTATCTTTAAAATCTGGAAAAATTTCCTGCAAAACATCCATTATGACTTGATACAAGCATTTGACTCGAACAAACACACATGTATATCTTTTAATTAATTGGAATTCTCATGTTTACGTTTCTTTTGAAAACGTGTGTAATCCTCCCTACACTTATCCCTTATGTAAAATACCTTTATATGTAATTAAGACGAGGTTAAAGACAAAATAAAGCATTTTTACAAATTTAAACATGAGAATAAACAATCAATAAAAGATATACGACACAAACAAGCAAACAATTAAGCATGGGTTGCCTCCCACGAAGCGCTTTTCTTTATTTATGAGTCTTGTAGCTAGGCTCGAAGTCGTGCCCCTACGTGACTTCATTACCGTCACCTTCTACCTCATGACGGTCTCTATTGGGGGATTCCATGTTGTAGAAGTGCGAGGTCGTCCTCTCCCCACTCGGTTATATATTCCGGTCCCAAGTTCAAGCAATCCTTATAGAAACCGAAAATCTTGGCCATAACATAGTCTACTCCCTTCTCCTTATCCTCCTCATTCCTATAGTAGACCGATAGTTTAAGTTTCTTTTCATCATTGGAGAGTGATGAAAACTTCTCAGTCTTAAACGGCATTTGGTAAGCTACATCATCGGTCTCATCCTTGAATCTCACTATTCCTAACGATGGATCATAAGTCATCCCGGTGTTTTCTATGAAAGGCTTTCCTAGAATAACGTGGGACAAGCTAGGATCTATGGCCGTACTAATATTATCCGCTATTATGAAATCCGTAGGAAACGTGAAACTACCTACATAAACGGGCAATCCCTTAACTCTACCAAGAAAATTGCAACTAACCCTAGGATTATCGAGATCTTGCCTAGTTGGGATAGGCTTCTTCATTACCCAATTATAGTAGGTGCTAGTCATGATATTTATCGGGGACTTGCGATCAATGTAGGACTTGGCCACGAAAAGGTGTCCTATGCAACATGGTATGTTAAGATTCCAAGGGTTCCCAAACTTGATCCTAGGGCTTCTCCTAACATACATGTGACGGAGGTCACGTACTAAGTGTGGGTGGCGAGAGAGTTCTTCTTCCGTAGGAAACTTATTGAAATAGTCATTATCTAATTCATCTACTTCCCCGGTTGTTTCATTCCTAGGTGTTTCACTAACCTCAAGTATCGTTTCATGGTCCGCTTCGTCATTTGTTCTATTAGGTTTCATTAAGGTGATGGTATTGACGAATTAAACGTGCTTAGCTAACTTACTTGGGTCCTTAATCTCTACACCGGAAGTTTCGGGAGTTGAGATAGCATTAACCTTCCTATCACTATTGGTCATGGCTTTCAAAAGGTTATCTATCTTCCTATCCATCTCGGCTTGTTGTTGGTTAAAACGGTCCGAGAGCTTAGCTATTTGATCTTCTTGGGATGCGACTAGGTGTTGCAACATCCCCTCTATGTTTTGTTGGTTAGGGCCGTGAGATGGGGGCCATGAGAAATCATTGGATGTGAATTCTTTGATTTGTCCCCAATAAAAGTCGGGCTTGCCCTTCCATGCTTCTCGGCCGTCATTAAAAGTCCTAGGTCCGGGTGTTGTAGGGAATCTTCCTCCCGTTCCATTGGTACGCGAGGATGCGTAGTCAACGGAAGCTTATTCGGGGAGTCTTGTGCAAGCGCGAGTGTTATGAGGAACACTACATGACTCACACGAGGAAGAAACTTTGTTCACTTGGCGTGAAGACTTAGGATTGTCGTAGGAGCTCATTAGGAATTTAACTTGATCTTCAAGCTCGAGCATCCTACGGTTGGAAGATTGTGAGTCAATGGGAGGCAAGGAGATTGCCTTTACGGTTTTGGGCAACTCACGGGGGTCATTCCAACTTTCATTTTCATAAAGAGCAAGGTCCTCTATTATACCCCATGATTCTTCCGCGGTGAGATCACTAAGTTTTCCACCGGCCGCTTGGTCAATGGATCGCTTAGTGGGGAAGTTGACATGATCGTAGAAGAGTTGGACTTGAAGCCAAAGATCAATGCCGTGATGAGGGACTCTATGGCGTAAGTCCTTGAATCGAGTCCATGCTTCGTAGAGAGATTCACCTTGACGTTGTTGGAACATCAAGATTTCATTCCTAAGCTTAGTAGTTCTCCCCGGTGGGAAAAATTGAGCAAGGAAACGAGAGGTGAGATCATCCCAACTTGAGATGGAGCCGGCAGGAAGTCGCTCAAGCTAATTACTAGCTTGGTCCCGTAGAGAGAATTGGAAGAGACGCAGACGTGTGGTCTCCTGAGTAGTAGCATCAAGGTCGATGGAATCGACAATTTTAAGGAAATCCTTAAGATGCTGATTAGGATCTTCGGAACGAAGTCCATGGAATGCACATCCGTTTTGCACCAACCGGATGGTGTCGGATCGCAGGGCCGTAGTTTGGGCTTGTTCGGGAAGCTCAATGGTGTTCCTATAGCCTAGGTGGCTTGGTCTCGAGTATTCACCAAGAGTACGGCCTCTTGGTGGGTCATTTGGTGGTGGGTTGATGAGTGGTGGTTGGTTATCACCTTCCATAATGAAAAGTGATGGGATTACTAAAAAAGGTCACGAAGAAGGGGGATAGACTACGAGGAAGCTAAAAATGGGAAAAAATGCTTACTTGATAGGAATCAAGCAAGGAAACCTAAACGAGGTGGACTTCTAACTAGCTATTCTATTCCCCGGCAGCGGCGCCAAAAACTTGATACGCTTACACAGCGCATTCGGGGTCAAAGGAACTTCCTTTTCGTCGAGCAAGTTTTTCAACACCCTAGGCAGTGAACCTAATCGTTGTAGTGTAGTATTAGGGTAAGCCACGGGTATTGATATCGTTCTCTAGGGGAATAGGAATGCTAGTAATAAGTTACTACGCTAAGGTTGGGGTTGAGGAAGATTATTTTTTATCTTTTTTATATTTTTTTTAAATGAAAAGGTACGAATCTCGGGGTTTGGATATGGGGGTTGGTATTTCTACCGATTACTCTACTTATCTATTCTAATTAACTAAGCTAAGGGGTATGTGGAAAACTAGAAGGGGGGTTGAATAGTTTTGCCAATTAAAACTTTCTTTTAAACTATTTAGATCGACTTATGTCAATCTATTTGGGTGTGTGTGTTGGATGTTGATAAACAAACATATAAAAGCATGTAATGAAAGATAAGAGTAAGAAGCACAAAACCACAACGCGAGTATTTATAGTGGTTCGGCTACAAGGACACCTTCCTTGCCCTACTCCAATCCCCGAGTCACCTACTCGAGAGTTCGTAATCACTACACCAATCTCCTTATGGTGGAGAAGCCTTCACAACGTCGCTTAACCTTTTTCCAGTACAAAGCTAAATACCGAGTTCTTTCACACCAAGGCGAACCACACCTATACAACGTCGCCTACCCTTTATACGGTGCTAGGCTAACCACCGGGTTCTTTCACACCAAGGTGAACCACACCTACACAACGTCGCCTACCCTTTATTAGGTACTAGGCTAAGCACCTAGTTCCATTGCAATGGAGGAACTACTACCCAACACTACACCAACGACTAATCCCAAAGGAGATCTACTCCTTTACAACATCATCAAGGATATCAATATCCTTGGATCTAGTACTAAGCTATCTTGTACATCGAAACACACCATATCGAATGTACATCTAAGGCACCTTTCACTAATGCCTTTAGCTAGATCTTCAAGACACCCTTCACTAATGTCTTGTGGCTAGATCTTCAAGACACCTTTCACTAATGTCTTGTAACTTGGCTTCTAGGCACCTTTCACTAATGCCTACAATATGGACGATCGACACCTTTCACTAATGTCTTCGTCTTGACCCTTGAGACATCTTTCACTAATGTCTTCATCACTACACTTCTTAGAAGAAAGAAAGGAATCATCAACAAGAAGAATTCAGTAGCCTTGATGATGAGGAAGCATGGCAACTCATGGACTTGAACTTGCTCGACTTCAAAGGTGGTGATCTTGCCTTTAAGAGGAATCTAGAAGATCACACAAAAACAAAACTACAAACATAGATCCTTTGGATCTGAGGTTAGTGAGTTTTTAACTCAGGGAGAAAGTGTGTTAGAAAGGGGTGAGAAACAATGAAGAAATGGCTCACTATTTATAGAATAAAAAATCTAATGTTCCCCGGATCCCTTCCACAAGGGATCCGTCTAGCGTAAAGCTAGGGATCCGTGGGACGCTCCCCTTTACCCATGGGTATTTTGAGTCATGGGTTGATCCATGGATCTTTAGCTAGATACAATGTATCTCTTGAGTGCAATGCACTTAGTCACTTGGGTATGGGTTGATCCATGGGTTATGGATATTATCCATGTATGATATAAGCATGATGTCATGCAATGGGTTATGGGTCAAGCTCCATGGGTCATGGGCTTTGGGTTGTACCCAACTACATTCAATGTATTTGCCCAATGGGTTATGACACTTAAGTTTCTACCCATTTATATTACCCAATATACTACATACTAGTTATGTGTATATTTTACCCAAATATGTAAACACTAGTTGTTGTACATATGTAATATTAAATCATAAAACCACTTATACTTGTTTTAGTGTTTTATGTGAAAATGTGAATATGTTAGAAACTATTAGTTCAAACCATTTACGTATTTTATTTGTTTCGTTAAAATGATTTTACGTTTGTTATCGACAAAACATTAGAAGATCGTAAAATATAAATAAACGTTTTTACGGCTTATTTGTATTAACAATCTCCCCCTTTTTGTTGATGACAAAACATAAAATAATTTTAAGGAAAAGCTAAAATTCGTAAAAGTTTGAATTTTTAGTTTTTACTTTCTTATCCCCCTTTTTGTCGAAACGAAAGAGCTTCGAAGAAAACTAACACATTGTTTTTAGGAAAAACATGTGAAAGAAATAAAAAGAAATAGAGAGCAAGTAACGGGAAAGGATCTCGTCTTTACTCCCCCTTGACGAGTCCATCCCTATGTAAGGGCGTCAAGAAAGTAATACTAATTTAGTTTGTTTGCAAGTAAGTTTGCAAAAGATTTCGTCTAAGTGACGAATGTGCTCCCCCTTGATGATTGCAATTTTGCAAAGGGATGTCACGAAATGTAATCCTAATATTGCAAGTAATTTGCAATGTATTGCTTTGACATAAAGCTCCACCTAGCTTTAGGATGTCAAAGTCTTCATGTGTAAATTGAATAACTACAAAACAAAGGTTAGAAAACAAGTATAATTCACAATTTCCTGCAAATGTGGTCCAAGTTAGTAGAAAATAGTTTTCTATCTCACGGATCCCACGGTTCCCTCCTAGTAGGGATCCGTCTAGGTAATTCTGAGGGATCCGTATAGCTGATGATTAAATTCAGCAATGGTGATATAACAAGTAATGTGATCACAAAAGTGAGATATGAATACAACGTAATCATATACTCAGAAATATAACAAGTAGCATGTAATTTCATTTAACAAAACTAGAGTTATGATATACATGACTCTAAAAACTAAGAAAATAAGAAAATACATGACTAGGAATTTCTAGACCAACTATCGCTTGATGCTAGGACACCACTAAAATCTTCTAGCCCAAGTTTTGTTTAGGTTTAATCTCGTCGAAACGTTCGAGGAGATGATAGAACATGAAACATTGGTCTTCTCGTACTTCATGTATCAAACTTTCAACATGTTGACAATGATAGCAATCTTTGTCATGGCTAGGTAGTGTTGGTGGAAGAAATGAAATGGCTTGATGTGAAGGATCAAGTGAAGCGGCTTGTGGAGCTTCAAACGATGGAGGGATTGGTGGAGGCACATTTGAGAATGGCTCGACCAAGAATGATGTAGGATCGTGAATATTATGTTGTTTAGATGATTCGGGTGATATAGGATGATGATAGTATATGAATGCCATGGTTAGAGAGATGAAGAGAGTAGAGAGGGAATTCTAGAGAGATAAACAAAAGTGTAAAAGGTTAGATTAGAACTTCCAACCCTCTACCTTGGAAGGTAGAGGGTATTTATAGGTTACAAACTAAACGACCTCCTGACGGCCTGTGGATCAGGTATACAGTGGGTAAAGACCCGTCCTTCCTCCACGGTGTTGCTCTAAACTAAACTACGCTAAAAACTAACTAATAAACTATAAATAACGATATGTCTACGAGCTAACATATGCTCGACTATAAATGGGGTGACCGACACTTCACTATGGAATTTCCAATTCCTAACAATCTCCCCCTAAGGGAGGTCACCCCATGTTTTACATTTCAAATGCTAGCATTCTAATTTGTCTTTGTTCTTGAGCTCGTAGACTTGAATTCTTCAACTTCTGTATCTTGTGCTTTAGCAGTGGTACTTCAAAGTCCGCATAGTTTAGTACTTTCAGTGGAGGTCTTTGAACTGATCCACATCTTTGATGATCTTCGAGCTATCATTGAGATCATCAGCCACAGTAAATCTCTCTGGATCATCCATAGTTGTGTTGCCTTCATGTGATGTTGTGACTTTTGGACCGACATGCTCACACTTTCGAATCATGACATCTTTCCATCAGAGTAGCGGAAGCTTTTTGGTTCAAGATATTTGCAGCAGCGCAGGAACATAGTATAGAAATATCGAGCCGTGTTACGTAGATATGCACCATCATGATTTCTTCAATTAAGTGTGGATCTTTGTGAGCATGCGGCTTTGGATTGACTCCTCAATTCGATAATTTGTCCAAATGTACTTGCAAACAACAGTTAGCAATAAAACATACGAAAGTGTCTTTGATCACTTTCGTTGAATTGAGGTACACGTCCCACGGTTCCCCGTTGATCAATACAAGTACTTGTGATCGGTAGGATTCCTAAGAATCTCCTTGAGGGTTTCGCAAATGCTCTAGCGTTCTCAAACCGGAAGCGTCTCAAAGAAGACAACACGGAGTGAGTGAACCAGCGAATTGAGATTCACTGATTGATGAAAAATGATTTGAAAAACAATCGCGTATTGTTTAGAAGAAAGATTTTTGTAATAAGACGAAGGTTTTATGAGAAAGATCAATTTTCAATCAAAATACCTTTTGTATTTGAAAAGAGTACACTTTCGACGTGCTAGAGAAAAGAAGAGATTCGCACATCGAACGGTTTTTCCAAAAGTATTTATTCAATCAGAGATACTTTTTGAGTTTGAAATATGAATACACATTCGACGTGCTAGAGAAAAGAAGGTTTGCACATCGAACGATTTTTCCAAAAGTATTCGTCAATTCCATTCCTGGACCAAGGTTGATTCACGAGTGAATTGCCCCATCGTTTCTATCCAGTTGTCACAAGCTTGATCTTTAGAAAAGATCTCACATGTCACCCACCAAGAGCTTGTTTGATGTTGGCTCTATAAGGCTTTCCATCTTCATTGTGAATATTTTACATATCACTCGGATGTTCTGGCAATACCACAAGGATAATGCGTAGGACTCTCAATATATACTTACTTTCCACATTGTGTGAAACAGCAAGTCTTCATTAATTTTGTGTCCTAATGAGATATTGTGGATGATCTCTTGGCTCTAGACTCAATAGTGCACATTTGGTTCCTATGCCGGAGACTAGGGAGAGGCTCTCCTTCTTCAATATCAACAATCTCTAAGAGAAAGTCGATAGATAATGTCGGTTCCCCGTGAGAATGAAAAAAGCCCTTTTAAAAGGAACTTGAGTAGCTTGGGAAGTTTAGTGCAGTGCATCACTAGGTCCATGATGTCTTGTCTTCAATACCAGTGTTACCTTAGTAAACACCAGTAACATATGTATTGAACCCGGTTTCTGCCCTAAGGTTGAATTATTGGAGGGCTATTTCTTTTCACCCTTTTCATATTCATTTCTTTTTCATTCTTCAACCCATTCAGTGCTTACCGAGACTTCATAACTAGAACCTTGTTGGGTTTATTCCATTACTAGCTCTGTCTCAGTCCGCACTCTTCCCATTTCTCATTTTTCTCCTTTTTTCATCATACCTAAGGACTCTACACTATCTAGTGGATTGTCCCTGGGTAGATCCCTCCGGCACTGGAGGATCGTGGGAACTAATACCTAACCTCACCATCCTTATAACTCCATACATAAAGTAAAATGGTCGGTCTTTTGGTACAGTTCATTCTTCCTTGAAACCAATTGAAAAATCATTTGGAAAAACAATCAAGGTACTTGTGATACGAGATCAAAGCATTTTGTACCTTAATAGTTTTGATCATTTAGAAAACCTCCCCCTCAACATGTGCATATGATTTAGAAATTGTTTAGCACATGGAGGCAAGAGGACTTTGAAATATTTTTTTTATCACAATTTTCATAGAAAAAGCCATTTGATTTTCTTGGTAAATTCTCCCCCTCAATATGTGCATAAGATATTTGAAATTATTTTATCACATAGAGGCAAGAGTTCATTTGAAGCACTTCCACGATCACAAAAGCCATTAAGAAACCATTAGAAAATCAATCAAGATACTTTATGTTGAAACATATAAATCTTTGTACCTTGATAGTTTATTTTCTTTTGAAATGCTCCCCTCAATATGTGCTTCGAGATTCGAAAGCTTTTAGCACATATGAGAGAGCAGCCTGCACAATTGAATCAAACAATCACCTTTTATCAAATTTCATTATTAAATCACAAATTCTCCCCCGATCAAAAATATCAAACCCTTTGAGATTTTGGATCCCAAGTGATTTAATACGGTTTAGAAAACATGGGAGAACTTGTGGCCTGGTTTAAATACTCATCTGGTTTTTGGATAAATCCTCTTCCTCAACATGTGCATTGTGTATTTGAAATCGTTTGGCACATGGAGGCAGGAGTGCCTATAAAGGACTAAACCAATTCCATTTAAACAGATTTGAGATTTAAATCACGATCTCTCCCCCGATCAAAAATTTCAAACCTTTTGAGATTTGTGATCCCAATTGATTTAAATCATTTAAAAGATTTTGGGGGAAGACGTGGCAAGATATAATTTTGAAATTGACAGATAAGGACCATTTTAAGACATTAAAGATTGTTAGTGTCAGGTATGATTGTTTTAAGAGATCTTTAAGTAAAATAAAACAATTTTACAATCAAACAAGAACAGAAAAAATTTCATTTTGACAGATCTTTGAGTTTTAAAGAAAATCATATCATGACATAACATTAAATCTTTAGATCACCACATTTTAACGTACACACGGACCTTATGATGAAATATCGTTTGAAAATATTTAATTTGAAATCACTGAAGATTTGACAAAATAAAGTCCGGTTGATTCAAAACTTTTGAATCCGATTCATTTTCAAAACAATATTTTTCCATTTTCAAAAACAATATTTTTCAAAGTTTAAAAAAAATGGTATCCTCACTATTATCCCTGCACAAAGATACGTTAGGTGGTTGAGAAGCTTCCGTTGTTGTTGCTATAGGGTTGGGAAGAAAAACCGTCTGCTGATGCAGTGAGACTTCTTACGTTGCATTTTAATGCCAACTGAGGTCAAATTAAGCTCCGTTTCTTCAATCACTTAGAAGAAAACCATCTGCTGATGTAGTGAGACCTCTTACGTTGCATTTTTCCATGCCAACTCTCCATAGAAGTCCAATTAAGCTCCGTTTCTTCATTTGTCAACCCAAGATATAGTTACCCTTTCCTTTCGGCATCCAATCATCATCATTTGTGGGATCCGGATCGGGAACATTCTTTTATACCAAGATACCTGCATATGTTAGTGTACACACATACAGATATATGGTAGTCGACATCACCCAAATAGCAATCGACTAATAAAAGTCAATTCAACATATTAATCAGATCATATAAGGCATGGGAATAGTGTGTTCATCAAACTCTAATCATCTAATCCTAACAATCATATCCTAGGCACGTAGTCCTTCAACGTAGGTTAACATCATTTTTCAGTTAAGCATTTAGGATAATTAGATAAGTCCGATAGATGATATAAATTTGAAAACATTCTCCCCCTCAATCAATGACTCATTTTATGAAAAATATTAAAAGCGTTGAAGTCATTGATTGAGTTTTCAATTTTTTATAAAAACTCTGATTCTGATTGATTTGTCAAGCAACTCATTTTCCACCATTTTGAAATACAACAAATATTTTTCTGAAGAATTTTAGACGGAAAAACATTTGTGTAGGAATAGCAGTCTTTCGACATACTTTCCTCATATTGTTTTTAGGATAAGTGCACGAAATTTTTGAAAAATTTGTTTAGCGCAGCACTTTCCTTTCTTGAAAAACGGGTTGCTATCTGAAATAATAGCAAGCCATTTGATTTGTGACATGTTTCGAAAAAGAATATTTACACCTTCTGCTCGAACTTCATCTATGGTCCCGTGCCATTATTGAATGACATTTCTAAGACCGTAGATGTTATCGATACCAGAAGACATGTCTAGAGAAACCAATATTTTTGGTATTTTTCAAATTTTCTAATTTTTATGGGTTTTTGAAGATTTTATATTTTTCTATTTTCTTTTTGCTAGTTTTGTATTTTTGTATTTGGTTTTTCTGATAAATATATACAAAGATAGAGTAGATGATATAGTTTAAGAAGATGATGATACGAGTACCGAGATAAGGATATCGGGCAGCCCCGTTGTAGAAGATAGAAGTCATCAACTCTTAAACATTCACCACCAAAGCTTCCAGGGCTCTTGAATTGAAGAAAGAAATTGAACCATCTGAAAGTGAGACTTTGGCATCTTCCCCCCAAACTGAAAAACCTTTAGCTGAGCAGATTAGAAGCTCTATTTCAAGCTTGCCTTAGCCAGGTGCACGAAGAAGCACACCATAATCATAATTCCCGCTGCTCCATTTAAGAACGATAATCGAGGTTCTTCGTTCGGGGTTATATCATCCAATAGAAGAACAACAACGTTTCGTCCCACACTTAAATAATCTTCTCAAATTCCTTTTCCATTGAAGTCTGAAGCAATCCATTCCAAAAGGTGTCAAGAGAACAATTCCCCCAAGTAGTTGAATTGATGCTGTCAGTCTCTTTGTATAATGCTCAAGAACTCTCTCGAATACACATCATGAGGGTAATGAAGAACACCTCCCCAATGTTCACATCTTTTGTCCCTGATGATAGTGTATGAAGCTCAAGAACCCGAAGTACACCAATATCCAAGAGCTCTCCCGAATACACATCAAGAGGGAAATGAAAACACCTCCCCATGTTCACATTTTTCTTCCCCGATGATCGTGTATGAAGCTCAAGTATCCGAAGTATACCAATACACAAGGAATGAGTAACTGATAACATTGAAGAAGCGAGGCCAAGTCATGATTATCTCTGCGGGCGACAATCTCTGCGGATGTCAACTCCGAATAAGTGATTATATCTCGAATCATCGATTAAGCACTCAAGTGAAACAGTGAGCATCCCCAATGTACACAATCTCTCCCCCGATCATTGCGATACCATCGAAATTACCACACACTTGTGTACCTCTTTTATCTTTATAAACTTTCTCTAACCTCTCTTCCCCTACATAGTTGGAATAAACACTAAATGCCATGAGTCAAACCTTGAGTTTCTCTGCGGTCATGACATTTGTTTTCCCGGGATATCTTCAATCACTTAGAAGAATTAAGTTCATCAAGTTTACTCGTCATGAGTCAAACCTTGAGTTTCTATGCGGTAATAACATTTGTCTTCCCGGGATATCTTCAATTACTTAGAAGTATTAAGTTCATCAAGTTTACTCGCGTTTAGATACGTGTCTCCTTCCCCCTTGCTGGTTTTGATACTTCAGAATCAGCAACTCTTTGAAAGCCCAAATACTAGAAATATTTTGAGAAGAATACCATTAGCACAAATATATCTGTGAGAATCAACTTGCTGAAGAACGTGAGCAAATATAATTAGGGATTGAATCTGACTTATCACTCTCCCCCAATTAGTGCTCTCCCCTAAACCGACAATCTGTTTGATAAATGCCCAGATTAAGAAGAAGTCTTTAGATAATCAAATGCAACTCGTCTTTAGTCTTCTAACATGTAGCAGAGAATGTAGAACCGACTGTAGACTTGACCTTCTTCAAGATTGTCCGAATGGGGAATAGAGTGTTAACATCTTCAACTCACACCAAAAAGCATCCCACCAAAAAGCATCCCAATTAACAAGAACAGAAAGATGTTAATCAAGGAAATCAGCAATCAGGCCGCAACGAACACACAAGATGGTAACACCAAACTACCAATCACATCAAACAAGAACGAGAGATTGTTCGGAATCATCATGTTGATGTATATGTGAAGCATTAACCGGAAGCACTTTGTCGATAAACTCATCAATCCGAGTGAAGATGTCAAACAACGGCTCTTAGAAGAACAAATCCATGTGAAGATGACCCGATAAGAAGAAGCTCGGTTCTTACATGAGTTAGGAGCCGTATGACCATATATTCTCAGAAATCGATCAACCATGCAGTAATTACACACTTCTTCTCCCCCTCAAGAATTGCATACTGAGTTGCCATTCTTGATTAAATAAGTGAAAATCATCCGAATGTTCTATTCATACTTCTCTCCCACAAAATAAGCACATGATGTCGCCATCTTCATTATAATCGAGCAAGTGGAATGAGAAAACAATCAGTGGTAGCCCGGTTCACTTGATGACTGAAGCGCATGGAAAAAGTATGAAGCATGTTGATGAGAATGGTCATTAATGAGAATATTTCTCTTCTTTCGAAGATAAAGCGCACTGACACGTACACTTTTCTGTTCTTTGAGGAACGAGGCATGAACTGTTGTGTTCATACGTCATAAGAAGATTTCTCTTCTTCTTGAAAATAAAGCGCACTGAGACGTACACTTTTCTTTTCTTTAGAGAACGAGGCTTGAACTGATGTGTTCAAACGTCATAGGAAGAATTCTCTTCTTTCCAAGATAATGCGCACTGAAACGTACACAATTCTTTTCTTTAGAGAACGAGGCATGAACTGTTGTGTTCATACGTCATAATCTCTCTCTTTTCAGCTCTCTTAGCAAAAACATGTAATCAACCCCATTATCATTCAATAGGCTCTTTGTAGTGACAGCTGATGGAGAGAACCCAATATGATGAATTTGACCACAAGTAAACTATCCCGAACTCGTGACTTAAACTTGCACATATGTAACAAAGAGCGGTGCCGAGACTTCATGCCCAATTGAATCTCTAAGTACTCTATACTCTTCAACCAACCAACCATCAAGTATAAGACGTACATCACCTCTTGAAAATCCACAATTAAATGTGACACTGAGCACTACAACGTAACTCCTTAAAGTGATAGTTATTTTTGTGGCAAAAAGAGCCCAATTTCCCCTCGTGGTAAAAGAAAAAGACTCCCAAAAGTAACTAGATTTCCAAGTCTTCATTTTTGGAAAATAAGCTCGAACAAGGATCATGAAGAATATTCATCCAACCATCCCCGATACCTACAGATACTAAGTACACTCGCCCGTGATATTTCACTTCAACCTCAAATAAATAATAGTGAATTAACTCTGTTGTCACATCTTGTTAAAAGCTCAAATCTAGCCTCCTTTGATCTTAAAAGTGAACTTTGATAATGGTTTCATTCCGACCATGGTTAAAAGCACATAACCCCGTAAAACCTTGTAATAACCAAACTGCCATGAAGACAACCCAAACACACACCCAATTCATGAAGTACACCCTTTTATCCCTTCTTCGAAGTAGAAACCGTAGCACCAGCATCAAAAGAGATCTCGAAATACACTTTCCTTTCTCCAAGATGGTTCCATCATTATGGGATTTTACAACTCTATGGTTTAAACCGAGAAATAGTTTCTTTCGCGGGATTTTACAAAACCAAGAATAAACCATAAGATAGATCCGGAAATGCACTTTACAATTACCAGGATGTTTCCACTGTCACGGGATTTTACAAGTCTATGATTTAAACCGAGAAATAGATTCTTTTGCGGGATTTTACAAAATCAAGACAAAACCGTAAACAATGTTAGCTTGAATGTGTTATGACAACTTTGGTTTCGGTGAATATCTGTTTTAGGGGAACATGCAGCGGTTCATCAGCGGTTCAATATCCAATATCATCAACATCATCAACCATCCAAAAAACACTTTGGTAAACACATCATTCACGCATTCTGACGGCTATTGTAGTGACCACATTGAGAAGTAAACCCGATATGCCAAACTTGAGCATGAAGTAAAATTCCCCAGATTTGTTACTTAAACTTGTACTAAATCTTGTGAAGAATAAACGGTGTACCCAATGTACAAAACCTCTTGACATATCCTCAACTGCGTGAGGCACCGTAGTGATAGTTACGTTGTGGGTTAAACGAGAAAGAATCACAACCGTAACCAAATAGCCAAGTCTTTATCACCCTCAATAAACGCCCAAACAAGTCATCTTCGCGGAAGGGTAGACAGAAAGAAGACGAAATAAGTAAACGCGCCCGAAAAACCTCACTTCACATCCAAATAAGAGATACCGTCCAAACACCCCGTAGTCAACATTTTCCAATAAAATTTTCCAATAAATACTTCAAGCCGTGACATAATATTTTTCGTGAAGATGTAGAACCAAAGTGTAAATCAGCATAACATAATGAGTCTCATCATTATCCCACATCACATCATCAAATCACATTTTATCCAAGTTTCATAACGATTCATTTAATCAAATCTCATCAATACGATCTAATTAAAATCCCACCCGGTTCAACTCACATAAACGTGCAACGGATTCAACACAAAGTACAAGTAATACATCCGGTCCATTAGTCTATATTGCCACGATGATTAATCTTAAACGTAAGTATCAAAAACCCATCACCAAATAGTATTTACCCCAAAAAAAAATTCGGAATTGATAACATTCATACCAATCCAACACCTGATCCACTAAAATCTCATGGGCCCAAGATAATCACACATTCAACATTCCGACCCATCCCATCCTGTATTCGGCCCATGAGATGCACGATCCAAAATTTAACCTAAACTTTTGGATGTTATAAAACACTACATACTCGCACAAACCCTAAAATTCCTCAATCAAATAATCAGCCTACATCAAAACTCTCTTCCTTCACAAATGGTATCCGCCCCCTTTGCTTCTGATTTCACACCCAACACAGATCTATTTCCCATCTTTTCAACATCATATCGCTCAAGTCTTTGAGTCTTAATCATGATTTTCATCATTATCCTTTGATGCCACAGGGATGGTAAAGGGACGAGATAAGATATAGCCACAGGGATAGCTTGTCGAAGGAATAGAAGGCATCACGATGTAACAAAAAAAATTCCCAGGTAGGTTTAATATTAAAGCTTTGTTTTTGTTTTTGTCGAAGGAATAGAAGGCATCAACGACTCAAAGTTTTGAGTTAACAGCCTTGTTAAACTCATTTCTTAATTGTCGAATAATATCGAAACGTTTTGATTATGAGGCACATAAATCTTTTGAATTAATGTGAGCATCCAATGAATCAAAGAGAAATAGATGTGACATGATTGTTATCATCTTTATCTTTAGATTCGGATAGTCAATAGAAGTTATATTCTTCAAAAGAATCAGTGATGACAGGGTTGTGAGATGTAGACACTTGATGGTCTTGAATAGGCATTGAAAAAATGCACAAACCCCTTCTGAGATTCATTAAATTCGTGTTTTTGATTCGTGTCATGGGTCTTCAGGAGGTGTCGAGGGTTGTAGATGTCAAGGTGTTAGAATTGTTGTGATTTGTATTGGTGATATGAATCTGTTGATGTAGGTTAAGGTATGATTGTTTTAGTTCTTGTATCTTTGGCTGATGATTTGGGTTAGAGTAAATGAGTATTGCAAATGTGGTTTTAAGGTCATGTTAAGTTAACTCATCTCATATTCATCCTTTCTGTCAAGTCTGCTTTACTTTGAGTCAACACGCATCTAGTTCAGGGTCAAGTCGCATTATATCAACTCGCATATAAACCTTGACATAATTGCTTCAAAACTTAGCAACTCGCATCCATTACCTACTCGCTTCATGACCAACCCGCTTTGGTTTTTTGATTAACAATCCGCAAAGGGTTGGTCAATACGCAACCCCCTTTAAACAACTCGCACTCAATAATGCGAGTAGGCAACTCGCTTTTTTTTTACAGTTGACTCAAAAGTCAAGCAACTCGCATACATGAGAGTTAACAACTCGCTTCAGTTTGATAGCATAGGCAACTCGCATTCAAAAATGGATCACAACTCGCATACTCCAGTTAACCCAACTCGCATACACATAATACATTGAATCTGGACAGTTTATGCAACTCGCAACATTCATGTTTTGTATACCCAACTCGCATATACGAAGAACAGTTAACTCGCATCAGGAAATAACCGCAACTCGCTTGTATGAAAGCCAGCAGCAGCAGACCATCAAAAATGTTACCAAGGATGATAGCACAACTCGCATATATGAAAACCAGTAATCACAACTCGCTTATAAAAATGACCCAGAAAAAAAATGTTTCAAAGAACCCATTTGAAGCAAGCATAGAAACTATTATTAAGACCAGTAAGAAAGTTACATCAAACCATGTAGAGAATCACATAAAATCATCTTATAGCAATATGCTCACAAATGTCATGTACAACTAGAAGCAGCAACCATTCGTTGATGACCACCATAAAACAAGTTCTCACAAAACAGCAACAATTCGAATTTGTGACCCCATAAAACAAGTTTAAGCAACACGAGAAACGACCAATCAACAACAAAACCATGTTATCACAACTCTTATGACACAAACCACATCAAAACCGCATACATGAACCAAATAAAAACCATTCGAATGAGACCCAAATCAACACAAACAACAAAACCTTGGCTCTGGTACCAATTGTAGGATCGTGAATATTATGTTGTTTAGATGATTCGGGTGGTCTAGGATGATGATAGTATATGAATGCCATGGTTAGAGAGATGAAGAGAGTAGAGAGGGAATTCTAGAGAGATAAACAAAAGTGTAAAAGGTTAGATTAGAACTTCCAACCCTCTACCTTGGAAGGTAGAGGGTATTTATAGGTTACAAACTAAACGACCTCCTGACGGCCTGTGGATCAAGTATACAGCGGGTAAAGACCCGTCCTTCCTCCACGGTGTTGCTCTAAACTAAAATACGCTACAAACTAACTAATAAACTATAAATAACGATATGTCTACGAGCTAACATATGCTCGACTATAAATGGGGTGACCGACACTTCACTATGGAATTTCCAATTCCTAACAAATGATGGTGGTGGTAGAGAATTGTCAACTTCCATATGGTCGGGTGGTTGACTTTGATGATTTCTCATAATCCAAATGGGATTATATGATGGAAACAGCGAAAAGGAAGCCGGAGCTAGTGTTGACTCAACACCTTGATTTTGTACCATTATTCCTCTTAATGAGGAGAATGTTGTCGGCGGAGGCGGATGAGACGGCCTAGGAGGCAAATCCTCTAAATTGTAGAGGTGTGGTGATGATAGTGGAGATGTAAAGGAGATAGCTCTAGGAACCAATGGTGATGGTTTAGTGGAGATGATATTGTTTGGCCTAGGAGGTATGGTGGTGTTTGGCATAGGCATTTAAGCCTTAAGCCACTAAGATTCATTGGAATGTGATGATTAACATGCACAAGAGTCAACTTCAGAGTTTGTACTGATCTAGGAACTCATTTCAGATGAGATGGAGTGTTTGAGTTAGAAAGATGAATTGAAATGATTGTTTTAGCAAGATTTGACATAAAATGTTATCCGGATCCCACGGTTCCCTCCTCAGGGGGATCCATCTAGGCTAATCCTAGGGATCCGGCTCTCAGCAGCTATGGAAGAGTAGAAATGATGTTTCTAAGATCTAAGATCTATATCACCTTGAGCGTTTCAGTCCTCCTAAGTGTCTTAAATGAAGGGGTGCTTAAGTACATGAAGGTAATGAGTGATGTAGCTAATGATTGCCTTTTATGGAAGGATTTGGAACTTTTATGAGTACCAATGAAGAGCAAGGATGACACTAAAGATGAGAGTGTCAATTGAAGCTAAATGATCCTAGAGATCAGATAGTGACGTAGATTAATCCTTTGGAAAATGTCCTAGAGGCTTAAGATGGAAAAACTAGGATTTGATCAATTTTGACAAACTTTGACGTAAGGATGATTATGATCAATTTTGCTATAAAAGATTTCCTAACGTTTAGATATGAGGGATCATGTGAAAAATGAGGTGTGAGTTTAAGAGCGGAAGAATAATGGATTAAAAATGAAACGATAGATCTACAAGCGTCTTAGAGTGTGATCTAGGTGAGTTATGTGTGAGTAGGAAGGATCTACTTATCTTGATAAGGACTTAATTTTCCTTAAGGCATTATGTTTAGCTTAGTGTGAGGTGTTCTAAGGATATGTTTGAAATATA